>JAOBAS010000052.1:44647823-44661556 GCA_025311575.1 Elanoides forficatus
CTAGTGGGCATGGATGACGGTTGGACTCAATGATCTTGTAGGTCCCTTCCAACCTAAATGATTCTATGATTCTATGACTCTATGATTCTATCTGAACAGTTTGTTTGTTAATAGTCAGCCTTGCTGTTCCCATTACAAGGAGAACTTGACATTGCCTTGGGCTTTTCTTTTGTTACAAGGCTGCTTCTTTACAGAAAGTGCATGCACAGTCCTGTTTCTCTCTGCTCAGGAGAAATTTCCTCTTCTTTCCTTGGTTCCTGAAGACCACATGCCAGCATTCTTCCCACAAACCTTCTCCAGACTGTCTCACTGATCCTTCTGGAGGTATTTTCTGTTAATCCACTGCTTTCTGCTGTGTCCTGTATTTGCTTGGGGTTGTTTCTAGTTCTGCCTACTCATATGCCATCCCTACACCTGTGTAATTGCACTAATATGTTCAGCAATATCCACCTGTGATTTTGGCTCATTGCTCCTGCTGCTCAAGATACTTGACTCTGGAAAAAGTTTAGTGGCTTACATTTCTGTTAAAGGAAGAATAGACATGGCCATCAGCTTCAGTCTACTGCTACCCAAAGCTCAGCATAACAGTACTTGAAATAAAAATGACACCAGGATAAAACCAAAATAGATCTGTCTGCATCTTTGTCTTTCAATGCTGTTTACCAGCATTATGCAATACATCTACCTTTCTTAGGACAGACTGGACAGTGAGAAAAATTGAAAGAACTCAATCTTTTTGAAGCATTTTCCAAATTATATTGGGAAGGAGCTAGAACCATTCCCTCTAGTATGTTCATGGCTATATGAATGCATTAAATTGCCTTTTTAATCAGAGGGAAATACAATCTAGACCTGACCAGATTCAAAATCCACTAAGCCACGGGGAACACTTTGATAGATGTCAGTGAACTTTGGGTAAGAATTTGAGGATACAAGTAGAAAATCCAAGCATCTGCAACAAATGTAACTGAATAGGATGAAGGAAATTCTGCCCATGAATGCCACAGCTGGAACTACTGTAAGGCAGACACTTATTCTGACACTTAGAAACACTCTTTTTTTTTTTTTTGCAAACCTACCCCCAGTGTTGCTTCAAGTTCTGAAGCATTTTCTTATCCTTAGAAATGTTCTGGTAAATCTTGGCTAAAAGTCTGGAACAGCATTATGAGGAATTGGATGTTTATTTTTTATTTTTCATTCCTCTAAGAACACTGCGCTTTCTTTTTTTGTAATGACAAGGGGAATGCAACACTGCATCGCTTTTGGAGGTGGGTTTTTTTTTAACGTTGTTGTCTTTTTCAGGCACAGTGAAGGCAATAATGGAGCTCCATTTCTGTACTGTGCTGCTCTGAGAGCCTGTGTAATGGGCTAGGAAATCATGCATGCTGTTTCCAATAAGATACCTTCAGATACTCCCACATAAAATCCTAAACATGCCTAGAGCAGCTGATGTGCTAGGACAATATCCTAATATATTACCTTACTACAGAAGTCATCAGACCTTTGCTGGCACTTACAGCCCTTCCGAGCATCCACCTTTCTGTCCACTTTTATTACAAATCTGCTTAGACTGCAGGACTTAAGTGGCAGGGGCTTTCTTTCTGCAATGTATTTCTACCGCATCCACTACAGAAGGACTTTGATCCATTTTTGTGGCTTCTAGGCTTCACTGAACCAAAACCATTATGAATATAAAAAGATGATAATATAATGAGCAAAAGAATAACAATGCATATGAAAGCATGTTCAAATCAAGAGAAAGCTGGTAAAGCAGACCCAGAGAAGCCCAAATATTAAGAACATATAAATGACATATAAAAGCCAGGAATAGCCTGGCTTGCTGTGGTCTAATTTCTAGTGATGCAGGCAGTCGTACGATGTAGTCTTGTTCACAAACACATCAAGCTGCCTCTCAAGACCAAACAGGTTTCTTGTACCGGCATTTAAGTTTCCCAGCTTTAAAAATAAATATTTATCAAGGCCATTTTGTTGTATTTCTAGCAAGTTGTAAAGTAATTTTTTGTACCTTGACAATCATTTCACAACATTTGAAAATACTGTGTTAGATCTCGTCGGGTTCTTTTAAAGACAGTGCAGTCGCACAGCTCCAGCACTATGGTTTGTAGACCTATTCAATTCCATAAATTAGAGTTCATACAGCTACAGAAATTGCAGCCAGGCTTTCCTGAAAGGGAAAGTGAGCAGGGGCATGGCCAGCAAGGAAAGGAACTGGCATCTGGCTTAGTGCATCCTTGGTCTCCCTCTTCTGGCTCAGCTTGAAGGAACGCACTTCATCCCCGATGTGCTGCAGCTCACCCTCACCGCTACTGCCGGGTGGTGAAGGGGACATTGGTGAGGAGGACGTGTCGAGAAGCTCTTTTCCAGCACATGGTGACAAGTACCAGTATGGAGCACAGAGCAGTGGGACATTTTCAGTCTAGCTCTCCCACTCTCTTCCCTTTTTCTGTGCACTGGCTTGAAATTTTGAGAAAATCACCAGATATCTCTTTAATAGACACAGTGGGGGCAAAAAAAAGGGATGAAGGAGATTTGGAAATATGAGTGGGTAAATATATACAGGTTGTGACTCTAGATGTTCTGATGTAGCTGTTAATGCTCAGCTCTGGCTAACTTGCATATTTTACCTCCATCCCTGGAGGTATGTAAAAGACGTGTAGATGTGGTGCTTAGGGACAGGGTTTAGTGGTGGACTTGGCAGTGCTAGGTTTATGGCTGGACTCGATGATCTTAAAGGTCCTCTCTAAACTAAATGATTCTGTTATTCTATAAGTCATTCTGCGAGCAAAATCAGATGGGAATTTGAGTTTCCTCTGAAGGGTTTTTGATGTGAAGAGCATATTTTGTATTCTTTCTCTTTATCTTTGGCTTTCTGAGCCTTTCTGCCACAAACTAGCCTCTAAGTGGTTTTGTTTCTTTCTTAAAGAAGAAAAAAAAAGTGAAGGCTACAGCTGTTAACATCTAACTTCAAAAAATGCAATATCAGACTTCTGTGCCTCACAGTATATAGGTTTTTGTGTGTTTTGAAGTTAGGCAAGAAACTGTGAGAAACAGTATCACCCATTTGAATTGGCTTCCTTTTCCCAATACCTGGCTTACAGATATGTGACATTTAGAAGGGAATTTGGCAATAGACCAAAAAAAAATAGATGTTAATAGGGAGCATAAGCTCTGAGGCACAGAAAGGGATATCAGCAGGGAAATTGTTTGTCTCTATTTTGGGATTGCTGCCTTTGAAAGACAGGGACTTATAACCCACTGTTTGGCTGTGGCTGGTACAGCAGTCTTGTTGCTGTAAAAACAGACATCTTTGGGACTTTTACTTGAAATAGGGTGCAACAAACATCTGCCTATATATATAATAGCAATATCAGCAAAGCTGGACTTGTTTTTGCTGTGCTGCCTGTTGTTGCTTTTGATTTTTCTTTATTGTGTGTGTCCTCTCTGATGATTTGTGTGTGAAAGAAAAACAAGACTTCTGAAGTTTGGAAAAGAGCCTGTTCTGACTATGTTGTGGTTTGAATTGCCTATCAAGTTTTCTGCCTTTGTACTAGTATGTGCTTTGGGGAGACATGTGGTACAAATGGAAAAGTTCTGCCAGAACGTGTGACAGGAACTGCAGCCCAATCTGACATTTGCTGAACCAGTTAACTTTTCTAATGCCTTCCTTGGGTTTTTAGAATTTAAAAAAAAAAAAATCAGGATAAATAAGGGAGGACTATTCTCATCTTAAACCTGACAAGGTACAAGCCACCGGTTCTTACATGCAGGTGTACATTGGTACCTAAAAATCAGTGCCACTTCCTTAACTCCCTACCCTTCTCATCAGGATAGCGGGATTCCTCTTTGCTATAGTCCAGATAAAAGTTGGTAAGACTGGAAATTATAAAATTAGGAAAAAAATAACTGTAGCAAGATTGGAAATGGGCCCTACTTTGTTAGGAAAAGGGAAGGTTGGCTTTAAGACAAGATCTCTTTAATTTGGGGATTTAGGAGCACAGGGATGTAAATTGTGCCCTTTACTGTCACGACCCAGACTGGACAGACCAGGAAGTCGTGTTTAATTCGAAATTCAGAAGTAGATTTTGGAATAATTGTATCTGTAGGCAAAAGTGCCCATGTCCAGTCAGCCAACTGTGATGTGGCACAGTTTGTGTGCCGTTTCTCGTGATTCTCTGAGGTCTAATTGCAGCAACACTGAGTGCATGGACTAACCCTAGAGGGCTCTCACGACTCAGAAATTGGCTGCTCATAGGAAATAAAGGATTGGAGTATCAGAGGACAGCCTTTTAGCTCAAGCTGTATATTTTCTCCTTTGGAAACACCTGCTACTATTATGGGCTTATTTTGATATCTTTAATATTCACTCAGAGCTTTTATTACGTAGATCTCCCTACAGCCTTCATATGCTTATGAAGCCGATAAGCAGTTAAGGTCTTTTACTCTTCATGCCTTTTATCTTACATCCTCTGACCATATATATTGATAGCTATAGAAACTTGGTTTTTTCTAAGTCTGCAAAAGCTGTCTTGATTCAGTGGACATATTGGGCATTGAATCTGAACAATTATAAATTGTCCTAGAGAGTTTCCTGGAGCATCAAGTACCCCGGAGAAGGCCTTGGGTGTACTGGTGGGTGAAAAAGTGGACACGAACCAGCAGGTGTGCTCACAGCCCAGAAAGCCAACTGAATCCTTGGTGGCATCACAGGCAGCGTGGCCAGCAGGTTGAGGGAGGGGATTCTCCCCCTCTACTCTGCTCTGGTGAGACCTCACCTGCAGTCCTGCATCCAGCTCTGGGGCCCCCAACATCAGAAGGCCATGGACCTGTTGGAGCGGGTCCAGAGGAGGGACACGAAGATGATCAGAGGGCTGGAGCAGCTCTCCTATGAGGACAGGCTGAGAGAGTTGGGGTTGTTCAGCCTGGAGAAGAGAAGGCTCCAGGGAGACCTTATAGCAGCCTGCCAGTGCCTAAAGGGGGCCTACAGGAAAGCTGGGGAGGTACTCTTCATCAGGGAGTCTAGTGATAGGACAAGGGTTGATGCTTTTAAACTGAAAGAGGGTAGATTTACGTTAGACATTACGAAGAAATTCTTAACCTTGAGGGTGGTGAGGCACTGGACCAGGTTACCCAGAGAGGTTGTGGCTGCCCCATCCCTGGCAGTGTTCAAAGCCAGGCTGGATGGGGCTCTGAGCAACCTGGTCTAGTGGAAGGTGTCCCTGCCCGTGGCAGGGGGGTTGGACTAAATGGTCTTTGAAGGTGACTTCCAACCCAAACCATTCTATGATTATATGATTCTATGACTATGGGTATTTCTTTATATTTACATATGTGTATTGGCAAGACTTTGGGTGCAACATTTATCAGTTTGAAATATAGTGAGGAAGTCTTTGGAGTTTTACTAGGCTTTTTTTCCTTTCCTTTTCTTTTCCGTTTTATCGAGGGAGAGAATTTTATGAAACAGTAAACAGGACTTTTGAATACATTTGTCAAATCTGTTGATAATTTCATAATAAAATGTTAAATGTCACTTGATGAGCTTCAGTTGTTGGACGGTTTGGGAGAATTATAAAAATAACTGTGAATTGGAAGATGCAAAAGTAAAGCATCTTCCCTGCATTTGGATGATCTTGATGCTAAAAAAGACAAATACAAGATCAACGGTAAAATACCATGAGGGCTGCAGACCTTCAGAAATAGCACGATGTGTATATTTAATATGAAATTCTCCAAAGCAGAGCATCAAAGTCAACCTTTTCAGGCTTGTTGACATACACAAGTTGTATGGCTCCAGCTTTAACCACAGAAATTATGTTTGCCTGTATGGGCCATGTATTTAGTAGGAAGTTTTACAGCCGGCTTATTTTTGAGCCAGCATAACAGCTGTTGCTGTTACTTGGAGTACAGTATGTCCTCATTGTCAGGGACCGTGTCAGCAGATGATGGCGCATCCCGTGGCAAGGATCTCAGCATTTATAGGAGCAGGAACATCACTGGAGCACAATTGTTCCAAAATTTTGCTAGGAAATGTGAGTCAAAGACTATTCTCATTCGAGTAAGGGGCTTCATTCAAGGGACACAACAGCTGTGTTTTTCTGGCTTGCACCAAACCATTGCAAAACACAACATGTTTACAGGACTTTGTAGTGAACATGAAGCCTAAAAATGGTTTTAAGTTTATTGATTAGAAAGGTGGTTTATCTAGTAATAGTCGCCAAGGTCGTGGCAAAGGAGAAAACGACAACATGGGACCAACAAGGAGGGTGAGTAAGAGTTAAGGTTTGGTGCATCTCTTCTGACAGTCCAATAAAACTTGGTGTGCCCCAGCCAGATACTTCTCAGCCTTTATCTCCCTCACAAACATACCATTAAACTACAAATATTATTTAATACATACACTTCTTTGAAATTATGGTGCCAAGGTTAGGTCCCATTAATCATATTTACCTAATTGATAATATTCTTTTTGCAGTTTAATGTGCTACATAAATTTTCCATATCTGCTGGCTATATCTGCAATTAAACCCTTGAATTTAAAAGTGCTCTGATTAGGGAAATAGCTCTGTAGCATTAAGAACACTTTACATTAAGAATTTTCAAGTGAGTATTTATACACTAATGACTTTAATCCTAATGAAGATGTTATGTTCTTCTCCTCCAGAAGAGAAAGCCCTGGTCTCAACACTAAACTACTTGCAAGATTTTATTTCTCCTGACATTCTAATTATATATGAGAACAAAAACAAGACAACACTCCTGGCATCTCAGATGGAAATTCTGCTCCTTTTTTAAAAGAAAAGGATGGCAAGAAACTGTTTACAGCCAAGCTGGAAAATCCCCCATTATTATTATTCCGGATTTGTTTGTTTGTTTATTTTAGAAAAAGCAGGAAAGTATTAATGCGAGGCATATTACCTTGATTCAACTATATTGGCTGATCATGTTAACATGTTAATAACACAGTTAAAAATTTAAAGATAACTTTGCTTGGGTGCCACTGTACTAAAACCAAACAAAAGTGTAAAGTAAAAATAAAACAATAGAACTAATCTTCCAGATGAATAGATTTTATTTTATTTTATTTTATTTTATTTTATTTTCAGAAATATGACAAATTCCTCAGGAATAAGAGCCGCCTTATATTTTAGGGTCTGGAGTAAAATACTCATAACCCTTTTGCCTTTTAAAAAGTTCACCCTCAGTTACTATTCACAGGCATCAGAAGTTGTGTAACACTATTAATGGCAAAGAGGAAAACTTTTCCCTCTATGACACTTTCTCCTGTTAAAGAAAACAGCATCACACAGAAAGTGGTAGGAGAAAGTAGCTGTTACCATCACGAAGTTAGCTGAACCAAAACAGAACGATGCTGTTGCTGCTGGAGGCTAGTGAGTCAAATTTAGTGTGATATCCACTGGAGTATATCACAACATTAAACAGGAATTCCTATTAAAGGGAGCATTCCTATAAAACATAAGGATTTAATCTGAAATAACAGCTGGGATAGGAAAGAACATACAATCATAGTTTGTTCTCCTGAAAAAAGAGAAAGAAAATTTGCTGGTAAGGGATATTATTTCACAGCTTAGGAAGGACTGATTGGCAGAAGGAGCTGATTCATACACACCCTTGCAAAAGTTAAGGTTTGAATATGTTTTTCTAAAAGCATCAGCCTCTGCAAATACCATGTAGAGGAAAAGAGTAACCAAAATTAAGCTAAAAAACTTGCAAGTTGCAATCTTGTAACTAATTGCTCCTAAACAGCAAAAGAAGCCCTGTGGAACACCTAAGTGCTTGGGTGTTTATTTATTCGTTTTTCTTCTATTCCACTATGCATCACCTTCCAGCCTCCAATCCTGCCTACCTTCCTGCAAGATAAATAAGATACAAATACCATCCACTAGGTAAAATGCTACACAAGAAAAGAATGACCAGATGCAAAGTAAAGACTCTTAATTTCAGAATGTCCCAAGTAAAGCATCCTGTGCAAGTCTTACTTCAGGCCCAAAGTATTACAGTATTATTAAATTAACTATATAATCTCAAATTCCATTTTTTTCCTTGAGACTATTAGTGCTTGGCAGCCTGAAATCCAGCTGTAGAGAAAATTCTGCTCCTCCTTGTATCTCCAAAAGGAGTCTACTAGGTCTGCGCTGTAAGTGTAAGATAACTATATTTAAAGTGATGGCGAGGAGATACAGGATATTTAGTGCAGGTTGCTGCATTCCATTGCCGGATTCAAACATGTAGGAGAATAGCAAAAAGTCAATGTGACAGATTTCAAGCCTTTGCTTCAAAGAATGAGATGAGTAAAACTAAAATACATGTGGCTTTGATTTTGATTTTTTAAATACAGTTTCAGGCTAGGCAAATAGAACATAACTTCTTTAATTAATTTCTCCCAAAGCACATAGCGTAGTTTAGAGAAAATTAAGATGAAGAATGAACGAACTGTCCCCTCCTCGTCTTATCCTTTTTCTACCCTTGAGAAAGCAAAACAGAATAGCTCAAGGCTGCTGGAAAATGCCAGGATGGGAAACTTCTTCCCAAACTAATTACAGTTCTTATTTTATGTGACCATTAATTTTTGCAAGATACTTTCTGCAACCCTGTGTGCTGACTATATCAATCTCACTGTGTTAATATCTTCCTACCTACAGTGATTTAACAAACTCCTCACAAAGGACAATTATTGGACACCAGTTGTACCACAGAATACAAATGAAGAATTAGCAAGCTTCTCTTGCTCTCTCTAAAACCAGTTGATCTGTTTGGGAGCTCTATTTAGGTGTTTGTACTCATTGTTAGAGATTTTAAGCATTGTGAAATTTCAGCCAGAGCTGCAATAAATGAGTTCCTGGAACTGCGGTCAATTTTCTGCTTTCTTGCGATGTTTTCTCATTGCACATCCTTTAATTTCATGGAATTGCTCCAAGATGAGGCAGATTATGGCCGAGATCCTTTGTAAAACTGAATATCTTGGCCTGGAAAACATGATAGACCACACTGTAGGTAAGAAGAGTAACCTCAGGTAAGACTGAGAATTAAAAAAGGCAAGGGAAGTTTTAAACTGTAAGTAAATTCTTTTTTATTTAATGAAAGAAGTGTCTCTTTAAAAATACAAAACAACAACAACAAAATTCCCTGTCTCTGCATGTATCTGCTTTAGCTCCCTCAAAGCTGTTGGCTTTCTTGACCCACGAGGTCCACAGACTGCAGTATACCTGGAGGATTGTTTCTGGTCTGAAGACCAAGCTGACATTGAGAAGCAGCTAAACCCACAGGTCCCCAGGCTCAAACTCCTGGAAAGCCAAGCAGATTATGTCTAGTCTTAAGGGAAAAGCAGAGGAAAGAAGTGGTCACTTGTGCTTAGGACACTGAACTGATGTGCAGAAGACTTGGGTTTCCTTCCTTGGTTTACACCGAGTGGCTTGTGAACACCTTTTAATTTGGGTGCCCAAAGCATTACCATGTAAAAAACTTCGAGATGTCCCGTAAAATGAGTTGCACACAACGGGAGGCAAAGAAAGTCCTGCAAACTGCTCCTGAAGAGGTAGCATGAAAGATTATAATTAGTCCTTTATACCATTTTTCTGTTGAGGCAAAATAATATTCTGAGAGCTTTTTTCTGATCACCTGTATCAGTCCTTTTATGTGACAGTTTCCCAGTAATAAATGGAAACAAATTCCAGTAAACAGTCTGGGGATAGACTGTTTTCCATACCGACATCCACACAAAGACTTGGTCATTTTACTTGAAACCTCACCACATTCCTGTAATGCAGTGCTTGATAAAAAAAACTCCTTGGTGAAGACCTCAGATTAATATCTCCTCCAACGATCCTGTCACTGTCTTTGTAATTCCTCTTCTGAAACAATTCTCTTTCCTTTATGTACAAATCTGTATTTTATGCTCAATTTTTATTTCATTGCATACAGCACTATGGATAAGAGTGGGAAAGAACGAGAGAACATGTGGCGTGACGTGAAGCAGTTATAAAACAATAGTTCAGGCAGCCTTGGAATGGAAATAGAAAAATACATATTAAATCAATCAGAAGTGACTTTGGTCAACAAGAATGAAGAACAAGTTCCTGGGACTGCATCTGGGATGCCTGTCAATCTCTGGTTCGGTGTAATGCTTTTTCACGGCACTTACTCTAACACACTGCTGCAGCACCATCAGAGGCGGCACGAAGAGTTCGCGTGAATTGCAGCAGCCTTCGTGCTTGTGGTGTGAGCCACACTGATCAACGCCACCTAAATATTTGGCCCAGTGATTGTGTTTTCTGAGGACAAGTAATCAGATTTCAAAGCACTCAGTGGAAATTAACTTTAAAGGGTGTTATTTTGGTCCCTTGCAATGCAAAACTATGCAGGTTGCTTTTTTTCCTCTCTCTCTTTTAGCACAACAACAATCCTTGCCTTTGGGGACCTCTTTTAATTAACAACATTCTCTGGTTGCACATCAAAGAGCTGGGGAAAGAAAATGAGTCAAAACCTGAGCTTTTGGAACCTAGGAGTTTCTCCATTCTGTGAAAATTTCAGGAAATGAAAGTTGTTTGTTTGTTTGTTTTCTTTTTGTCCATAAAATATTCCAGAAGAATTCAGCTGAATCCAGTTTCTTCATTTCAGACAGACCATTAACAACTATTTAAAAAATGCATACGAAAATGGGAAAGTACAGACAACTTTTTCCTGCCTATCTCCTGCCATTTTCCATCAATCCACAATTTGGGAATATCCAGGAATATTTGCTTTTCTACAGCTGCTGAGAGCAAGAGTTGGAGGGCAAAAGGACTCAGTTCAGTATTTCTCCATAGCACATGAGCCAAGATCTGACTGCCACAACCCTCTCTGGAAATTTCATATTAATTGCAGGAATTTAATTTCCATTTCTGCAAATCCGGGGTTTTTATTTTGAGGAACAAGATGATTTATTGTTCTTCAGAACACAATTATTTCCTGCTTCTTCCTTCTCCCTTTCCCAGGTTTAGACCCTGTAGGTATCCACCACAGCCACCTGCTTCTCCAGAAAGTTCTCTTTGAGGAAACCAGCATGTTGTGAAGGTGACAGAGGTGCCCACTACTCTTCCTCTGACGACCTGAGACCTGTTGGCCATGGCCAACAATTTCCTTCTATGCATTCACTAGTGGAGGGATTGCAATTTTCAGAAACCCAGCTGGGGATATTTGACCAAATTTAAAAACCAGGTTTACTTTTCAATGTTATCCTTACAGCCCCCTTCAAGAAACTTCATATCTTGAAAGTTTTTCTATATAATCTCTGATAGATGACTTCTTATGCTGCCACTGATTTTTAACATGCTAGCCCTTCAAAAGCTGGAGTTTGATGTTAATAACAAGTCTTGATTCATTCCTGAGCAGAAGGAATTTTACATGATTAGGAACAAGAGAATAAGGAAAATTCCTTCTGGCTCCAAATTCTATGAATATCTGTATTTTCCATGCCTATTTTTTATAACTTACAAACTTTGTTACAAGTTTGTCAATGGAAACAGATCACTGCAGTTTATAAATAGCTTAAAACAGGCAGTAAACATGGCACAGTTACCAAGGCACAAAGAGAAGTCATATTCATCAAAGTAATACTTTCAGGATATTTTTAAGTGGTCACACTTTTAATTTGCACCCTACAGGCATGAATTCTGTGAAACTATGAGGAATTAGAGTCTTGCTTTCTTTTTCACACTGTGTAAGCAACTGAAGTTCCTTCAGCTAAAACTGAGTAATAGAGTCATTGCTTTACCAAGTCTTTTTCATGTTATTCCAAGAAGCCAAGAGCTCTTTACATCACAGGACTTGTCCAGAAATCACACAGTTAAACACCTTTTCTTGCACAGCACAGATATTTTGATTTGTGCCTTTCATGGCCTGGAAGGCCAGGACATCAGCTCTTTAGGGACAATCAATGCATCAAACCCTCCTACAAATCAATTACTTGCTCACATGAGTTTAGAGTCTCCAGAGAAATGTTTGTGGAATCATGCTCCCAGCGTGCTGCAAAATCCAATGGATAATCTTTTAGAAAAGCTCACAGATATCATAGAATCATAGAATCACAGAATGGCTTGAGTTGGAAGGGACCTTAAAGGTCACCTAGTCCCAACCCCCCTGCCGTGGGCAGGGACACCTTCCACTAGTCCAGGTTGCTCAAAGCCCCATCCAACCTGGCCTTGAACACTGCCAGGGATGGGGCAGCCACAACCTCTCTGGGTAACCTGGTCCAGTGCCTCACCACCCTCACAGGGAAGAACTTTTTTCTCATATTTAATCTAAATCTACCCTCTTGCAGTTTAAAGCCATTACTCCTTCTCCTATCAAAGTGCTGCATCTCAAAGTGAAGATGTTCCTTCCTCCAAAAAATGAGTAACTGCAGTCTTTTTAATTCTGTTTCAGAGCAGACAAACACAATCTCTTTTTTGTTAGGATATGGCTACATTTAAAGGTAGTCAGCGTCATCAAGAGGCGTAAGGTGTGATAACCTCTTTTCTGTTGACCATGTGCCTTTTCAATAATTTTGGGATGATTTGTCCATATGCTGAGAACCAGATAGCCTGGACCTTTTATTGCTTTGCATTGTCTCTATGCAAGACATCTGGTCTGAAACATTCACCTGAACAATTAATTTGCCAAATCTTATCTACCTGCATGTGTACAGATAGATATAGGTGTGTGTGTTTTATATGCAAACACACACTCACAGTTCCAAAAATTCCAAAAGTAGCTGCAGTTGGGGTGGAGATTGCAAAATTGCTTTGGATTAGATGTTCTTAGTAGCCAGGATTGAATCACAACCCTACCAAAGCAGATGTTCCACTTTGTTCAAAAGAACAGGGCCATTTATTACACTAATTGCTTGATACAGTTTGTGCTGCCAGGTAGATTACAAATGTCCAACCAATCAGCCATATGTTCTCTTATTACCTGAATAGAGTCCCGCAAAAGCTGAACAAAATATCCTAGAGTTAATCTGCACATCAGGAAAGTGCCTGATTGAGAAGGTTTCTAACGAGGACAAAATATTATTCCAAGCTGAAAATCTTTTTTTTTTTAGCTCAGTTTCTTTTCAAACCTCTCTGAGAATGAGAGTTATATTCTTTTACCATCAATGATGTTTTCACAGCTCCCATCATAACAGCTAGGAAAGAGTGACATCCAAACCACCCTACCTATCCCAGCTTCACCTCTGAAGTGTTTGCAGAGTTTTTGCCAAATTAATTGATGCTCTTTCTGTATTCTGCATGAAACTACATGGTTTTATCCCAAATACAAAAAAAGATTTGTCATGAATGTTTCCAGGTCCCTACTTTGTTTCCAAGAAACAAATGAGCTCTTTCTATCCCCCCTACTCATATGTTTTTGAGCATAGGATAAACCTGAATTTCATTCCAAAATTTTTATGAAGTTTATTTCCCAGTATGTCCCCACCTTTTACTCTCACTGGATGGTAATCTGTCCTCCACCAAAGTGCAGATAAGACCACTGGCCTGTGTCAGGAACAAGCTAATTGTTGATCTTTGCAACCTGGCCATCTTCAGTAAAAATAACATTTGCTACACATTGTTCTCCCCAAAGCCAGATCAGATTAGAAGGGTGAGTACTGTAATCTCAGTTTAGTTTGATCAGGTAAATTGATTCTTCTTCTTCTTCTTCTTCTTTTTTTTTTTTTTTTTTTTTTTTTTAATAAAATG
>JAOBAS010000052.1:44662625-44685296 GCA_025311575.1 Elanoides forficatus
GGGGGAAGGGAAAGAAAAAGAAAGGAACATTTTCAAGCTCAGGTGTTGGTATAAAGAGCTTGAGTGTCTCCTGAAAATCCCTCTGCTTTCTAAAGGTTGAAAAGGATCTTTGAGAACTCATGTCCTGGTGATGACAGGAAATTCATTAAGAATATATGCAGCTTTCTGAAAATGCAACAAAAAGCCAAGTAGAATATGTAGAGTTTAGTATTTTCTGGGGTTAGACTTTTGCAATTAATATATTAGTGTTAGTCCAGCTCCATTTGTTGTGTCATTTTCTAATGTCAAATAATATTTATTTCAGGAACAGGTTGCCCCTCCTCTATATATTACTCATTTTTCACTGATTCCACCATTTCCACTTCTAAATCTAAAAATTCTGTATGCTTCATCTTATTCTTTATATGGATAAGTGGTTTAGTTTTGTTTTTCACAGTACGAAGAAAAAAAGCACCCTCTTTTAAAGAATTGTAGCATCATTCAATCAAAATGCATGTGGCAACCAGACTATGTCTGAACACTCCCATTTGATTGCTATAATTTTTCTTAAGGGAAAGTGTCCTTGGTTGCAACAAAGTACCTGTTTATTTGTTTTGATGAACAGGTCAGGAGTGTTGAAAAGTGCTTTCAGAAAAAGCACAAGATTTCCTCATTAATCAGGAAGCTGTGATGTTAAGTAAAATGCATTATGCTTTCAGAGTTTGTCCAATGGTTCAGTTTTCACCTTAGCCTTCTGCTGTTGGAAGTCAAACTAAACTTCTATGAGAAAAAAACAAACTGATGTTTAAATTAGTATGAAATAGTACTATTGTAACTCATGTGCTTGCTTGCTGTTACACCTACCTACAGTATACTGCAGTCTCATTCTTCTAAGTACAAAGACTTATTCTCACCTTATGATTTTAAATAACATCTCTCTCCCTTGCAGAACAGCACAACGTCCTTGGGATACAATCATGTTTTCTGTGGTTTTTGCCCATCTACTAGAGGGTAAGACAGGATAAATGCAAATAAGAAATAAGATATATGTTTAACTTCAAGGATGACAACTAAGAACATCAGTGAATTCCCCATATGACGAGTGGATCCCTTTCGGGAAGGTAAACTTCAGCCAGAAGCAATGCACGAAAGAATGGGTGAGATTATCTGGGTAATGCTACACCAGAGGTCAAGCAGGATGATTAATTTGTTCCCTTCTGCATCCCCTCTGACTTACATCTATGAATTTTGCAAGACTTACACAATGGTAGTAATCACCATCTACATAAGCTTTCTCATGTGTTCACTGTTCTGAAAATTTTTACAGCAGCAGATGGCTTTGTTTTACTGCTTGTCTGCAGAGTTCACAGGCAAATGTGTCACTTCTCATATTGTCTGCATCATCTAAGGTCATTGGAATTACATAAATAACCGGTTTGTTATATATTCTACTAATCATTCATCTTCTTGTAGAAAGCTGTAGCATCTTTGCCTGATGGCTCCTAAGTCATGTTGAAATGAAGCTTTGGGATAGGAACAGAGTTAGCATAAACTCTGGGAGGGACTTGCTAAGAACTTATCTGAAATTTCCAGGGATGGCACAAAAGAAAACAGTCTAGACATTCATTTCTATTACACCAGCTGTATGCTTTATCAAGGGCACTGTTTGACCTTTCCTTCTGGCAGCACTATAAAGTGGTCCTCAAAGAGCTGCATCTGAAAAGATACGGCATTTTATTCCATGTGCATAGCAGTGGAGTGCACTTGTCTGAGGGCTGGTACAATTAATTAAGCTAAAGGAAATTTGGTTTAGATGTTTGGTTCATTGGTTTTCACAGCTGAAATGAAGGATAAAATCAGCTTCTTTATGCATTTGTTAGAAAAAAAAAATCCTTCTTTTTCTTTGTATTAAATTAAACTTCCACTCCAGCTGAATTAAGAAGTGGGTTGCCTTCATGTGCTCCTTTACCCCCACTCTTTCATGCTTGTATACTAAGGAAAGCTGTTTCCTGATGGAAAAAACCTGAGGTAAATATCACAGTTATTTCCCAATAACAATTCTGTTTTTCCTATGTGGCTGGTTTTTCTTCAGAGGGCATGTGCTCACCGAAAAATAAACCTGAGGACATTAAATATATATTTGCCTGTAAGGGCATATGAGATCTGATTTTCTACTAAAATCGAAACTTGGCTGGGAGACATTCACACAAAACTGAAAGACTTACCAAAAGTGCAGAAAACAAGCAGAAAGAAGACATTCTTCTTCCTGAGTTCAGAAATTGTTTGGCTAGAACTACTTGCCTCAGTTAGAAAATGCACAAGATAATCTCCCAGGGTCTCTTTCTGCTGGCCTTCAAAGTTTCTGTGGTTTTATTGAAGTAGTGCTGTGATATGACTTGACGAAGCAGAGCTGCTGAAGTTGACATGAGCATTTGATTAAGCTGACATCCACAAAATATGAAATATTGGTGGTCAGAGTAAGATCTTTATATAGATGTATTTCTTGTCTATATCCAATGTATTTATCATGAAGAAATGACGTTTTATCCTCAGCCATGACGCTCATGGTGTTACATTTGAGATCTGGATTGTCCTCCTCATGCTGTATTATATATTACTAACCTGTTGGACACCATGGCACAGATTAACTGCATCTAATTTTAGGCAAATATGCCTAAATATATAGCCAAATATATAAATTGGGGTCTAGGTGCTCTGGGTTGCTCCTTCTCAGTGCAGAGAAGTAAGTGCCAGAGGAACTGCCACATCTGAAGTGGGCTGAGTTGCCCTGTATGAGTATAGCAACTTTAAAGGCAGCCTGTGATAACTGGGCTTTAATGGAATTGTATGTTAACTGCCTAATATTAAACAAACCTTCTGCCTTAGGTTTTGAGGTGGTGGGGGTTTGTTTGGTTTTGTTTGTTTTTTTCTCAAACTGCTTATGCTGCTTTCAAAGTCATTTTTTCTGTGTACAGTAGGCCCTCTGCTATTTCCATCCTCTGGATAAATGTTGATGGCTTTTTTATAACTTGTCTGAGATTAATATCTAATTCTAACCAAGGTATGTAAGAGCTTGCAGACAAAAGATGAACGCAGAGAAAGTTCTGAGAATTTCTCTCAGTGCCTTGGAAAAGTCTTTGTTTTCAGTTTGCTAAGCTAGTTGCAGTTTCTAGCAATTGGAGAACTAAGTTTTTGAGAAAAAGAATCTTAAAAATTAGAAAATAAATTTTGTGTTAATTTGTGTCATTACAAACCCAATACCTTCGTGCTTCAAGTTTAAACTCCATGTCTGCAAAAAAGTGTTGCTTAAATTATAGTATTTACCTATTCAAATCAAGATGCGTTACTCCTCCACCTCCAAAAGGTATGAAAATATTGGTGACATTATCTAATGAAATAAGCATTTTTGAGCTTTGCTTATGGTGCAGGAGATGCAAATTTTGTTAGGGTGTTAACTGTTTCTTTGCTATTAAGTTTTGGGGGTTTGCAGCTGATGGAATTAGGTACTTTGCTGTCCCCAAGCAACCTCCAAGGGCTAGTGCAAAAGGTCTTTGGCATGGATGTAAGATCAGAGTATTTTTTTATCTGGACTCTTCAACCTGCTATTCAAGCTAGCAGTTGTCCTCAAACAGGGTTGTACAACCCAGGCTGCTAGCTCCTACGGTGCTTCAACAAGCAATTTTGTTAGCATTGAATAATTCACGTAGTGCATTTTCAAAACGTAAGCCAAGAAATACTTTGCATTTCTACAGCACAGTCTATCTAAAGAGCTCTCAGGTTTTTCACCAAATAACATCATCAACTAATTTTAGATGCTGTATTTAGTGGACTAGACATGCTGCCAATCTGATCTAACATCAGCAAACTCTATTCAAAATCGGACTTCAAAAGCAGCAGGTTGGTCATCCAGACAGATATTTCTACCCAGCAGACGAAGATGTATCAAGATTTAATGACTAGAAATGAAATCTAGGAAAATTCAGACCTATAAATAAGTCTGAATATTTCTTACAGTTATTTCAGTTAACCATGGGAACATCTTAGTAAGGACTGTGAAATTCACTGTCACTTGAAGTCTTTAACTGAAGCTTGTGGCTCCACATAAATCACATGATGTGGGCTTATTGAAGGGAGACATAGGATAAAGTACTATAGTTCATGGTATTTAAATATCAGATGGGGTGATCTAATTTTATAATCTGAGAAACATGCCATGAAAAAAATTGAAATAAAATTGAATTATTTGGTCTAATAAATCAATACTGAAAACTTGCCAAAATGACGTATCTCTTCCTCTTTAGCCTGAGAGAAAAACAAAACCCAGACTGTGTAAAACATACATTCAGGGCAGCTTAGAGCATAAAATTGAACACATATCTCTATGTCTTTAATGCCTGTACTTTTCCACAAAACCCTGATTACTCACTGTGTCAGAAATCTGTTAAAATTAACTGGAACTGCCATTTATCTCATCTAATACCACTACCCACAAGGCCAACGCCCCGCTCTGAAACTCAGAAAACCCCGAAGTGATTCTGAGTCTGCTAAAATTTCTTCTAATTAGTTCTAAAATAGCAGAGCAGATTGCAAGGACAGGACTATACACTCTCCTCAAGTCACTGCAAATACCTGTGACATAGAGCTCCTGAAACCAAGAGCACCAATTAACTTCTACTGTCACTTATTAACTTCCTCTGTCATCAGTCATCATGACTGGAAGGTTTGTGGCCCTGTAAACCTCTGCTCACCTTTGCTGGTCACGCTTTCACGAGTTCAATCAGAAAGTAAGTACGGCAATCCCTTTTATTCTGTTTTTCATCCTACCCTGTTACAATTCAAAGATCTTCCTACTATATAATTTTCCTGACTGTAGACAGATCACAGAACATTAGCTTCATGTTATGACCATTTAAAAAAAAATTATCAATGATCCTATTAATTGAAACTGTTTAATTCAAGTAGGTCTTCCCCTGGTTGCCATCGGAGGACTATATTCCATTGTCATTGTCCCTTAGTACAGATGGGTGGGACTATTCTGTCTGGGCTTTATGAATGGAAAATAACCACATAAGGTCATTAAACTGTTATAAACATTATTTTGCAAATGTTAACATTTATTTTTGTATTAAATACTATATGTTAGATTTCCTGAAATAAGGTAAATGGAGGATGGGAGTAGGAAGAAAATGAGGAGTAATAAACAGCTGATCTCATCTCAGAAAGTGATTCATTATCAAATACAGTGAAGAACACTTCGTTTCATGCCAAGTAGCTGCAAACAAGGGCACTATGCAAAGAGTTCTTCTAAATTAATAAATGTATATTAATAAAAAACATTTTTAGTAGATCCTTTGAAATGTCATTTACCATCAATAGCACTTGAAAAGGTTGAGAGGAAAAGAGGCTTTAGTAGAAACCCACTCCAAAAGACACTGTTTGAACAAAAGAATATTTGTGAGCCATGCCTTTGGTCTCTGATATACCTCATAACATATACTCAGTAACCACTGGGGAAAAAAAAAGTCACGCACACTTTGAATGTGTGCTTTATTTCTCATACACTTCTTCCAGTTTTGTTCCACTAAATCTAGATCTTTTTGGATAAAATCCCAGCTTTCTTGTAGGTTGTGTTTACAGCGTGCCCAAGTGACAGACTGTGAGCACATTGCTTTTGAAGAAGCGGCAGATCTAGAGAAAATGATGTTACAAGACATATCTTTCACTCTTTCTGCCAATCAAGGCAAAGTGAGTATCATGGAGGCTTGAGGACATTTTCCTGGGGTATTTCAAGAGCTGGCTTGAGGAGTGAAAACCTTCCAGGTATATCTTAGTTAATGTGCCACTAGCACGGGTGAAGAGGCAGCCCAGCAGTGTGTAGCAGCAGGAGAAACCCATATTGCCAGAGTAACTGCCAACAGCAAAGGCTTTCTCTCAGATGGCTGGAATTTCAGCTCTGAAAGACACATCTGGGAGAGCAAGTTGGAGACGTTTCCTGCCTCACATAACAAAAAGGAAACATTTGGCTTTTCTTATATTAGCTACCTTCTCAGTCTTCCTGACACCCACAGTCTATGCTGTGTAACCCTCAGCCCTGTGTGTGTCATGGGCACATCGCGTCCTCTTCAGTTGGAGCCACTCTGCTTTATTCCTCTCTCCTTCAGAGATCGTCTCTTCTGCCCAAGTTACGCCAGAAAGTAGCTCTACCCTGAAGTAAGTGGAGCTTTACACCACTCCAGACCTTGATATATCAATGAAGACAATATGTGTTGTGATGGTATCTCACCCAGGTACCAGAACCGTAGAAGCCTTCACATAGACGATATTCAAGGCCTCCAGCCTTTTGTGTGTCCCAAAGGACTTGCTTTCTTCTAGTAAATTGCTTTGGCTATCACAGGAAGAAAGGTGGAATAAAAATTAAAGTCAAAAGAAGTGACTGCTCATTCATTGCTACCTGACTTGTAGAATTAATATGCTGTGAGGCTTGTTTGATCAGTGTTAACATATTATGGAAAAAGACTGTTTTAATGAAATGAGAGCATTTGCTTCTCTGGTACTTTGGAGACATGTGGGTAACAAATATAAAATACAGACAGGAGTAGATGGGATATCCTGACCAGTTTTAGGGGGGTTTTTTGGCTGAAAACTGCCTGGTCTGTTGAAGATGTAACAGTGCAACTGAAGATGATGACAGAAGTAGAAACAGTGGAGAAGAACAAACTGTATTTGCACTTAGTGCTCATTTGCTTGGCAAACCTGTGTGGTTGTGTCCTGAGGATTTAATATCACGGCTTTGGCTTTAGCATAGTAATTTTTTTTTTAAGTAAATGTCAGACATAGGAGTGCAGGGGAGAAAAAAAGCCACGTTCAGAGACTGATTAAAAAGCATTCAGCAGCTGTCTCCCAAATCATCCCTGTCATGCCTGCACATATATATATATATATTTATAGATATCTTTTCCCAGCTCATTACAGAGTCAGTCCAAAAGCCACATTGACATTGTGCAGCTGCAACATCCCTGGGGAGTTCTAAAGACCAGATCTCCTCTGTGTCCACCACTTCATTCAGCTCATGAAGCTTTTTTGGTAAGCCTACAACATGGCCGTTTCTAGCTGGAGCATTGCATTATCTTGGCTCTCACACAGCCCACCAGCATGCTTCTTGGGCTGTCTGGTTGCCCCCACACCAACATTCCATCCGGAGCTCCTGGGCCCATCCAGGCAAGAAAGCCCTCTGCATCCCCAGGCTCTTGTGTTATGCCCCAGATACGTCTCTTAAAATACTGTGGAGCAAAGCCATGCTAGCAAAGCTACTGCCTTACAAAAAATATGTTCCCTATGGTAGAAATATCCACCCCTTCTCCAGACTCACCTGAGCCCCTACTTCAGCAGTCTTCAGCCATCCCTAGCCTGACCAAAGACCAGGTGTACTGATGGTCAAGGAGGCATGACATGACAAGCCTGAAGCTTTTACGCTAGAGGGGAAGAAGTAAGCCTTGTACAAGATGATCAGAAGACATTTTTTGCATGCTTTAGAGCACTTTATCCATCCCTAGAATAGTGCAGAAAGGCTTGACACTGCTGCACTGAGTATCAGCCCTTCTGATTCTTAGGCTGAGTTCAGTTTTCAGAGAGAGTTTTCCAAAAAAAAGCCACTTATTCAGAGGATCCTACTGTATTTGAACACCAAGTCCAATTGGGTAGCTTGGGCTGTGTTAGTAAGTATCTTCCACTGGACTTGAGAGGCATCTGATTAGATTTTAACTGATGACAGAGTAGAAGACAGTGTGACAGGTTTCTGAAGCTGCACAGATCTCACTTAAAGTAGGGATTACAAGCCAGGCTTCAGATGTCATGGCAGGGGGTAGAGAGAGCATTTCCCTGAATGTTACATTCAGCAAATGTATAGTTACAGGGCAATTTATATTCACTGGACAAAATTAGAATTTAAAATTCGTACTAAGCAAAAGCTTTCTGTGGAATATTCTTTGTTATGAAAATAAGTTGATTATAGTCTCACGTCTCATTTCAAAAAAGTGCCTAAATATTTACATTTTAATGCAGTTGAAGTCGAACTTTTTGATTATGCAGGAAATAAACATTTTAGTGCTTTGTTTTACACTGACTCATTTCAGAATGCTATTATATATAAAGTTGTTTTATATTCTGTTTTTTCCAGAGATGCACATGTATTTTTATATAAATATATATATACACACATATATTATATGTATTATACATATATTTTTAATAATTTTAGTTTATGTTAAGGTGTTAAAAAGAGTGTTTTTTCTTCCCACTCAGAACAACAATGAGCAAAAGCAAATTTAAAACGCGGAATGAAATCTGATAAAACCAGATACTTCTCATTTAGATACAAGACATTGTTCTGCAGAGCAGCATGATCCAGTTCAAAGAGAAAAGCATTGTCTTCCTGACAAGGCAAGGAATTCACATGCCTTGAACATCACCTACACTTCTTCAGTACAATGATCAACTTATCGAGTCCATTCACTGCCCTAATAAATGGGATGGACTGAAGCCAGTTGTAAACTTGCTAAAAGCAGCTTCCCCACGCTTGTGCTGCAAGCTGCTAAGAGCAGATCTGTGAGAAGTGGCATCATTTGGACTGTCAAGAAATATTTCCGAAGAGTTTGCTAGCATGCCTCCAGCAGGAAAACCACCAAGCGATATTAGAGCTAGATGTCAGCAGTCTCTGAAAGAGGACTTCTCTAACCCAGTTTAGAACTCCTAAGTTGCAAGTCCAATTTTGTATTGTTAGGCTACATTAAAATTCTCCTCTCCCCTCTGCTTCTTCCCATGCCATCTATAGGTGAGAAAGACCACCCATAGATGAGTGAATCCTTCCCCTATCACGTGTTTGGAAGCCATTGCAGGAGCTCCATGGGAAATAATGTCCCTCTGCTTTCCTCAGGAAGGCACTTAAGGCTCAAAGAAGGGTAAGAAGGTAAGATGTGGCAACCAGCCCTACTGACTGATTCTTTATGGGAAATGATATCAAGGGCTACACTTACACTGCATGTTATGTCCTAGAACCTAAGTTTTATTCTCTGACTTACTTGTAAAATTACAGCATAGTGCAGGGAGGGCTGGATGCACCTCCAGACTTCAAAACTCACTGCTTCCTTGGGATCAGCAGCATTTCACTCACTACATAATTACAATGGGGTGATCTAAGGCAAGTTCTTTTCGAAACAGTGATCAAAACTCCTCTTCTTCATGTCTTGTGGTACTGATCCAGAGGAGCCTTAAGTAGTTTTCCAAGAAGCATAGGTTGTGGTGCAGTGTCCTTCAGGATGTCCAGTGTCCTCCAGCTTTCTTGGGGCATGTCATGACTCCCAAGCAATGAGTAAGGCTGGAATTGGGGCTGCTGACATTTTGGGAGCTACCTAACAACAAAGAGATGGTGATTCAGAAAGACAGATATTACCCATCATTAGGGAACTGAGATAGGATGGGGAGGATGCTGGATCCTGAGCCCTTCTGGGAGCCAGTCCTTGATTCATGGACTGGTTTACAAGTGAGTGATGTAATTGTTAAATTAATATATTAGATTGTAGACATTTTTACTAGGCCTACAGCAGCACAACTCCCTTTTGCTCCTGCCATATCTATTGCTGAAGCTGATGCTGCAACAGTATGCTACTTTCAGGTGCTTCTAACCTTTATGGACTTGCCCCAAACTTGCCTCTTCTTTTGCAGAAAAAGCACAAGCTTGCATCTTGGCAGGGCCAACTGGAATAAAGCTCAGCTCCTCTTCTAAAAAAAGCTGCTGTCAGCCTGTGCAACAAAGTGGCCAATAGGATATCCTGGATGCCCAACGCAGACAAGAGTGGGCTTGGAATATGCATTTGCTAGAAGGTTGGGATTTTACTTAACTACTCTGAACTTCAAAATCCAGCATTAGATGTAATGCCACTGGCACAGTCTGCAGTTGGGCAATGTCCCTGGATAACGCTGCAGTCACTTCGTTATTATTTTGCTCTTACTTCCATAACTCCATTTTGCTAATCGTTTACGGAACTATGGTAAAATATTTGCTTTGCTATCCTGGGGCGGGGGGGAGAAGTTGTTTTGCTGAAGGATCCAAAGCTGACTGACTCATCTCCTGTAACAGGTATTTTGAGATCAAGGTCATTTGTAAAGTAAATGTGGGTTGGCAGCACAGCTACAGAATAATGTCTTTAAGTTTCCCATTTTCACAGAGTTCAGAAGATACAGTACTCAATGCCCACACATTGTCCCTGTCTTTTTTGCTATTTCTTGTCCATATCAACACATGCTGCAGTCACACCTGATGTCAAAACCTCTGTATGGGAAGACTGTCATCATGCTTTGCCAAGCCACCATTAGTTCCCACTGAATCTCATTTCAATAGGGGAATCTAAAGAACTTTATATTTTTTGACTGCCCTTCTTTGCCATGTAGCTTTAGGCAGATAAAAAGTCCTACTTGGTGCTCTGTCAGTTGGAACTCTTGATACCCTCAAATGACATGTCATTTGTCTTTGTTACTCTCTCACTATTTCTGCTGTTTTTACCCGGTATTGGTTCTGATTATTCCATTATCTTCTTAAGCTACAGGAATACATAATGTAAGACCTGAGTTGTAACAACTGGAAGGACAGAGGTACTGCCTACTTCACCTTGACTGATAGATGCAGAAGGTCTGGTCTCCTGGACCTCTGCTATGTGTTAGCTGGAAGCTGACAGGTCCAGGGCCATCACCTCTAAGGAACATTCAGTCCCAAAGGCAGTGGCAACTCTTACTGCCTTCAGTGCCAGAAGAAAGGAAGGTAGAGAACTGAACAGCACATTAGATACGTGTCCTCATTCCTGTGGGCTCAGATCCTGGGAGCTCCAGAGTTTTGCTGGGCTCTACCACTTTCTTCTGAAGACCTACAAGGCCAAAACTTTGGGAGATGGGTTTGCAAGAAAATGCAAGACTGTTCTCCCTCATCCATTTGGACTTCTTCCACTCACTCTGAAATAAAATTGCAACTAGTGCCTTGATAGTCGTCAGTGTCAAGTGAGTGCAAAGCTAGTTAAATGGGAGAAGAATTTTTGCTCTTGTCAGTTGGAGTTGGCTTGGTGGAGGATGCTGCATCTCCCAGAAGCTACCTGCTACATCTTTAACTCTAGCCCTAGGACAGATGGAAAACTGGCTCACAAATGCTTTGCAGCTATTATGTGTAATACACACATAGTCCTTGGTTCTCATTCTGTAGTAGCCATGCCATATAGCATATTTGCCACCAGTTCTGGGCTTACACGGTTGCTCTTTGGCTCAACTAATAAAGTATCTCAGAAATGCTGAGCTTCAGTATTGCTTACTGAAGGGGATGAGAAAGATTCAGCCACAATATTGATGCTGACTGGCATGTCACACACACCTCTATCATCTGGCCAGGCACATGGGCATGCTGTCTTCTCTATTTGGATTACAACTGTCCTGATTCAGCTGCAAAGTGTGGAGATTCAATCTTCACAGGAATAAATTCAGATATTTTACAGTGCGGGTGTGGGAAGAAAAAGCCCAGCATAATTTTACATCTGGCAGCACCATCATTCAGTAGTTCAGCGTGAACTGTACTGTAAATAACACTGTGATTCCCAATATGAGTTTTCAGACTTCTTTTGGATTACACTGACTTGTCAACCAATTAATCTGATCAGTTCATTGCTGTAACATCTGTTTAGAGTGAAGATGCCTGGTTGTAAGACAAACAAAAAATAAAAATCTGTTTGGGACTGTTGGTGACAAAATTGCAGATGCATTTTACACAAAGTGAGACCAGAGTTATCAGCCTTCACTCAGTGGTGGCAGGACCAGTTTGCCATTGCTGATCCTTAAGCTTTATGCTGTAAAGATATCCAAAATTTTAGCACAGTATGTGTAGGAGTTTGTCAGCTTTATCACTCTTGATTACACTGCAGATAGCTGCTTCCTCCCCATAGTGTTCTTCTAGATAGACATTTCTGCTGGAGTTTGATGAGTTTGATCACCCTTAACGGCAATGAAGCTACAGCTCGGGGAAAAATGTGTGTTGGAATGGGGTGATGAAGATTAGGAAGTTATTTAAAGCTCACTGCCTGGGGCAGGCACCCATGGACAGCATGGGCTGATGAGAAAGGGCCTGAGACCACTTTCCGAGGACACGGTCAAGGAAGAAAAACAAATCTCTCAGTCTAGGGACTGCCCTGGTTCCTGCTGACTGAAAAGTCTGAAAAATCTCTCCTTTAAAAGAAAATGCAAGGGTCTGCCTGTGGTATGTGCTGGATTAAAAGCTACTTCTTTTTCCAGAGGGAGTTCTTTGTGTGAGCTGGTGCTAGTCACATACGTAGGTATCATGGTCCCCAGAGAGGCAAAAAGAACGGCAGTAATTTCAGGTTTATTTTTAGAAAAAAATAAAGGTGGTGGCAGCACCTGGGAATATTAACTTGTACCTTTAGAGGTCACTTGATCACAGCACTACTGAAATTAAAATAGCTTCCTAAATTAACATTTGATCCTGCAGAAAAATTAATTTAGATAGATTTAAGCCAGAGGAGATGGAATGACTGTGCTTGTAACTGCAAGCCACTGCCTAAACATGGCAGCTTGAAACTACGCTACCCTGTGATGAACCGTTTATACAGCTGTGTGCCTTTGATCTGAGAGTCTTGAATGCTTCAGAACATGGCCATGAGGTGGGAAATATTCTGAAGGTCAGTTATGTTTACTCTATGAGATAAAAAAGGAGTGTTAGTCCTGGCAATAAAACAGTCATATTTTCACAAGTATATGGGATAAATTAGATTAATTTTGAAAAGAATTTTTTTTTTTAAAAGAATCTGAAAGATATTTATAAAATCTCTACAACTTGCCCTTTTTCCATTTTTGGTATGCTTAAGGCTACAATCATGCACAAAATCATTGCGTGTGGCCTCCAGAGATGAGCTAGTCTGTCTTTCTGTCCCAAGGTAGGATCAGGTAAAAACACCTGATCAGGTGTTTTGCCCAACCTGCTTTCAAAGGACTCTATTGATAGAGATTTAGCAATGTCCCAGACAATTAATTTCAACACTCCACTATCCATACCTTTAGAAAGTTCTTATTAATGTATTTTTTGTTGTTGTTTTTGTTGTTGCAGTTTATGCTTCTCACGTTGCAGTTTATGCTTCTCACTTTTTTTTTTTCCCTGTATGCCAGAAATATGGAACCAGATTTCTGCCTTTTCTTTGCTGGCACACTTTCCATATGTGAAAATTCACAGCTCACGACAAAGCATGCTGAGCAGTGAATGACACAGGGCCGCCAGCTGTGGGTGGGCTTTCTTCTGCAACACATTGCAGAGAGCTCCTGATGTCCCAGCAGTAGCAAGTGGCTCATACAGGAGACTTTGCTGGTCCAGAAGTAGTGGAGAGCTCAAACTGGGCAGCATAATTTTGATGCTTTCCTCACCGTTAGAAGTCTCTAAGCTTTTTCACTAAGGGGATTTAGACAAAAATCCATACCTGTGATAATAATTACATTGTGCAGCTCTAGGTAGAAATTGCAAGGAATGGATACTTGTATGTGTTGCCTAGAGTGGTTATAGTGGTTTTCCTTATTGCAGTAAGATCCTTGTGAGTGTGTTTGTATGTGAAGCTGGATAAAGGTGATATAAAGGAGACAACAAAACCACCCTCACAATATGCACTGAGGTGCAAGAAGGAAAAAAAAATAGACACAGATGACATTTAAAAACTCATAGACAGCATCTTTATCATCATGTGCCCTGTCAGGAGCCAGCTCCTAACACTGTTAACTACTTTAAGGTCGAGATCCACATTAGCTGAGCTGCTGAACCTACAGATAGAAACAAGCTGTTATGTAGTGAATAAAGTTTGTTCCTATAAGGCAGGAAAAGCTTACGGTAAGGCAGGAGTTGCTGTTAGCGCTCATTAGATGGCACCCTTCCTTTATGTTAGGAAGGGAAGTGACAGCTTGGTTAGTTTGAATTCAGTACAATCTCTCTAGCAAGCATGAAAAAAAAAAAAAGATTCTTCCCACTTGTTGTCATTGGCAAGTTTTTATATTAGTTGCTATGTCGACCTGCCACCCACACTGAATTCACCTCACCCACCCAAGCTTTCTCTGCAATAGCAATCCTAAACCATCCCCCCTTCCAGCTCAAGTATGACTCACAACGACACTGTAAGAAGCGAAAGGTGAACATATTCCTTCCTCTGAAAACACCTCCAAATCACTCTTGGTTGAAGCAATTCATAGACAGAGAGTTATATAGAGAGCGCTCTCTGGAATTTTTCCAATGCAAGAGACTCAGTCAATGCATAATGATAGTATAAAATTTGGCAGAATAATATGCCATGACTGGAAAGGGCTTCAGTAATGGAAGAGAGCCCTGAATTGTAATGCAACATATAGTGTCATTGGAAAGGGTCAGTGTCATGTTCATGGAGCATAAAAATCATCTTAGTAACCTTGGTTTGGTGTTTTTTCATTAGATATCAAACTCTGTTTTCAAATAATTCATGATTTTTTTACTTTGCATGAAATAAATGCCTTTAGGATGACCATGCTAATGGATTTTTTTTTTTTTCATGCTTTTAGCAATACGAAACATTCCCTTTCCATTAGCTGAAGATTTAAGATCTACAGTAAGCTCTTTTAATTGATTTTGGCATTCATCGTACCTTTAATTGACTGCTTAGCCAGTTCATGATTTTAATGCCAAGTCATTTTTTTTAGGGGGTGTCCCTTCTATTATCTAACTTTGAAAGGCAAGTTGTTAGCTTGCAAATCAGTTTTATTATTCTTCTAGATCTGAGTGAAAAGAACTTTGTTAATAGAACAAAAGCTAAAACAAAACAGGCACCACAACCTATTAACCACTAACACTTTGCTCAAGACACATAGAAATCGTATTATAAATTGCTGTGAAACTGATTAGGATGGGAGCAAATCACAACTAAATCGCATCTCTAGCTTCATGGCACTCACAAATGAAGCAGAATTAAGGGTATCTGAGGTTAGTAGTCCATGCTTATTAGAAATCCAAATGGTGTGCTTTGTAAATTTATTGGTGCATCTGACATGATGTTAAAACCAATAAAGCAGCTGACATTTACTAGTTGAAAATGTAACAAAATATGATGTTTCAGTACCTGCATTTTAGCAATTCTCAAATTGATGCTTCTGCCACTGTAAATTACTCTGAATCAGTTACTTTCTCTGAACACCTGCTCTGTAGTTTATTTGCAGACACTTTGCCACGTGAAATTAGAGCTCTCATTCATCTGTGTTCCTGTTTGTACTGGTATGAAATGTCCAGCTCACAAAGATAAAAGGAAAAGGGAAGCTGGCTGACCCACTCTCTCCTCTACTGCTATTACTGCTTTTATTATGTTTGTACTTAAGGACTTAGAGGTCTCTGTTGTGCTTGGCACTGCACTAAGAGGAGCAGACAGTGCTGCTTCTAAGGAGCTTGTAATTTAGGTAGAAATGTTACAGCCAGGATGGAGGGAGAGTTATAACAAAGAGAATGTGACAGC
This sequence comes from Elanoides forficatus, assembly GCA_025311575.1. Classification (NCBI taxonomy): domain Eukaryota; kingdom Metazoa; phylum Chordata; class Aves; order Accipitriformes; family Accipitridae; genus Elanoides; species Elanoides forficatus. The sequence goes on from JAOBAS010000052.1 coordinate 44,678,159, forward strand.
AGCTGACTTTGTCTCATTCCTGCCTGTCATTTTTTAGAGTAAGGGTTTTTTACTGTGTGTGGACAAGCAGACAGTGAGAAACAGGAGGAGGCTGAAGGATCAGGGAGAGAAAAAGGGAAGGAGGGAAGGTGGAGAACTGCAAAAAGAAGGAGGGACTGAGGAATCAAGGGAAGAATTGGGGAAAAAAGAGCAGAAAAATTCAATTGCACGCTGCAGACAGCTCCCTGCATCTAGAGGGCTCAGCTCAGCTGGATTCCAACTAATTAGTCATTTCATCAAGGCACCTTACTTAGGGACCCCAGTGCCTTGCATTTGCTATAGTTAATGGATGCAGATGGAGGTCAAAGATATCAATCTTCCTTCAGAATTGCTTCTCTGTCTCCCTTGATGATGGACCAGTTCCAGAGGGATTACAGTCTGCCTGACACAGGAGCCTCAGGTGGATATCTGAAGTGAGATGAGATCAGTCCAGGCCTTGGTGTTTCCAAAGGGTGTGTGACTTGGCTAGAGATCTCCCCAACGTCATCCTGTACCCATTGGGTTATTGGGAAGAGGGGAGACCTTAGCTATATCACTTTTACGACCTTATTTTTCCACTGAGTCTTTGCTTTGCCTGTTGCTATTTCTGCCAGATGGAGAATTTGGATGTTTCTTTCTCTAGTCCCTCTTAATCCCCCCAATAGCACATGGTGGAGTCTACTGGAGGTGGGACAGTATCTTGGTGTAGCACAGTTAATCTGTTCTTCCTCCAGCATCAGCTGCAATTCAAAATGGGCAGTCAGTTCCAGAGAAATGAAACAGAAAGCTCCCCATTAATGCTATTTGTCAGAAGTCCTTAATATCATACTCACTTTCTACTCTTACTCATCAACCTCCAGAGGGAAAAAAAAAACCACAGTGAAACCATGAAACTTTCTGATTAAATCAGATTTGACAGAACTTTCCTCAAGAACACTGGCTTTAAAACCAGCTAGAAAAATGCTTCTAAAAATAAACCAAATTGATCTGTCGCCTTTGAAAAAAAAAAATCAATCTTAAGATGAAAGAAAAAAAAAATCTATTATCCTCCTTTCACCTTCTCATAATTATTTTTAAAGTCTAGGTTTCACCAAGAAAGCTATTTCAGTCAGTTCTTTTAAAATGAGTTAGAGAGTTCCTCCATTCTTGTCTCTTCTTTGTTCCTTGGTATGGCAGCATGGTACACAACATGTTTCATGTCTGTACCAAAATAAAGAATATAAATCTAAGACCAAGAAAATGTCAAGAGAAAGAACTTGAAATTAAGTGTATTCAACCTGCTGCCAAACAGATCATTGGAGTTGCTTTCATTTACTTACATATTCATTTATTTTTGAATCTCCCACTGGCTAAACAAAATCAAATAGTGTAAGATGCATAAAGAAACTTCAATTAACAATCACTTCTCTGTAAATCTTGGTAAGCTCGAGGTAGATATATACATCACTGCAAGTCCAAAATACCCTCAAAAGGAGAGAGAGAGAGAGAGAGAGATTTTTCACACCCAAACATTGGATGTCATGTTCACCCAAGTCTATGGAAAGATGGTTGTTGATTGTAATGGGCTTTGAACAAGGTTCGTAATTGCAAGCTACTGCTAAATGTATCTTCCATCTCCCAAAACAGACAAATGATGATGAGAGAAGAGAGGTTTCTCAGTCCTCAGAGGGAAGCTCGCAGGGAAATACAAATACTTATCTGCAAAGGTTTTGGAGGAAACACACTGACACGCACTGGTAGTCTATTACTAGAATCTTATTATTGTGTCCCAGCTCATTAGTTGCTCGGTAAAGGAACTAATAATCACTTGGCACAGAAGATCCTTTATGCCTGGCTTTAAGCTCATGAGTAACACAGCTTAGCCATGCTCTCAAGCTCGGTGTTAGTGGCTTCCTTGGAGACCTTTCTAAACGGAAGCCTTGAGGAAGCATTGCAAACTGTATTGGAAGCTGGACCAGGCCACTCACTCATTTTGTCTTGTAGCTTTGAGAACAGTCAGTCTATCTGTTTCACAGCAAACTGCATGAGAAAAAATCAGGATAGACTTTTGCATGAGTAAATTACAGAATAGACTGTGTCCTGAGAAAGCCTTTTGCTAGCCACAGTATATGGAAGTTGCTTTAAAACCTGAGTCATTCTGTGGATTGTTTTCTTTTGCTGATATAAGACCAATAATTTGTTACGTGACTCATTCAATCAAATGAATCTCTCTTCTGCAGTTTAAGATACACTTTTTTTAATATTTGTTTGCCTTATTTGACAGGCTCTGTAATGAACCCTCTATTATTTCACAAGGTAATTATTATATTAACCACCAGGTGAATACATTAATCATCAAATGATTGCATGTAGAAAAGTCTTCCAGACAACGCAGAACTATGGTTTGTCTGTCTTTTGTGCTGTTACAGTTCTCACAGTTTGGGTTAGGATTTCTTAGGCTTTAGAATTATTTTTAGGGTTTCCCTGATTCTTTTCCCTTTTCTTTTTTCCCAGTTCCTTTCCCCAGACTATGTTGGTACACACATTAGACTTGCATCCCTAGCAGCTTTTGTCTGTGTCCCAGGATAATGACAGAACCCTGAATACATCCTGGCTTTAAAGATTTCTGATTAGCAGGTGGAATTTATAGAGGGATGCAAACTACTGTATGTTTATTCATCAGTATCTTTCACTTGTTCTTAATGTGCATGATATCTTTTGCCTGTGAACATTTCATTTCATTACTCTCTTCCTACGTCACTCTGAATGTGTGCAAATACTTTTTCTTGGACAGTGTTGTAAAAGCGATAGCTTACACTCTGCAATGCCCTTTTAAAATTATTGCTTGTTTAGCAGGCATGGATTTATCCTGTAAGTAGAAAAGGCTAGGAGGAGGGATAAGGATTTTAAGGTGGCTTTAGTATTGGCTGATGTGACAAACCCACACCTGTAATTACCTCTAGTATACAGGTCCCCATCCAGTATGGTCAACTCCTGGAAAAATTCAAGTGTCAAATCATCCATGATTTAATAAACACAAATTCAAGCCTCTTGTTGAGCTGCAGTCTGAAGTATTACGTGTGTAAAAGACTTACAGAAAAGGCAGTATCCTCAGCAGCTGGTAAAGGGACGGTGATCTTGGCTCAAGCAATCCCCATCTGCATGCCTTCAAGGAGCTGCTTCACCTCCCTGTGCTGGTTTCCCTTCCTGCAACGCATCTATGTCACAGTGGGAAAGTCCTGGCCTCCCTGGGGCATTAGGTGGGACTGGTACGGAAACAAGATTAAATTCCTTATAAGGGTCAACATTGGGCGGAACTATGGAAACCATGTGGTAGAAAGCAGAAAATAGAAATGAGACTTCTGGCATCTGTGTGTGCGTATATGTGTGTATTTCCCCATTCTTTTGATTTATCTATGTCTTCTCTGGCTATTATTTAAGATGATGAGCTTGTTGACCTTAGCAATAGAAATCAAGAGATAACGGAAGAAATCTGCTGCAGAATAGGCCTATTTCTTTGAGATAACTCTTGAAAGTTGCATCCTCTGACTAAAAACCAAAATTGCTTGGTCATTAAGAGTGAGCAGGTGTGAACTGATGAATTCAGAGCACACAAGAATTTTGATTTCTAGATGCAATCAGCCAGTCCTTTATGTTCTTGACAGGACTTAAAAATGCAAATACTGAAACAAGCTCAGAGCAGCTCACATTGATCAGTAGTATCAAAGGAAAAGGATTTAGTAACATTAACACAGTAATCTTATCTCCTTTATGTTTAATTTCTAAGAACTCTTCAGGTAACAGTCTTTCAGGTAGTGATATTATTAGTCTTCATCTTGCAGAGGAACAAAAAAAACCACCCTAAACTTTAAATGCTAAAGATATCAAACACTTTGGATATTATCAGTGAGGATAATAGTTCAAACACACAACTATAATTAGAAATTTAACCATCATAAAAAAAAATCACAAAAAATCTTTATTTATGGGTAAGACTGTTGAAATCTTTGAAAAGGTTGCATCTAGACACAATATTGGGGGAATCTGGTGATTAAAAAAAAAGTAATGGACTGTGTGACACTTGTCAGGCATAAATATCTAAAATCTCAGGGGTGGAAGAGACTTCTCCTTACATGGGATTTACCATTGTATGCCAGGGTGTTGTTATTGACTCATGTCCAACATAGTGTGGGGCTTGTCCAGCAGCTTATTCCAGTTTCATCTGGTTGCTACCCTTTAGTTCATATTTCTTTGCTTGCCTATAATGTTTTCAGTCCTAAGGGCACAAATGAGCACCACGTTCCTATGACTTCTCAGGAGTGCAGTTGTCTACCCTCGTTATTTTCAGAGTGAAAATAAAGCACAAAAGGGAAATGGCAGAATGAGTCTTGGCATTAGTTTCTGCAAAGACACGTTTGAGCTTTTTTTTGTTTTCTCACTTTCATCAGAAGAATTAGACTTGTCCAAATCAAAATGACTACCATATCTTCTTATATCTCTCTTTTTTTTTTTTTTTTTTAGTCATTGGTTGTAACTGGGTGGCATCTTCACATTGTCACATCTTCGCTGCAAAACCACCAAAGTCTGTTCTCACCATGTCCATGTAAATATTCTCTAAGAATCAATTTTATCTGGCATTATACAAATGTTAAGGACATTTCTCTCTGGGGAAGAAAACGAGGAAAGTGGAAGACGACTGTGAATTTATTATTCCAACATACTAAAAATTCATACTAAACTTTATGCATTATTGAGATTTTGATAAGATTTCCTTTAAAGAAATAACTCACTGTTTTCACTGAGGCTGTGTTTAGTGATAACAATGTTCAGAGGATATAATTCCTTCTTTGACCAGAAAAAAAAGTTCATCAAATAATAAACATAAATTTTTATGAACCAAATATTTAACTGTGTGTATATAGTGTTGTAATTCCAAAGTAATGATGTAGTTCAATATAAATTCCTTCTGCTCTAATATTAAAGAGTAATTAAAAAAAAAAGTTCAGGCAAAGCTTATGATTAATATTTGAAACATAAATAGCATTTTAACCAGATGTGTTTTCTTGCCAGCTCTAGTAAACATGTCATCTCAGGTAATATTTTAAACTGATTTAATTTAATGCAACATGCCCAGTTTGGAGTTTGAAGTATTAAATGAACCAGAAGGCTTTATGGGAAGTTAACTTTACAGAAGGAATACAGGGAGACATGAAGACATTTTGTATTGATTAATATCTCTTCTAACTCCACATCTCTGAAAGTGATTTTTTTCTCCCATTTTGTTGACATAACAGACTGCAGTTCTGCCACTGAATCACAGATACAGCAAGAGATGGTTTCATAAAAACTCTCTAGTCATACTGCGAATAAATATTACAGAGTTATTCTTTGTCTGCATGAAAGATTGAGTAGAAAACTAATTTCCCTGTGGAGAATAAAGCAGAAGCTGCATTGAGAAAAATGAAAAAGAAATCAAGACAACCCCCACAAAATGTCAAAAACAAAACTTAAAATAAAAATCAAAGCATGTAGACCACACCTCAAACTAATTAATCAAACAGATTGGATAATTGGCTCCTGAGTTAAAGAGTATTGATTGTCAGGCAGTGCCTGCTGCAAGGATAATAAAGACAGGTTTGCAACAGTAAAAAGCCAAGCAAGCTGCCTAGGCATTAAAATGTAATCCCAGGGAATAATCTCTAGGTTAAATTTGTAAAGTATAAAAGCTTCTTGGTACATTGAGAAAAATGTGAGCAACATGATGATGACAATACAAGTTACTATGTCAAGACACGATGAATACAATTCAAGCAAAAAGAGGACGTTTGTAGTTCCTGTTTACAAAAGATCACATTAGGTTTCCATGTCTTTGCTTAACTCATATTGATCTGCTGATCATTGCGAAAACAAACAAAGCAAGCAAGCAAACAAAAACATTCTTGACTAAAGGACTCTTCATTCTTTCCCTCTGTCCCACCTTTTTTGGTTCTTGTGCAGGAGTTTTCTCTTTTGGATGGACAGTGAAGCTCCAGTCTGGGTGTAAGTGGAATCAATATGGCATAAACATTAATCAATATGGCATAAACATTACATTAAACAATACATTAGCCCTGTATGATTGTGCTTTGATTGTCTAGAGCTTAATGATGGTGACAATAGGGTTGATTTTTTATGGGTAAGGATCAGGGGAAAGGCCAACAAGACAGATATCATGGTGGGAGTCTGTTATGGACCTTCCAACCAGGACGAAGAGGCAGACAAAATATTCTATGAGCAGCTGGGATAAGTCTCACAACCATTAGCTCTTGTTCTTATGGTGGACTTCAACTTACCAGATGTCTGCTGGAAATACAGTACAGTCCTGGCTAATCGGGGAGGTCCCAGTTGACTGGAAGTTAGCAAATGTGATACCCATCTACAAGAAGGACCAGAAGAAGGATCTGGGGAACCACAGGCCTGTCAGTCTGACCTTGGTGCTGGGGAAGGTTATGGAGCAGATCATCTTGAGTGCCAGCACACGGCATGTACAGGACAACCAGGCGATCAGGCCCAGTCAGCATGGGTTCATGAAAGGCAGGTCCTGCCTGACTGACCTGATCTCCTTCTATGGCAAGGTGACCCACTTAGTGGATGAGGGAAAGGCTGTGGATGTTGTCTACCTGGACTTTAATAAAGCCTTGACACCATTTCCCACAGCATTCTGCTGGAGAAACTGGCTGCTCATGGCTTGGATGGGTGTACTTTTTGCTGGGTAAAAAACTGGTTGGATGACTGGACCCAACAAGTTGTGGTGAATGGAGTTAAATCCAGCCGGTGGCCAGTCACAAGTGGTGTTCCCCACGGCTCAGTATTAGGACCAGTTCTGTTTAATATCTTTATTAATGATCCAGAGGAGGGGATCAAGGACACCCTCAGTGAGTTTGCCGATGACACCAAGTTGGGCAGGAGTGTTGATCTGCTCAAGAGTAGGAAGGCACTACAGAGGGATCTGGACAGACTGGATCAATGGGCCAAGGCCAACTGTATGGGATTCAACAAGGCCAAGTGCCGGGTCCTGCACTTGAGTCACAACAACCCCAGGCAGCGCTACAGGCTTGGGGCAGAGTGGCTGGAAAGCTGCCCGGCAGAGAAGGACCTGGGG
>JAOBAS010000052.1:44688692-44704100 GCA_025311575.1 Elanoides forficatus
TGCAGCCCGGGGAGAGAGGAGCCCACGCTGGAGCAGGGGGATGCCCCCCAAGATGGCCGGGACTCCATGGGAAAGCCGGCGCTGGAGCAGGCTGTGCCTGAAGGACTGCAGCCCGGGGAAGGGACCCACGTTGGAGCAGGGGACGAGTGAGGAGTCCTGCCCCTGAGGAGGAAGGAGTGGCAGAGACAAGGTGTGATGAACTGACCCCAACCCCCATTCCCTGTCCCCCTGCGCTGCTGCGGGGGAGGAGGTGAAGAAATCAGGAGTAAAATTATAGCTGGGAAGAAGGGACAGTAGGGGGAAGGTGTTTTAAGGTTTGCTTTACTTCTCAGTATCCTTGTTTTGATTTGATTTGTAGTAAATTAAATTGATTTTGTTTTTTCCCCAAGTTGAGCCTGTGTTTTGCCCGTGACCATAAGTGGTGAGTGATCCCTCCCTGTCCTTGTCTCAACCCATGAGCTTCTCTTTATGTTTTCTCCTCCCCATTCCACCAGGGGGGAGGAGTGTGCAAGCGGCCTCATGGTGCTTTGTTGACGGCTGGGCTTAAACCATGACAATATTTAATACTGTTAGGTGTTCATTTTCAATATGCATATGTATTTAGATTTATTCATACTCCCCCACCTTTCACCGTAGTGACTGTCAGCTGTGTCTGCAAAACCTGCCAATGATTGTAACTTACAGAACAATAACAGCCTAATTGATAGGCAAAGTAAATGGAGGAGCAATGAAGAGAGCATCAATGCTGGCAAGCTAGTCAACAACACACAAAGCGGTCATCAGGTATTCTGCTACATTACAAAGTTCAAAGAAGCTAATAGAAATTAATATTAAAATGCACAGAGAAGAAAGTGTGTGATCCTGCCAACTTCACTCAGGTTGGGGCAGAGTGGAGAACTTAAAATTATACAGGATTTTAGAGGCTGATTCACTTGTATTTGAACTGTCCTAAGTTTTGTAAGGGAGGATCTTATAGAGAAGGATCTCTCACAAAAGTTTGCACAAGCTGTGTAGTTCCATATTGCCTTCAAGGGCAGGCAGTGTTCAAGCAAAGCAGCATTGTCATTAGTCTTGGTATAAATCTATATCTTTTCAACATTTTGAGTCTCATTTCTGTATTTCTGTGGAGTGGAACATATGTACCCAAATACTCCAAGTATGGAAATATTTATCTTACCCTTACAACAGGCATGAGGTAAACAAAAAAGTAATTCCCAAAAATGGGCCTCACATGGCAGATGGTATCTTTTCTTGTTTTCTGAACGATGGGCAGTGGATTTCTCCTCGCAGTAGCACCTGCCTTCTACATTCTTGCTATGCTGATGGGTTGATTTCATGAGCTGCAAGAAGGAGATAAAGTCCTGCACAAAAGATTCATGGAACCTTTCTGTCACAAGTCACTTCTAAAATTTGTGACAAATAGCATCCTCGAGAATATTTTTGGTATGCTAGTGCAGAGATTTAGGTTGTGGATCTGTATCAGTTTGTCTGGGATATCCAGATATAATGTTTCATGTTACCGAGTGATACTGTTATGTACATGCTGTCATCTTGTTTTACTTCAATTACAGTTTGGGGGTTTTTTTGTTTTTTATTAGAAAAAGCCTATGAGGAAGATTTTAGGACAGTAAAAATTTGCTTTGCTAGGTTATTTACACAAGGTTCTCAGGGCTGATATTTCTCATAGGAGGCTGTGCCTATCTTTCCCCCATGACAAGCTCTATTCCAGAACATATATAACTATATAAATAAAGGAAGTCGCACTTGTAATATACTCAGACACTGTATCATTGATTTCAGGATGAAAATGAAGTCCTGCCAATTCCCTGCTGTAAGGCAGTGTTAAGTGTCAGGAGAAGATGACGATTTTAGCAATGGAACAGAGTTTTCTAGGAGAAAAAGAACATGAGTGCCTATTCCCTTTGAGCCAAAAGGAAAAAAGTAACAGAGAAGCTGGCAGAAATCAAAGCATCCTAGAAGGCCAGGATCCTTAAAGATACTCAGATACTTGGTTTGCTGTCTTAGTTACTGAAATCCTTTACATGGAAAGCATCACTTCAGTTGTATCTGCAATCTAATCTCATGGACTCTTCTGTACTGGAAAGTGTTATGTGCCCAGCTGCAGTATGTGGAAATTCACCTAAGGACTGTTTTACACCTAACTGCTTTTCCCAGAGTTTTACCCCAAACAACACCCAGATTGTTGAGCTGGGAAGACATCATCACTGAAAGTAAACCTACAGGTGGCTCCTTTGGCAGCAGACCCAAAGAACAACACTGATGTGGGTAAAGCTACTCTAAACCTTGAGAAAAATAAATATACCCACATAGGAGCAAGAAGAGAGGAGTGCTGACAATGACAGGGAAGCAAGAGAGATGGCTACCTCCTAAGTGACTGCACTGAATTACATAAAATCAATGTTATAGAAGACAACTTGCAGAGAAAGAATAAAAACACTCTGGCTTTCAAAACTTATTAGCAGTCTCTGAGAGGCTACAAACTTTCAATAACCAAGCTCATATATTCCTTTTCATCAGGAAATTGCTAAGCACTTTACAAAGGAAGCCAACACAATTATCACCATTTTAGATTCTAAAAATCACCTGAAAGAGTGTTTTAAGCAGAAATGCCTCAGTAGCCTGCTCTTGGAATTTGGTCATGATGCTTTCATTTTTTGTCCATCAACAGTATTTGCAAGTCTAGTCTAAGCAGCCTAGCAAAATTGTACCAGATGATTTTTTTTTCCTTTTTAATATGTGAATGACATTTCTTTTTCTTTACAGTGACTCATCAGAGCAAAACCAGGAAAAAAAACTTTGCTTTTACACATTTATAGAGTAAGACAACAAGGTTGCTTTAATATTTTCCTTGGAGGCTTTTTCCTTCCAAGTAATATAGAGTGGCACCATGTTCTTCATGCTGAAGTGTTTCCAGGCACCTCAGGATCATTCCTTGACATTATAACAGCCTTCATCCCATGGTTTATTTATCTAGAAATAAGCTTGAATGTGATCATCCTAAGACAATGGTGCCTGTAATTAAAAAAATGAAATCATGATGAAATCCAACTAATTCCCTCCATCATTAGCTGTGGTCATTGGAATACTTTTAGCCAGCTAAATTCTTCATTATAAAGTAACTGGCTACATTTACGGTGTTTGTAAAAGTGTGGTTTATGAGTGTCTTGCAGTGCACATCAGCAGCCCTCAGTCTTTTCAAGTGCTATATCAAGCTATGCTAGAAAAAGACTCAAAGAATTTGCTTGATGAGTGGAATGATCACTTTGGTTTTGTTCAACCAACACTAGGAAGAAAAAAACCCAAACAACTACAAACAAACAAATGAAAACCCCACGCTTTGGGTGATTTTTTCTCATTTATTGACTGTCACATGGTAAATGGTTGCTCTAAACATCTGATTGCTCAGAAGCTTGGAAGGCTGGAGGAAGAATTGTTCTGTACATGCCCTGTTTATCATTTACATCCTGCAACTCCCTTTACACACCACATTCAGAGGTCGGATGTTATACTATGTGGTCTTTCGGTCTGATCTAGGATGGAGGTTCCTATGAGCTTTTCAGCAGAGTGAGGAAAAACACTGGGAGTAAAGAATTCTTTTTATTCTCTGTGTCAGATAACAATTTCATTCAAAACCACTAAACTGTGAAACTTTATATATGGCTACATAAAGAGAGGGACATTATGTCACATTATGTTCAATTTCCTACATTCAACCTTAGATCAAAGAGGAATAACTCAGATTTCCAAAATGCTTTAAATTATGAGGAAGTGCTAGCGTTCCACAATTAAAAAACCCCACCAGACTAAACCATTATTAATCTAATTTTGACCATGACTTCCCTAGCCTCAATGAAATTGGACCTCTCTGTGACTTTAAAAACAGAATATTTCAGAAAGCCTGAAAAAGGTTGTGGAAGAGATTTGGGAGCAAAAACATTTTTCGAAGAGCAGAAAATAACATTTATTATGTTTTCCAAATTTTCTCCGCATGTTACAATATCACAAAATGATGATTCAAAATTTGATATTAAATTTTCATCTCATGGGCATAGTAAAACTTATTGGGTCTCTGTGCCCAGTTTTCTTTACATGCAAGTGTGTGTATGCACATACTTGCTTTTAACCAAATCTGAAACACTGAGGATACTTGAAATCTGAAACTTAATTTAGCAATTTACAAACTTCACTGTTTATTTTTTTAAACTCTTCCAATTTTTGAGTGCATATCTATCTTTCCAGAAGAGTTTGGAAAAAGCAGAGAGAAACTATGTCATTGCATTGTTGCCGCTCTGCCTCAGCAGAAAGAGAGTTTGTGAATCTCAAAAGCTTGCTCTCATACAAGAAAGCGTTCCCAGAAGGATTTTTAAAATAGTCCAAAGAACAAGATGAACCCTCAGTGGCAGTTCAACAGAGGTACAGAGAGATTAAGAGAAGTATCCACTCACATAGCTAACTTGAGTATGTTTCCATCATGCAAAATGCTGCAGAGCACTGAAGAATCCAAACTACCTTTGGACTTGTTTTATTCAGGTATCAGAGGGAATCCAAAGCACAGCAACACGGATCAAAACCTGGGTAAACCTATCCCACAAGGCCCACACCATAAATGTGAGCTGCTGCCCATTAGATTGCACTTATGTGTGAGGTTCAGGTTTACGTATTCAGGGATCTGCTGACCCTGAAGTGACTTGAGACACAATCAGTTAGTCCCCATGATACTTGAAATTGCCACCTTTTGTTTTCCTCAAATAACTGCATTTTCTTAAACTGGTCAAATTTTGGAGGTCTATGCCTGTTTCCAACCTGTTTTAATTAGGAGCTGGTGTAGAGGAAGGCTGCATGTTTGGGAGCTGGACCAGGGTTTGTTGGAAAGCATCTGAGAAACCTCTAAGAAAACAAGGACTGGAAGAGAGTATTAAACTTCTGGTCCAGATGAAAGGCTGTTTCTCTGGTGAGAAAGATCACTTTAACATGATCGCTTTACCATGGAGGAAGATGGGGCCATTGCTGTCACTCTTACTGGGAGAAAATCATCTTGCTATTTTGTGTTTTGGTAATAACTGCTCTGAACCCAAGGTTTTTTGTCTCAGTGTGTCTGTAGCACTTGTTGCCCTTGTTAGTGGGAAATATGACTAAACCACAGGAGTGACCACAGCTGGGGCAATACAGGTCTCCCTGGAGTCTGGATGAGATTCCCGTTCTGCAAATGAGAGATGTACCCTTTGACTGTGATTCCTTTAACACATTGCATGTAAAAGATCTGCAACTTAGAAAAAAAATCTTAAATCTCATATCTGTAGCATAAGACAAGGTTGTACTTGTAAAAAAAGATAACCCCTAGGGAGAAAGGAGGCAATAACACCTGAAACAGTATGAGCCATAAAATTTTGGATATTTTGAACTCAATTTAGCCACCATCTCCCTTCCCTGCAACACCACACATGCTTCAAGATATCCTGAGATGCTTCTGTCTGTCTCAGCTTTCACACCACCTCCAAACTCCATTGTTTTTCTTGTCCATTGAAAGCAGAGTGTGGAAAAGGGCTCCGAGCAGATAGATGCGAGGCAGCACAAATAAAATTCCCTGGCAGAGATCAAACTTTCATTTCCCCATCGTTCACTGCAGAGGGTGCTGTCTGCCCACATTCTTGTTCCTCAGGAAACAAGGAAAAAAGAGTTGTGAACTATTTTAAAGTTGAAAAGGCAGGTCACAGGATATTGTCAAAATGCACTAAATATTTGCACAATTAAAAACATAAACTTATATTGCAGTTATGACAAAGTAAACCACAGTGGAGCAAAGCTGCTGTCGTAGCCTGACTGGTAATCTAAACAGCACAAGGCAGTCAGTCCTGATTTTTAATGCAAACAAATGAGGCTTTCCTCCCTACCTTTAATGAGGTTTAAGTGTTTCTGAAGTCATCCATATAGGCAGTGGTGCTAAGGTAAAAACAACAACTCTTTCCTGGAAAAATCACAAAGTTTTGGAAAACCTGTTTTCATATTGAGTTTTCACTTCAACTCAGGAAACCAGTTGAAATATCAGAATTTTGTTATGAAACAAGAAATCCTGAAAAGATATTTTGTCAGCATAGCTGCAGAGTTTGGTTTCAACAAGAGTGGGGTTTCATTCAAAAAGCAGCACCCAGTACTCAAAGAAATCCAATCAGTCATGGCCTTTCCATGTTTGTGGGGATGTTGGGAAGGTCTTGCTTTCAGCTTAAGTCACCCATCTGATAGCACCAAAACCCGAGATTTTGGTCCCTGTATCCAGAAGTGTTTATGTGTTGTTTTGTTTAATCTATAGCAGTGTTATTTAAAATACAAAATGAGGATCTTTGGTATGCACAGATGATGTCAGATTTTCTCTTACCAATTCCCTTTGGGTCTCATGCTTTTCAAATTCCCAACTGTGAAACAGGCTGCTGTGTCAGTAGGCGTGAACGTTGACCACCCTTCCCAAAATACACTATCTGGTGGGAAATGAATGCTTTTGGGTTAGAGGAAAAGATCAAGAGGCCAGTTGTCCCATGCCCTAGGTATGTCCATGGACCACCGTGCAATTATGCACAAAAGGTGGAAGTGGCATCATCATTAGGATACGAAAAGGAACTGATCTGTTCCTTAAGGTGGTATCTCAGAAGTCTGTGTGGGATGGATGCTGGCTGGAGGGAAGTGTCTAGCATGTTCCGATGGTTGCCCCTACGGTCATGAAGAGATAGCGTAATTTCCCTTCAGAGATCATCCGTGGTACTACATCCTTCTTTGACTTGTTAGGAAAAGCATGAGTAACATCTCTAGAGAGGAGGGTGGAAGGCAGTTCATATCTATTTATGGGCTTCCACACAAAGTCTGCGTGGGCTTTTGTGATCTTACAGTCTCAAGTACCCACATCAAGTATGGAAGTAAGAGTCTTAGGTGGAAACTGAATCTTGGAAAATGTGATGAGGTGGACGTTACTCCTTTGGAGAGAAAACTCTCTGAGAAGACACTTCATTGTGTTGTGTTTTTTTCCTTTTTAATTAGTTTTACCACTTTTGCTTTTCAAATTCCAGGTAAACACCTTCTTAAAAGCTTTGGCCATTCCATGGTAATCTGTTGCTATGTTTTGGCACTTATGTACTTTTACATATCAGGTCCTTTGTGAACAGTGTCCTTCATTCAGGGTAGCCAGCAGATCCTTACACTGACTCTGGGTCTCACTGCTGCCTGTCCAGGGGCAGAGAGGATAAATAAATCTGAACTCCGAGAAATACAAAATATCATCAAGAAAGGCTGACCCACACTATCAGGAGATCCTTTTGGCTAGCAATTAGTAGAAAGACATAACACAAGAACAAAGTGGCTGTACATAACACAACAGCAGGCAATTTGGTACAAAGAACAAAAGCAAACCAGAGGCACGCATGGCTCTAAAAGAGAATGACCACACTAGTGTTATGTGAACCATATGAGAGACTAATGGTTATGAGAACCATTTTTAACTTGGTTATGAGAACCAGGTTAAAAATAACACTGTATCTTGTCAAGTCAGAATTGGTGACCTGGCACTTAAAGCTGAAGTCTAGAGGTGCATAAGATGGAGTAATGGGACAGTCTTTGGAGTCCTTTTGAGAAGAAAAGAAGAAAATTTTAAGTGGAACACAGGAGAGAGGAGCATACTGGAAACTACAACCCCATCTGAACCCTCCTCTTGATCAAAAATAGACAGAAGGATCATGGAGACAACAGGAAGGATTTCAGCACAGAGACAGGGTGCAGCTGATTCCTGGGAGGACGGGAGCTGCACCCATCATAAATAACCAATGAGCATGGCTGCTATATGTGGCATGGAAATTTTTGCACAATTTGTCATGCCGAATGTGTCCGAATGAGCAGTGTTGAAATGGACTCTTTTTATCTGGCCAAACCAGTCATCAGGGTTCAGCAAATATTCTCGTGCTTTGCCTAACAGGCATCTATTCACTTTGGGGTTTTGGTATTCTTCTTATTATAGGAAGATGTGTTAGCGTGAAATGTTGTGTCTTAATCTCGAAAATATGGGATTGGGGGAGTTTTATGAATGAGGTCCTTTTCTGCCATTTGATAACCGTTATGCAGGTTGAGTGATGGTGTAATTTTTCTCCATCACTGAGATACATAATCTTCAATGAAAATTCAGTTTCCTTGTTCCCAAGTATGCAGCATTTCAAAGCTCCATCATGTTGCTAAGGCTAAGTGCTGCTGAAGTGGTGGTTTTCCTGTGTGAGAGGAGAGCAGTGAGCATAATCAGGGAGGGGAAGGTTTAAAACCAAGGATAGCTTTAACAATCCTGACAGCTAAAATAAGGACAGAAGGGGAAATGAGTAACTCTGATTGTGGTTATCCCTGGTCTTTGAGTCTTTTCTTATGAAATCCTTGGATTCTTCAATTCTGCCTGCATGAACCTAAGGACAGAAAAGATGAAGGTCTGACTGAGAAAAAATTAACTCCTTGAGTACAGTATTAAAGTAATTTACTCGCCTTCCATATAGGAAATTTGCCTTGGCTGCTTAAGCAAAAGCCATGAATCTTGAATTGAATCAAGCAAAGAATCTCTTGCCTCCATGCCAACTAATTTTTCATTGCATTAGGCTAGTAAAAGTGAAATCACAAAGAATTGGAACCCTCACCAGTTCTAATGAATATAAATTATATATTCAGTGATCAGCACCAGTACATTGAATTGTTTTACCGCCCTCCCTCAACTGAGCATAGGTATAAATCAGATTAAATCAATTAATCTTCAAAAAAATTAAATAAAAAACCCTCACACAAGTCCACAGTTTTATTCATTACAGGATTTGCCTTTCCAAATCCTTGTTAGCAAGAAGTTATTGAGCTCAATGGGGATTTTGCTCGAGCAAGATTTCCAGACTTGTGTCAGGATCAACCCCAGAAAACCAGTCAAGCGAATGGTAAATAAGTCATCGTCATGACACTCTGAATGCAGTGGTGCTGGCTTTCTTCACAGTACATGTGCTGATATTGTGTCTCTTGAAGAGGACATCATCACATTCTTTTAGTTAACTTTTTGTGTACAAGCATTCTGCTTTTTCTGTACAATTAATTATTTGGACTATCCATAAGCATTCATTCTGGAAATGTGTTTTGGTTTTCTTTTTGCAAAGGCCACCCTCTTCTCTTTCCTTGCGTGTAGATGATCTGTGTATAACTGAATCATCTTTACAGCCAGGAATACTACGAGTGAAGATACCATGCAGTCGAATCAGTTGGACACAGTGTGCATGAACAGAGTGTGTTTAAACTGGCCAGAGAAAAACCCCAAAACCTTCAAGGATCGCAGGAGAACAGGACTGCTGGTTAACGGCTCTCCTAAGATAGCAAGATGCCCCACACTGTTAGGCAGATTCCTGTCCTCCAGCAGCACATCTGTGATTTATAGAAACCTTTTGCCTAAGGAAACATCCACATTCTCTCAGGATCACACTGTTCCTTACCAGCTTGCCTTGCCAAGAAAACAGACCGAACCTGCACTGAATACATTTACACCTTTGAAACATTAGGGGTTTTACGCATCTGGAGGTAACTCTCATAAACCGAGGGCCAAAGGGAACTTTTCTGAATACATAAAGCTGACACACAGCAGACATGTCGTAGATCTCCATCCCATTGCCTGCTGAGCAGCACGTCTAAGCATCCCCTGAGAGATATGCCCCAGTTCCCCTAGAAGAGCCATCTAAGGAGCAGCCGTGGTTGTATAAACATACACATGCAGAGCTGTTAGAGATGCACCAGGATGCCTCAGACATCGGCACGGGCAAGTAGGTGACTCACGCAGCCAGACAAGATGCTCCAGGGTGTCTATGATTTCAAATTTAGCATGTAAAAATGAGATAGAATTCAGGTGATACATTTTTTTGGTGTAAGCTGTTCCAAAGGCCAATTAACCTCAAATTTAAAGGACATATAATAGAACATTTACTCATCTAAACTCTTAGAAAGTGATAACTCCAGGAAAATTTTGAGAAGATACAGTAGAAAGTACAGTGATATTATCAACTTTGGAGAATTAAAAAAGGAATTAATGAAATAACTGGTATTTAGTGGCACTGCTTTTCGTAAAATAGCTTTTTCTAGACAATGTGCACTCTACAATAGACATATAGTAACTTCTCTTCCATATCACAGGCTTCTACTATCTTTAACTTTGGCCTAACTAAGTTCATTAATATTTAATACTTACTGATATAGCAATAATAGCAACTCTAGTACCCTTTTTTTTCTTTTTTCCTTTTTTTTTTTGACTTCTGTGGAGGACAGATATATTCTCCACTGCACCAGTAGCAAAAACTCTCCCTTTACCTTTCATACCAACAATATCAAACCAATCTTAACTTCTCCACAAGGACTTATATATAGCAGTACTAAACTCATCAAACATCACTGAGAACAGTTGACATTAAGAACATACTGAGTGTATCAGAGTGCTATAATTTTGATGCCGTGTTTTGTATAAAGAAGTTCTGTGCAAATAGGCAATACAATGAAATATTCTTTTTTCAGCATTATATTTGTACAACTAATTATAGAATTCAAGTCTGAAAAGATCCTGGAAGATTTTTCTGGTCACCGGCTTGTGCATCAAGATTCAGCCACTTTGAACTTGGATGGTCTTTAGCAAGTGTAAAGAAAGTAAAGTGAAATATCTGTCGTGACTCTCAGACTTGCAATAGTTTTTGGAGATATTAAACTACATTTGATATTAATTTTGAAATATGCTAGCAACTGGAAAAAGTAAAAATGTATATTTAGCACTTCAGCATTTGTGCAAAGATTACTGAATTATAGAGCAGAGATAGAGGATGAAATGGAAACAACAAAGCTCCTTTGACCTCTTCACTCACAGCAGTAACAATAATTAGCTTACTTATGAAACTAAGGGGACAACAGCATCTATAGATATTATTAACTAGGTGACAGGCTGCCATTGCTTTACACCATGATGAATTCCTTTATACTATTATGAAATATATTTATGCATTATAGCATTATCAGTTGCTATTACTGTCACTTATGACTTTCAGCTGAGGTTCATAGAGATAGCAAAGATCAACTGTAGACCCAAGGGTGAAAATTTTGGAGCAGCCTGGAGAGCATGGCTGACCTTCAGGATAGATTATCATTTTTTCTAGATAATAAAGGCAAACATAACCCAAAAGTGCACAGGGTAAATTTTGTCAATATGTGATATTGCTTGAAACAGCTACTCACTACAAGGATAGAAGCTAGTGAATCCTCCTAGCTTCCCTGTCTTCCAACCCTATGGCTTGTGGTTCAATATTAATTAATTCAGTGCAGATATTTGGTTATTTGTGTAAGCTTCAGACCTGCTTTTGCACAGAACTGACTATGATCACATTCATTACTTGGCTTTCATGGCATTTCTGAAATACTGTAATAAGGTAGAAGATGAGTTTCTGAACTGCTACACTGTCTGATCCAGATTCTTCTGGAATAAATGGAAAAAGTCCCTTAGGTCTTTTCCTTCTTTTGTAGAATTGCATTAAGACTCTCACCTTACAGATCTTCTTCTCATTTACTGCATCACTTCTCACCTTCTCACAACACCTGACTGTGTTCATTTAAACATCTCCTTGTTAATGGTGTATGGTGGAAGCTTTTAGTTTTACTTCCTGTCAGATTTAATTACGAGCTTCATGTTTCCTTCACTGCACTTGCCTTTGCTGATGTTTTAACCAACCTCCTTTTCAGGGAAGAGTAGGGTTTGCACAAAAGGTCTACATTAGAAAAAATTGCATCTCAGGTTTTGGAAGATTATGCTGCTTAGACATGTATGTCTACATGCTTACAGTCACTGCCATGATCTTCACAAACTAACAGCCAAAAAAATGTGAATGGGTAAATAGCAGTAAATCACCAATAATCTGATTCTCCAAGATGCAAAATGATTTTCTGAGCTGGGTCGACCTGGCTGGAGGTCAGGTGCCCACCAAAGCTGCTCTATCACCTCCCCTGGACAGGGGAAAGAAAGTATAACAAAGGGTTTGTGGGTCGAGATAAGGACAGGGAGAGACACCAGTTACTGTCACGGGCAAAACAGACTCAACTTGGGGAAAATTAATTTAATTTATTACCAATCAAATCAGAGAAGAATTATGAAAAATAAAAACTAAATCTTAAAACACCTTCTTCCCCACTTCCCTACTTCCCAGGCTCAACTCGATTCCCAGTTTTCTCCACCTCCTCCCTGCCTGGGGAACCGGGGTTGGGGTCAGTTCATCACATGTTGTCTCTGCCGATCCTTCCTCCTCAGGGGCAGGATTCATCACACTCTTCCCCTGCTCCAGCGTAGGGTCTCTCCCACGGGAGACAGTCCTCCACGAGCTTCTCCAACGTGGGTCCTTCTCATGGGCTGCAGTTCTTCACAAACTGCTCCAGCGTGGGTCCCTTCCCACGGGCTGCAGTCCTTCAGGCACAGCCTGCTCCAGCGTGGGTCCCTTCCACGGGCTCCATCCTCACTGACCTTGGTGTCTGCAGGGTTGTTTCTCTCACATGTTCTCACTCCTCTCTCCAGCTGCAGTTGCTGTGCCCCAGTAACTTTTTTCCCCTTCCTAAATCCGTTCTCCCAGAGGCGCTACCACCATCTCTGATGGGCTCAGCCCTGGCCAGCGGTGGGTCCATCTTGGAGCCGGCTGGTGTTGGCTCTGTCGGACATGGGGGAAGCTTCCAGCAGCTTCTCACAGAAGCCACTTCTGTAGCCTCCTCCGCTACCAAACCCTTGCCACGCAAACCCGATACAGCTTTTAATCCCTCCTCTTAACTTGTTGAACATATGGTCTAACATATGGTTTAATCAGTAGTTCTGAGTAGCTTATCAGTGATTTGTTGTATTTTGTTTATAGATGTATTTAGGAAGCAAATATAATTTTTAAGCTAATTTCTTTCATTTTTGAACTGAATTCTATTTTCTATTTCCTTTTAAAGAACTGCACTGGCACTTCCTAGATCTTTGTCACTTTTTTCCTTTGTTTATTTTACCTATAATTTTTTTAACCTAGATTGCTCCCTGACATTTTTTGGTGTATTTGTGAGCTGTGAGTTCCTTGGCTGCTACTTCATCACAGAAAACACCCAGGTCTTCCATCTTACTGATGCAAAGTGACAAATTGTTTCATGTGGAAGTATAGTAAAACCAGAAAAAACAGCTTCACTTATTTTATTTCCCACCTTCTGGAGTGATTATTTGCACGTTTGCACACAGTAGCAAAAAGACCAGTGACCTGCAGTCAACTGCAAACCTCTTTTGGTTTTTGTTTTCTACGTTCTGTATGTCCTGTTTGTCTTCTTCACTCTGGAATGTGCTTGTCAGTATGTATGGATTTGCTTTTCCCTTTTTCAATCTTCCATATTATTTTTCCCTGTGTGGGTGTCCTCCAGCACGCTGGCACTGAATATCCTACTGTGTCCCAAGTAATGAGCTGAGAAAGAATTAATTAAATAGTGTTGCAGTGTTTTGATGCTGCAGACTTCAACTAAGCTTCAGTGGTTAAAACTGACTTGCAGGGAAGGAAGGAAGGAGAAGTATGATCTGGTGACTATTTCTTTATTTTATAAAATGAGCACATCCCAGAATACTCTGGTGTGGCGTAGAGTTTCTGCCAAAAAGAGAGTCATTGCCAGGGAATGATAAGGTGTATTTGCAGCACATGAATTTAGCTCATTGCTTGAGTATACTTAGGAGAAATATAACAGCATATGTGTAATATTTACGTATGTCTGTGTTGGGTTTTTTTTTCCTTCTAAAGTGAGTTTAGTACTTTATTGTCCCTACCTACACCAGTATATTTCAAGAAATCTTGCAATTTCAGAGCTGCTTTATATGATTCTTATCTTATTCCAGAGGGACAATCAAGTGGCTGTCTTTTTTTTTTTTTTTTCTTTTCTAATTTTGCTTGCAGAATATAGAAATTTTACTTTACTGTGTAAGATGAAAAGAAGAACAAGGCGGTTCAAAACAAATGCTCTGTGGTTTCAGATTTTGAGATTTCGTCTTCAGGCATATTGACCACATTTGTGTTTAATAATTTCAGCCTTTTATTTTTTATCTTTTATAATTTGTTGTTGCTGTGAGTTTAAAATCACTTGAACAAAATTAAACACTGATTTAAATTAAGAAATTAAAGGAATTAAATACAACTATCCTCCTCCCGACTATGCAAGAACAGTGTTTATCACACTATAAAGAGCAGTCAGAACAAAGTTTTCATTCAAACAGAGTCAATACTATAATGCTATAATGATCTGTGTTCTCTCTTTTCAACCTCACTTTTATGGACTGAACTGAAGTTAGCCTGATAATAGCATACTTACCAGGACAAAAATTCGTAGTAAAGAATGAAAGCTTTGATCTTACAGGGTCAACAGTGGTGATTTTTGATGCAATAAAGGAACTTTTTGGTTGGAAGTGACTGAGAAGAAATACCTGTGTACACCGACCGATCACAGAACAGCTGTGACACTGAATTTTTCAGGCCTGTTCTCATAGTCTTCTTCATGTCTTTGGGTTTTTCATACACTCCTGACCCAGGAAAACGCATGGATGTCAGTTAGTCATGTTCAGTGTTACGCAGAGTTGACCAAGTTCTCTCATTAGACAGGAAATTCAAATATTTCAAACTTTGTTGAAACAAAAAGTCTAAATATTTTTTCAAAATTGTGGGACAAAATGTTCTGAGAAAACTTTCAGAAACATTTTGCCGCTAAATAGTATTTTCCCATACTGGAGCATTTTAATATGCAGGAAAGATTCAGCATCTGATAAGGAAGGGAGAAACTCAGCTGTTCTTTTGTACATTAAATGTCTTCAAATGGCCTGGGCTAAATTAACTTCACTTTAGGACACTTACAGAACTCAGAGACATTAGATGTTATTTCTGACTGCTTATAGATGATGATTGGGCTTTCAAAGGTGGCAAAAAGTGCCAGAAAACTGGAGAAAACCATCAATGCATGTAGAATAGTATCTGTTTCTACAGGCAGCCCTCCACCTCCTACCCTCCAAAAAAAGGTTTTGCACTAGAAACAACTTTGTCTGAAAGCTACCTTCATATTTCAGTAAAGTAGCATCCGTAGTTGTTGCTGTTGTTGTTGTGGCACTTGCTGCAGCTCAGATGCGATAGTAAACAGGTAGTAAATAAAGTATTTGATCTTTAGTCTGCAGTACCTAAGGAAGGTGACTGCCATCTATGCTGCCTCAATGCATCTGGTCCTCAGGGTCTCCCAAAGTGAACTGGGGCCTCCTAGAGGAAGAAAAAAGAAAAAAGAAAAAAAAAAAAAAAAAAAAAAAAAAAATAAAAAAAGAAAGAAAAAAAAACCCACAAAACC
>JAOBAS010000052.1:44712114-44733342 GCA_025311575.1 Elanoides forficatus
CCTCCTTCTTTTCAGCTGAATAGCAGTCCTAATCTTATCCCAGGGCCAACTTCCAGTCCAGGAAGACCACTAGCTACCACCAAACACAAATTTCACACTGGGAACCTAACTACAGCAGTAACTAACTCATTCAGCTTCAGAGTTAGATCCATACACTTTGGCTCACGCATCTGTTTAGGATTAGCAAACACAGCTGCATTTTGGTCAAGGGAAGAGGAACTGGCATTGCCCTTCAGCTACATTTTCAGTAGGAACTCACTTAGGGCCAGACTGCAAACAGCATGAAGAATTGCAATGAACTTTTTGGTTTACTACAATGAAGACATTGTAAAATAGCACTACCAGAGAGGTACTTCATCCAAACAAAATGTCTGTCTTCTTGGTGGCTCCGTCTCAGATCAGAATAGATAATCCTTATTTATGGGAATAACAATTATTATTAATGAATGTCCTGAAAGTGGCCAAAACATGAAGGATTTCAAATGATGTGTGCATTTGTGAATAACAAATTTGCACAATGAGAGTTTCAAAAGGATGATTTGATCATCTAGATCAGAGGCAAGCCAACTTTTCAGTACTGAAGTTCTCCTGTGACCGTGAGACATATGACTTGTATCTCAGAGAGCTGAGAGGAAGGAGAGTGCCCGTTAATGACTGGGGCTGGATTTACATGGTCCTAGGAGCTCCTCCTGGATTTACTCCTTCTCTCAGAAAGTAATTAGCCAAAAGCCCCTTGTCAACATCGACCTACACAGTCCTGGCATAGCGGCTGTGCTTCAAATTGCCTGGAAGTCTCATGAAACCATCATGAGATACCATTTGAACACATCTGCATAAAAAGATCCCATGATTTCCCTCTTTTCTTCTGTATTGCTCTTGATTAATATTTATCTTCCTGAAACGCAGCCAGTCTTCATCTCAAGTTGATATAGCTACTATTTTCCTGGGTAGACAGTTCCAGTTGCTGTTACAATAGATGCTACAATTCTCTTTTGAAATTTCTATAGTTTACTCTGTTCAGACTTTCTCTGGTTAGTTAAAAAAAAGATTTCATTCACTTGTGTTAGATCTCTGTGCAGGTACTTACATACTTTAATCAAAGCAACTCTCCTTTGAAAAACTTAAAGGTCTGATCTTTTCTCCTCTCTCACTGTGAGACTTTTAAAATAATTTTTGTGGCTCTTTTCTGAATCATCTGCCGTATTTTTCCCAAGACTTTCTGATGCAGGAAAGCCACATATCACAGAACTGTCAAAGGCAGTAGCAGTAAGAAAGTCAGTTCAGTGTTTAGAGCCAAATTAAGAAAGCTCTAAGTTGCTTTTAAAGGAGAATCTACAAGACAGTTCTCTGTAAATACAATACAAAATTTGTCTTAATGAAAATAGATTTAATGCTGGGAAAGGCTGTTGATTTTGCTGACAGCCATGAGATTCCAAATGAAAAGAGAAAATGAGTAATTATAATAATAAAACAATCTTGCAGTGCCCCAAGCTGCAAAATATGTTTAATTCTTTTTTTTTTTTTTTTTTTTTTTTTTAATGAAAAAGCCAAATTAGATATGTGAAGAAATAAAAAGCTATGGAAGATATGGTACCCAACAGCTAATGTAATCAAAATCCAAAGTGAAAAGATAAAGCAAAAATAAAGGACCTTAAGGTTGCAAGTTGACTTCAAACTGAAGTTTGAACTGCAGTTCAAAGTGGAAAATGTGGATTTATCTCAAGAGGTCACAGATTAAGATCTGCCACCTGCCCTGAAGACTTTACACTCAAAGTAAATCAAAATGAGAGTCTCTCTGGGGATTGCTTAGTGCCCCTAGAAGGAGCCTTATGATTATAACAAAATGCCTTGGGGCATTTTGAGTGAAATCCCAGTTTAGAAATAAATGATCCAAACTCTGTTTTCTGTTATCCTGCAATAAATCCATCATAACTCTTCTGATAAAAACTTGGCTCGTGTCTTCACCATATCTAAAATGTTAACAAACTATGATGTTTCCAGATTGTAACAAAAGCTGTAGAAAAATCCTTTCCTGGCACAGTAAATCTAGGAAGATTAGCTAGAAACTCTGTAAGTTGTTGGCCTGACAATTTCAATTTCTGGACAAAAAAAACCAGCACAGAAATACAGAAACTAAGGCAAAATTTCCTGCTGAATAAGACCGACTTGTAAGCCCTCTCCTCTCCCCACATGATGAAAATAAAGACAATTTGCTGGCTTTTGAGAAATGAAGGCTTTTTTTTTTTTTTCCTCTTCATTAATGGTTATGTAGCTGTCCTGAAAAGTGTCAATTTGACAGCCCTGAACACTATTTATTCCCAGAGCACTTTAATCACTCACACTCATTCGTTTTTCATGGTTCATCTCACAAGATACATGTAAATTTTGGGCTGCTGCTCTTGCAATACTGACAGCAATGAGAAGAGAGGAGGGATAATGAAAGTGTGTGAATAAAATTTACCCCAAATCAGTGATTTTTTTTAACCAGGAATTTTGTCCAATCCCAAACTTTTGCTTAAAGCAATCCCAGGAGGTAGGATGGAATCCCAATAAGCCTGAGGAACAATGAGGAGGAAGGATGGATTTTGACTTAGAGGACATCAAACATATGTCCATTCCTTTGTGTAATACTAGTGCTGAAGTTGCCCGAAGGTTCCCTCCCTCTTGTAAAACTGTCTCCAAGCTGTAAAACCATGTCTGCCCATGGCCAGTTCCAATGGCTCAGCTGGCATGCAGTAATTTGGTCTTCACAAGGCAACACCGCTGGGCCCACAAGCATCAGCTTGAGCTCCCAACCCCGCTGCGAGCTTCCCTGAATGGTTCACTGGACTTTCATTTGCTATTTGTAAAATGGGGATAATGATACTTGCTTTCTCCTGCTTACTTCCTTTTTAAAAATTGATTTCAAATTTGTATAAAGGCTGTCCTCGCAACACCAGTGCTATGGATCCCTTTCCCAGCTTTCCCAGGGTCCTATTGCGATGGCTGATAGAGGCAAGGAACAGATATCTAGCATCAAAACTATCTTTACACTAATGAAGCCTCACAGCAAAATGCAACTGCCAAAAGAAAAAAACAGGAGGAACATAAAATCAGCATAAAAGGGGAAAAAAAAAGGAAAAAAAAAAAACCCAACCAATAATTATCAGAAAAATCAACAGCAAAAAATAACTTATTGCTATAAGCTGTACTGTGGCACACAGCCACCTGAGCTAATGACTTAAAAAATGAGCAAGTGGGCAGGCTGCAGGAGAAAAGTGTTACCCTTGGGATCATTCAAAAGGAAGCTTGTAATGATTTAAAGATCTCAAGACCCCTCAGAGGGACAGGACTTCAGAGCATCTTTTGCAAAAAATTGACTTTCTTCCCATTCAAGAGGGCACGTATATGTGGTTTTGGGGAGTGGGGAGTGATAATTGTTAATGTGAGAAAGATACAGGTACCCAGTGCCAACAGGAGGCTTAGTCACACACAATAATCTCTGCGACATTAAGCCTGCAGGTTAGAAAACCTATTTCCTGGAGACTTATTTTGCACACAGGATTATTTCCACTAGTGCACCATTCATTTTTTGGCAGGCTGACTTGAGAGGCACCAAATCAGCTGGCAGAGGAGATGCTCAGGGACAGCTGGTGCAGAGCCAGGAGATGCTGTCAGAGATGGTACTGCCTGTCTCACCATCTCTGCCCTGCCTCTCCAGAGAGCAGGAGATTATTAGATGGGGAAGATGTGTCAGGGAATGGCTCAAAAGAGACAAGGATACTGGATTAAAATCTCACTGCAAATCAAGAGGGACAGATTGTATTTCTCAGAGGCAGTATCTTTTCCCAGTCTGACATCCGTTTGCTTTGGCATGTTGCAAGCGCAGGGTCCCATGTGCACACTTGGCTCTTCCTGTCCATGGAAGCACTACGGTGAGGAGTTCTAAACATTAATTCACTTCAAAGAAAAATAAGGACAAACTCAGAGAGGCTTCAACAGGTAGTTTTTGCTTTATTTTCATATCTCATCTTGGACAAGGAGAGTCTGTGGGTCACCTTCTACAGGATTTCTAGAGGATACCGCTATTCAGTTCTTATGCAGAGTGTTAAGATATACAGTACAGTACGAGACAGTTTTAACACATCAGCCAAATCTCTTACCTTTGTGTTTGCTGCAAAGTTAAAATTGGGCCTGAAAACTGCTCTCTCCCTGGTATATTTTTCAAAGCCTTCAATGAACATGGTAAATGATGGGCAAAGATGTTACTCTGCTGTTACACCAGCACAGGTGGGAAGGGATGTATGGAGGAGGTACGGGATGATGAAGCAGACAAGTGGGAGATGCCACTTGTTCGCAGGTGGGAGTGTTCGAGAAGGTGATCCAAATGAAGAACAAGTAAACAAGACTGAAATAAGTATTTTGCACACCAGTGACTTGCGAGAAAAAATGGGTGGCAGTTTGTGTCAGTTTAAATACAACTCCAAATTACAAAACTGAAAGCCTTAACTACTTTTAAAGTAGAGTTTAATCACATTACATAAAGGGCAGTATAATGAGGTTGCCTGGGCTGGAAAGTCTCTGCTGTACCTAAATGACAAAATCTCATAAGCTGCAGTATGCCCAAGAAGTCCCCTCTAGAGAAGCACACGAAAGAGACAAGGATACTGCAAATTTAAACTGAAAAATCAGAAAAGTTGATCATGCCCCTTTAAAATATCACACTGTTGGGTCCCTGTGTGACGTGGATTTCAAGCGGTTTGCAGCAGTGGATATCTGCTAACAGTATTATTCCTGAATATATTTGGATAAGTAAATTACACACTTATTATGACTATGGTACCCAAAGTGTGTTCTCACTGTAAGGATTTCATCCAGAAAGGCTGCATACAAGGCACTGAGAAATAGTTGCAGCCAGATGAGAGCAAAACAGCAACAAACAAAGGCCAGCAGAATTGGAAGTCGAAAGCTTCAACAACTGTCCTACTTCTCCATGCCTGCCTGTCTTCAAAGCAAACTAAAAGCAGATGAACCTGGGAGCAGATTCCTGCTCAGGACAGTGAGCTTTGCTGCAGGCAGTGAACCACCAACCCAGGGAGATGGAAGAGAGCGGCTTCATCAACCTCCTTCTCCCAGCAAGGACTCGCTGTTCTTCTTGCCTGAGGCTACTCAAAGGATTTAGGCACATTGGAGCTCTCCATCCCCCCACAAGGCAGGTTTTCATTTTTTTCTGTGTCTGAGAAACCAAAGCATGGGGAGGTCGATTGACTCTTGACAGCAAAGCTCCTCGTTCCTACAGAACGTAACCCCTCTTCCAGCATTCTCTGTGCTGGAAAGTTAGCCAGAAAGATATAAATTTAAACATTTAATGGAACTAAATATTTAATCCATCTTAACACCCACCTCTTCTCTGCTATATTCCATTTCTTCATTCCTTCTCTATTTCATGTGCTCCTTTTGCCTCTTCTCTTCCTGCATCCCCCCCCAGCCTTGTGGTTTATGCTTACCGTTTTTACCCCGTCAGTCATACTACTGCTGCTTCCTTGCCTCTTTTATCTACAACCCAAGTAGTATGCAACACTGTCCATCACACACTGACTTTATGAACAGAAATTCTTGAGACACGAAGACTCTATTCTGCTCTAAGTATTCCTCCGTCCTACCCCACTTTCCAATTTGGGGGCTTATTCAATCCCTACATGGCTCAGTGCTGTATAAGGGGCACAAGAAACTACCATATCTCCTGTGATGAGATAACTGTGCTCAGTCAGTTGCCGTAATAGCTTGTGAGTTGGGTGACCCGAACACCAACCACCGCAGTGCTGCCAGATGGACAGGCTCCAGGTCCTGCAGGAGTGGAGACGTGAGGACATTTTTGCAAAGGGCCAGAGAGCTGCTGCTACTCGAGGGCCACTTCTGAAGACCGATACCTTGATGTCTGCTGGTGCGCGGTGATGTTCAAAGGCTGCTCTGGAAAGGACTACCTGTTCCTCTTCCCTACTGGGTTAATCAGATGAGCAAAGGATGAGGGGGAATGAAAAAGCTCATCCACCTTCCAGAGCATGCAGGAGAGGGAACCGATTTGACTGCATACAGATGTCAGGTCATGCAAGTGAAGTTTTACTGGAAGAAGGAAGGTGTCTCCATCCTCAGGAAACAACCCCTGACACAAAGGTCACCTGGAAGCTGCAAACTTGCTCTTTTTAGAAACACTTTGAAGGCAGTTAAACTTTCACCATTTCATGTTTATTATTTTGCAAACTTTCAGTTGGGTTCTGTAAACATCCCAGAGAAAAGGGCTAGTTAGTTGTCACTTATGTGACAGTGTCTGTAGTTATTTCTCTTTTATCCCTCTGAGAGTTATCCTATAATTTTTGAAGTTGTAGGTTGGTGTCAATAAGCTATTTGTTCAGGGCATTTCTATTCTCTAAATTTCTCCTATGTTCTCAGCCACTCAGAGACAAACAAAGGCAGAAGTGTCCAATTCCATAAATTGCTCAGCTACAGTATTTCACCACTCTATCCTGGGTAATTGGATATTAATCACCTTATGTTATGTTTCTATTCCCTGGACTTCTACATGGAAACTCAGTGAACAGTCAGTAATGAACAAAGACTTTTCTTGCTTCCAGCTAAATCAGTCCACCCACAGCTGAACAACAGTGTTTGTATGAAAAACAATTGTTCCTTGACTCCCTGACTTAAACAAAAAATGCATCTACACAAAGAATTACAGCAAAAGAATACCGAGAACAAGCAAGTTTGACCTGAGTAGCTGTTGAGAATTGGGGTGTTGTTAATTTTGGATATTTGCAACCAAGGCATGTAAAACTCTCCTATATTTTTTGTCCCACATGTTGTGTCAAAGAGAAATTCAAACAGGCTTGACTGGGAGATTCAGAAACATTTCCAGTGACATGGGGGTTGGATTTATGGCCCAAGGATTTGCTTAGCTTTTTCACAGAAGTAGGCAGCGCTAAAAGCAAATGAAAACTAACCCTGGAGCTGCAATGCACAGTACAAAATAGTTTTTTTCTGAGCCAGGGCATTGTACAGGGTGTAAAGCATCAGGCCCATGCTGCCCGCTGGCACTAAACAGGGACAGTAAGGGACCTCAGTTCTCTTTAGCCCACTGAACCCTGTAAAAGTGTGGTTTTTAGCCATCCCGGAGCAGTTCAGATCCTGATATGAGTGTGTAGTTAAACACTGCTTTTACTTCCCTTGGACTCTGGGAAATTTCTCTTCATCTTCACGTATCACATACAAGTTTCTTCCAGCAGTGTCAGTCTTTTTGTTCCTGGGTTTTATAGTGCTGAGCACCCCTGGGTTTTGAGTAGGCTGCTGAAATTCTACAACACTACAGACGATAGTTACCGTTAGTCCCATTCCTGATTCAAAGGGGACTTTTACAGGGAAGTTCTTTCATTTCAGTGCAATCAGTTGGCAGCAATTGGGGTGGAAAGGATTTTAAAAGGCAAGCTGGAATCAGCATGCATGTGACAAATCAAGGAAGATGACAGCCAATGTCCAAAAAAGAAAGACTGAACTTTATTCTGCTTTAAATAGTAGGGCACTAGGGGGAGTGTCTGTCCTTTTCCTGCCAAGGACTTCTGAGAAGACTAAAGCAAAATAATTTCCTGCAAGCAGTGAGTTAAATGCAATTCATATTTAATCACACAGAATCATTTGAGGTGCATAAACCCAACACTGAGTCATCACACTGACATATCACCATGACCTCTGATCTGCTGTGCTGATGCTTCTCCCACATCCAATGTGTGGTTCTCTTCTGTCCCCTGTTTTCCAGCCCCAGGTAGGATTGTAACCTGGCTGGGGCAGCACCGCCCTGCTCTCACTCTTCTGTGCTATACTAAACCCCTCTTTCTGCCTTAAATAATTGTAATAAGAAACAGAGGTGCTAGTGTACTCATCTGGTCAGTCAGGTTAGCAGATAATCCAAAATAAGTCTTTAAATCAACAGAAGATCATAAACTGGTAGAGATGCAAAGTTTGTAACTTTTTAGTTACAGAGGGCAAGTAATAGTATTGCATATGTTAAGGAAACACTACTGTATATACATTTATTTAGACAGGTTTCATACACATATGTTTCTAAGTCTGATTTTATTTACACATATATATATATATATATGCATTAACACATAAAGTATCCAAATAGTATCCAAAGAAAAATAAGCTTGTTAAGTTTGAGGATATGTTTCAGTGCACATTGCCTGTCTTAATCAAATGCATAGCTAAAAGTCAGGGTGAAGCAGATATTTATCTCAAAGTAGCCAGATGCCTAGCATGCCAAATAGCTCTTTGACCTCCTTTTTGTGATCTTAGTTTGCAAACATTCAGAGGAGAACCCATTAATAGAAAGGGAGAGCAGCAGTGTGTGGGCCACAATTTGCAAGCTCACTTGACTATCAAAAGGGCCATGAGCTCAACAGCTACATGCATAGGAACTGAAAGATAAGAGGAAATTGCTTAACAAGCACATGCCAGTAATTTGATAGGCTAATTGGTGTAGGAAGCAACATCCCAAAATTTCTTGGAGAGATTACATGGAAATTAATTAAATTGATTTAAAACACTTTGAAATATCAGCTATCATAAGTGACAGTCTTAGGTTAGACCATAAAATAACTGATTAAGTGGAAATAAAAGCAATTGGATTTGGATAACTAAATCATAGACAGCCAAAAGGGGATGGATTAGAAAGTGATTAGGCTAATCTTGAAGGGCAAATGAAATGAGAGGAACTTTCCAATCCTTAAATGCTGTCATTGTCTTAGTTAACATCAACGGTATTTGGTTTTGAGAGAAGTAGGACATAAGAAATTTGTACACAAACTAATAAATTATTGAGCAAATGAAGTCAAGACGCTCCTATATGCCCTCTTTCTTACAACAAGGAAAAGGAAGAAAAGCAAAGCAATCAGAGGACAACAGATGAGTGGAAAAGTTTCCTTAGAAGACTTCGCAATATCTTCAGCTCCCAAATATTTGCAGAATTCCAAAAAGGATTAGAAACTCATACAGACACTGCAAGCAGGAAAAATACTGCAGCTTGAGATAAAAAAGATGTTAGAGGGGCCTTTTAGAAGTTAGATAATCTGTTCCGCAAAGTTAGGATCAGCTACATCTATCTCATCCTCCTAAATTGCCTTATCTCAGAAACAGCTTACCAGTTTCTGTGCAACAAAGGTTAACATGTTTTTCTCTATGGCTCCATCTTAAAGCTTTCACCATCCTTGGAAGAAATAAAAACTGGGTAATGCAGAACATTGTTCATTGTTCCGTTCTGTCTGGTGGTTCCTAGAGCCTGAGACCAGATACATCCTTTACAGGTGTATACAGAAATGATGATAACTTCTCTTTGGATATATGAGCTGGGAATTCACAAGGTGGTCATATTCAGATCTGCTGGCATTTAAATTAAAAAGAGATAATGATATGCATGAAAGGTTTACAGCCTTTTCAAATAAGGTATAAAGAAATATTAGAGAGCATGCAAAACTTACTGCAAAAATTCAGCGTGACAGTTAGCCCACAACAGCTTTTGGAACAAAACTTTGAAAACATACGAGCTTTCACTATCATATCATATTGCCTCTTCTTTCCCCAAGGTTTGTGAGTGTACACAGCCACTGCAAGAGAAAATGCAGTAAATTGAGTGTCATTTGAGAGCCATTATTCACAGGACTGAATAGTCAAACCTATGAGAGCACTACGGACTTCAAAAGCCAGTAATACAGAGGGGGCGGGGAGGAAAGAGGAGCTGAAACACAATGTTCTTCAAAAAGTCTCAAACATCAGGATAAGATAGGACTTAGAGGTCACACAGAGGCTTCAGGCAATGTCAGGATCTTCCTGTGCTTAAGTAAAGTGCAAATAGGCACAAAGACACAGAGCCTTCCCCAAAGCTGAAAAAAACCAAGAGGACAACTCAAATACACAGCATGTTGTGGCACTCAGAAAGAAGCCAACACCAAGTACCAACATAGCTTGCGGACAAGCAACAGTTACTCATTTAGTGTAAATATATAACCAGCAATCCCCATCCCCATCTCTGGAGCAACTGTTAACTCTCAAATACTCACAGATGAGTAATGTAGAGAGATATGATGAAAAGATTGGCCGATGCTTTGCATATCATGGAGGAAGATGAGCCATCCTTAAGTTGCAGATCTAAACAAGCCTGTTCAATTAAGCATTCCCTATCCCTTTTCTGACCCTGCATCTTGGTGTTTTACCTTAGAGGAGCACATCTAGGCAAGGGTACCAACCCTCGCATCATTCCTCCAACTGAACTGCAAGAATACCACTATGTGCCCAGAAGTCTAGTTAAAAGGTTGAATGAACATACTCCCACCGCTTTGCATGATGAAGGATCCAACCTTGAGCAGCTAACACTATTGGAAGCACCACTGCTTTTATCAACACGAAAAGCAAGGGCAGAGTTCTAAAGAAACTTAGCTGAATACTTTTTTCCACACTGTTTCATCTCTACTATGGAAAATAAAATGGTCTTCACTCAAGTTTCTAAGTTTGAGTCATATAACTTGATGAAAAATCCAAATGAGGTAAAGATAATGCAGTGTAGAGCTTTCACAAAACATAGCGAGTTGAGTAAAAACCTCAGGCTCCTCTGCAACCATAACTCTGCTTACAAACATAAATGAAAATGAAAATCTGCCTTCTCAGTGGAAATCTGTCTGACATTCATGGTGTCATTTTAAAAATGCTTGAAAACCTGAGTGAAAAGAAGGACGTTTTCATAATTGGCAATGCTGAAGGCAATTAAGTATGGTCACAAAGAGTGACTTAACTACAGAAAGTGGGGAAGAGAATAGATGGGAGACAACTACATTGGAAGTAGCTTGAATAATCAAAATAGGAATTTCTGGGGAAATAAAATAAAAGTTTTTGGTGTGTGATCAAAATCAAAGGTGTTAGACATTCCAGGGAAGAAAACATTTGGATACAAATTCAAAGTAGGTAAGAAGAGACATATGCTGCCTTCATCGTTCAGTCTGTTTTGACCTCACTTTAAATGTTTGGAGCCACAAAAATATATAAGATCCTGAAGGAATAAGCTATACATCTTTTCAAGGACCACAGAAAAAATGGAGCAATATGGTAAACAGTGATTTGTAAGTCTGATATGATTTTAACTACAGAAACAGTAGAAAACAGTGCTGGCAGAGATTCAAGAGATCATCCCAACCACTACCTGAAAACTGCCAACCTGGTATCTAGCTGGTCCTGAGAGAAACACTTTCACACTCTTCCCCAGACTGCTTTTTCGTGGGAAGTAGTGTACTTTCCCTAACACAGCCTGTTCTAGGGCTTAACTCTCCTTATTCCCACAAAAGTCTCCTGGGTAGCTAATACAAATCACTCTTACTGTAATTGAAACCATTTCTTCTTTTCCACATACAGTCAACAAGAAGAGCATGCTTCTACATCTGCTACCTTTAACTCAGTGGAAGACTCTTGCCACATCTTCTCTCAATCTTCACTAATAACCATAGCTTTAGGGTAATTTTCTAGAGACTTGCGTTGATTTTTAAAATGCTTGAGAATTGTACGGTCCAAATGTAGCTCATCTCATCCAACTACACAATAGCATCTGCATTTCAGCTAATTATTCCGATCTTTCTTTGTAGTCAGGAGAGACAAATACACCTAGCTGGAGGTCTCTATTGTCTACAAAGACGGTCACAAGGCAATTGCTCAGATGGAGGTGTCTGCCTTGGAGAAGAGCGATCCAGCTGTCTAACGGGTGTTTGGTACTACTCAAGACATTTCAGAGTATATCAGACACCTGCATGGAGCTGGCAGGTGTGCACAGCCTATGGGATTCCTGTGCCATTCTGTAAAATTTCCCAAATGGTTTTCACCTTCTTTATCTTCATTCCTCAATAAATTCTAACTCCTTCCTCTATATGAATCTCTACTAAAGTGCAGGGGTTTTAGCACCCTATTGTCTTATAGAAAGACTGTTTCAGAACCCCAGAAATGTATGAGCTACAAGCCCTTTTCTAATTTCTTCCCAACTTTATCTAAGATCAGTTAGGTCATGGAAAATGCTGTAGCCTTTTGCACTTGTGCCAACATGTTCTTTAGCACCAATATCTCCTTTTATCTTCCCTGGTGTTGGTTGTCCTGACAAGTGTAGAGAGAGTAATCATATCCTCTCTCAGGCCTTGTTCTCAGATAAATAAACTAAATTCTTTTGATTTCCTCTCAGGAAGCTTTCTACATTCATGGTACTTCCAAGCACAAAACCTTGCAAATTTTCACAGTGATTTTCACCCCATTTTCATTATACCAGTTCTTCAACCTTTGTCCTATTTTTAATGTCTTTGCCTTTTCTGTCTTAGTAATGCTTCCCACTTGTTAATAATACAACTATCACACTAAAATGATGTGGCCCACCTATTTGGAGTGGGTCACATTTTCCTTCTACCACTGTTGTGCCATTTTCTGTACTGTCATTCCTATTATGCATCCTGTCATTCCCTTTTTGTTGCAAACTAATGCAGAATATTTAGTTTGTCTTCTAACCATATTTAACATAATTTGTGCATCTCTCTGCATAGCAACCACTTTTATTCTTTCCTCATTTTCTTTTATTTATAGGACTGAAGAACCTTTGCTAATTGTTTCACAAACATCCACTTCACTTTCGGCAATTTATATTACAATGATATCCTTCTTGACACCAAGAGCTTATCATTCTTTGCTAATGGGTCCTTTTCTATTCCTTTTAAGCTCTTTGTTAATTTTTTTAGAGCTATGTATTCAGAGAGAGAAGTCTGGAATTCTTCCTTCCTACGTTTGTTTGGTTTTTTTTTTTAATATACAAATTCCTTGTTATTTTTGCAACTTTAACTTAAAGAAAATCTAGAAATTTTCTATATGGAAGTCTTCAAAATTTTCAGTTGAGTTAACACCACTAGGCACTTCTTTCTGTCACCAACAGTTTTGCTTTGGAATTTTAAATCTTATTCGCAGACTATTTTTATCCTTGCATAAATGTTCCAATGTAATCTTAACATCCATTTTTTTCTAAATTAATTTTCCTGAACCAAACAATTGAGTCTGGCTTTCTATTACAATTCCTGTATCAATATTTTTTGCTAGTCACATGTGTTATCCTTATAGCTTCTTGCTGTAGGTCTTAACCTCTTTTTGCTGCCTTACCTTCCTGCATATGGTTGTTTTGAAGAGACCATCCCCAATGACATAAGTGAATCAATGACATAGTCACTGCTGTCACTAAAAATCTTGCTCTTTACCCTTCAGTAATTGTCTTTAGTTCATTGTCATATCATTTGCTGATTTTTTTCTTCTGTGAACTAATACCAAACTTCTCCCATTCTTTCTTATTCTAAAATTCTTTATCAGTCAAGTTACTCTCTTCTAAAGAAACATATTTTTGTAAGGCCATATGTGGGTTAAGAAAGTCCTTCTTTCCAGTAACCACTGTCCCCAGACCTTCCTGAGATTACCAGCTCTTGAACCATCTGCTGACTGTCACCTTACCACCTTCTTTTCCTCCTCTGTGAAGCACAAGATTGCCACAATAATGCCCCGAGACTCCAATCGCCAGTATTTCTCCCAGACTTGTATGCTGAGACGTTATTTGGAAATCTGGCAGCATAACTTGTCCCAGATGATGACTGGATTCTTCTTTGCATCTTTCAGGGTCTTTTCCAGTGTTAGATCTACATTTGTGCTCTTCCTCCTGAGAGACAGCACACTCTTATTTTGAATGCACTTAAAGGCTGCAAATCTTACTTCTTAATGAGTGCCTGGTTAGCAGATTTGCTTCTTTCTCAATTTGATATTGCCTTTCCAGTTTTTGTTTTCCTTCCATCTGTAGTTCCTGTGGTGGTTTTGTGCTTCTGGTTCTTTTTTGAGCTCTAATGCCTGGCTATCTCTTTGGGTGGAGGGGCATCTTGTCTCCTTTGGCACGGCCAGATCTACCTGTTTTTCTAGTGCAGAAAATTTATGAGTTCTTTTTTCTTAGCCTTTTGCTCCCTTGGGCCTCACAATCATTTATTTTACTAGGACACCACTGCCAGGAGTTTTCTCTAGCCCAGTAAAATGCTTCAGCATTTTTACTTCCCTGTGCAATTGGCAGACGGCACTTCCCACAGACGCAGCTTCTACCAACACCTATTCTTCTGGGTGCAGTTCTGCAAGCCCCACAGCTTCTGCACCCAGCCATCTTTTAAGAAGGAAACCCCATCCCTCTTGCAAACTCTCAAATGCTGTGTGAAAACAGCAACGGCATTTAAAAGTGAAAAGTGCAATTGAATAAATGCTCCCATTGTAGCCTTTACCCTAACGACTACATGTAGAAATAAACATCTTTCCAGATGGATCAGATTGAATCATGAGTTTGAACACTGCACCACACTAGTGGAAAGGAAAATAAGTTATAGTTCATGATGTTCTCCAGGCGGAGTGTGGATGATCCTTGCAATCCAGCCAATAGCTTGTTCTGCAGCACTAGGTGCTTACAACACTTCACTCCCAGTTATTCTCCTTTGCCTCGCTTGCAAAAGAAACAAGCACTATGGCAGGCTGGCAAGGGCTCTACACAAGAACTTCCCTATTTTCTTCTTCTAAAAAAAAAATCATATTAAAAATATCAAAGTGGCAGCCTGAGGGGACAAACCACCTCCTGGCTCTTCTCTCGTCCTTCCTCATCTGAACATAACAGGTTTCAACGTAGCCAGAGGAACATTGTTTTTTCAGCAGAAGAACAAATAGGAACAGATGGGAGGTAAAATAAATAATCAGAAAAACAGAACAATAATATGGTTAGCATGTACCTGCTGGTTATCTCCCAGATTCACCAGAATGTGTACGTAAAAAGCAATGAATCTCCCAGCCAGTTGCAAGATCATGGAGTTTCAACAGTGCTCATTTGCAAGCTCTTTCTAGCCCAGCATAGACCCTTTTCTGGAATTATTTATGACCTGTAAAGTTAAACAGCACACTCCAGGAAAGCGATCTCAACTGATTTTTCAACTAGTTTGGACCAGAAATGCTTGAATCATTAATCCATATGAGAACGTATCCACGCTTGCTCATCCCAGGATAAATGTAGACAAATTTCTGGCCTGCTTGAGTGTGCAAGCTGTCCACAGCCCACCCGAAGCTTTCTGCTGCGGATTCACAGACCACTCTGAAAAGCGGAAAACAGTGCTGAAGTGTCTGTGTAATGCATCCCCTCACCCAACATAAGATCAAGTATAATTCTGCAATATTTGTCTAGAGATAAACACTACACATGTTTTCTAGGCAAAACCAAAAGACAATTCAGCAGGTTGTTTCAAACTTGCATCTTGGTCCAAATTAACCACTGTGTTGCAGCACATGCTACCTTGTCATTAATTAATGCCACTCTTTCTATACAACATCTTTTTCTGTCATACTAGGCCATGGCTGCATGGCTTTTCTTGGTCATGCTTGGTTAATACAATCTTCCATGAAAACTGAGTATCATTTGTTTTGTTCTCAATGACTTTAAACTCACACATACTTAAGTACACATTCTTTGCTTGCTGATAAGTTTTTCTTTTAACCACAAAGGGATTTACAGTGTCAAACCTCTGCTTATAACACCTGCTCAAAGCCTGCTTCTGCTGCCCAGCTGGAGTGATGGCCAAAAACACACAACTCGAAACACAATGTAAGTAGGCTTCACTGTGAATATTGTCTTATGGTTAAAAATGTTTGGCTTTATACTGAGAGGGAAAACAATAAAACAGTCAAAACTGCACAGGAAAAGGAAGTTTCATAGTCATCTACTCTGATGCCCCCAGAAAAAAAGTTTTCACCAAATAACTTGTTCATGAAGCCTCAGCATTTTGACTGGAACCAGAACATCTTTGGAAAAGAGCATTCAATCTTACAGATTTTTTGGTAAACAATTCAATTCAAACAGTATTTTATGGACAAAAAGCCTTTTTGCTTCGTGGATTATATGGAGGGATAAGACCTTGCAATTCAAGCATAAACTTCTGCTACGTGAGCTAACATAATAATTCATTTTTTTAATCTCAGAAATGTTAAGTTCTTAATCTGCATGCATCACCAATCACTAGACCGAGTTTCCATTATTTTTTCAGTAATATTTGTCATGTAAGCATAGTCAGTTTCATTAGTTTTTGTGAAAATTTTTAGTCTCTCCATTCGCTTTAAGCCATAGTTATTTCATTTTAGCAGATAAGTACAAGCCCTCATACATACTATAAACCTGTATGTCCCTCATAAATAAAACATGATGTGATGAAATTATTTTGTTTTCATTTCCTAATCTGAGCAATGCTAGGAAATAAAAAGACAGAACAGCTTTTTATATAAGTATACAACACAGTCACAGAACTGTCTCTGATCTATTTGCTGAAATGCTTTTTCTTCTACTTAAAATCTTGCAGTATTTAGCAAAAACATTTCCCACTCTAAATTCTGAATGTCTTGAGGGAATATTACCAAATGTAACTACACCCCAGTGCAATTCTGAGTTGCTTGACACTTGTCAAATTGAATTGTTGCACCTGCATTAGCTTTCTTCAGGTTAAAATTTTATTACCAAAATATAAATCAGCCATTTATACTGAAAATATTAATTAAAAAGAGTAAAAGAAAACCTCTTTGCTTGAAGTGTTTGAAATTTTGAAGATAAACATACAAGCAGTTTATTCCAATAAGATAAACACTTCTATTTTTTTTTTACAGCTGTTCTTAGTGCTCACTAAAGGTATCAGAATGCTTTCTGCATTTTGAACGAAACTTTACAGCCTTCCTAGAAAACATAAGTTAAAATTTACTGTAGAAGAAGAAATCAAGCAATGAATTGAAGAAAAAAGTGAATGGTCTTACAAGCTGAACACATGCTAGAAAATATAGTGAATGTCTTCCACCACCTGTGGTGAAACTCAACTTTGTAAGATATGATGTAATTTAATAGGCATGTGATAGGATGGGAATGTTCTGACATTTATGAACATAAATGTGATAAGTGTGATATTAGCAAAATTATGTACTCTTTGGCCACAGAATCATCTTTCCCACAGGGCAGTAAAA
This sequence comes from Elanoides forficatus, assembly GCA_025311575.1. Taxonomy (NCBI): domain Eukaryota; kingdom Metazoa; phylum Chordata; class Aves; order Accipitriformes; family Accipitridae; genus Elanoides; species Elanoides forficatus. Next base: position 44,729,209 of record JAOBAS010000052.1, read on the forward strand.
TCCTAACAGAAAACAAAACGATTTTGATGTACACCCTCTGAAAAGATACAAGCCTGAGAATTTTCAGCTCAGAAGTTCAAGTTTTCTGCAGCAATTGAAAACTAAACAGGTAATTTAGGAATTCAGATATTGGCTTTGTTTCTTCACTTTACATACCTGCACTTGAAAATGTAGGTTTGGGACTTGATGTTTATGCACTTCTTCTTTTGGTTTCATAAGTCACTCCCAGCCAGAAATATGAGGCAGTTAGCAGTTAGCCATCCCGTTATTCACTGTTATTCTGTTGACAGTCTTGTCAGCCTCTTTTCACCACCAATTCACTCATTCACCAGGGAAAGTGAAGTCAGACTCCCTGTTAGGGGCTATCTTGACAGCTAAGTGTGACTGAGGACCAGGAATAACTCACTAAGGCCTCTCTCCTCCAAGCCACATCCCTATTAGTATTATCCATTTTGCAGTTGCTGCCCTTCCAAGTTGTAGTAAGACAGCTCAACTACGCCTTTCACTCATGGTCTTCAGTAACATGATAGCAGTAGGAGGCTTTCCTAGTGTTGTTTGTACTTTTTGCATTTCACTCTTCCCTTACCCCAAATTCTTTTTTCAAAGTAATGGTGATAACGGTGCTTTCACCCAAACGGCTCCCTGGGGAATCATCATTTCCCCATGGGAACATGTTGATGAGGTAAACTTTTCATCCTCTTTTCATTCTTTTCGTCCTCTCAGCTACTCAAAGGGTGTGCATAGATTAAGGACTGAGACAAAGCTTGGGTTGGGGATGCCAGGGTCGATTCTGAATGATGTGAAGATTGCTCTTGGATAAATGGATAACTGAAATTCTCAAGTAACCTTAAGTAGCAGTAGTTTTTTCCGTGTCCTTATAGACCAATATTGCCTTATTTTCTTGTCATAAAGATAGTTACTAAGCAGAAAAATCAAACTTATTTTTGAGGCTAAAAGAGAATGGAAAAGTTTAGGAGATAGTGCCTGAGAAATCTCCTAAAGGTTCTTTTACTGGCAGCCCTCAGGGAACTGTTTGTCTGAGAGAGGTAACATTAAGATGGGGGTCTGAATCAGGTAAGATACATCTGCCCCCAGAAGTCACATTAGACATATTTGCCTGTGTTTAATTGCTGCTAGAAACATACTGCAAACTTTTTAAGCTTGGTTTTAAATTCTTGGTTTAAAAATCTCGTCTCGTCATCAGGTTCACATGATACTGAAGAATAAAAATCACAAGAAACACAGCGATGCAGGACACTATTGCCCAATATCCAGAGACACAGGAGCAACTTGTCCTTTCTAGGAAATTGGCTAAGATGGATGGGATGAACCAGTTTCCAGTTGTGCCTCTCTCTTTCTCTCTATTGAAACTAAAGGAAGTTTATAAGAATAACTTGTACCAGACAATAAAATTTCAAGACAGGAGAGCTCTAGTCACCTACCATTAAAAGCCATGAGTAAATGACTTGCAGTATTACTACCTGGCAAAGATATAAAGCCTTATAGTTGACAAAGTGCTTTTCAAAATGCATGAAATGACTCAGCATGCCAACACCTCTATTACCACAACAAGAGCCAAGATCTATTAAATCAAGAAAGAAGATGTTCTGTCCACAGTAGAACAACACTGCACCACAAGCTTGACTTCTCTAAACTTTACAAAGCCTGAGAAAAACGTGCCTGGTAAACCAAAGCAACATTTTGCTGTGAGGAAACTGAGCAGTGAAGATCATAGTATGGAACCAGAGCTGTTTGGGTTTGTTGTAGTCATCCAACACGTTGCATCCAACGTACAAAGGTGATGTGAGTAGTAAGACACATTGAACTGGGCCATTACTGAACATTTTAAACTCACTCCCAGCTCTCTCGGGGCTTCTTTTGTGCAATCCTTGAAATTATAACCAATGCCAGGGTTATACTGCCAAAGATATACTTTGTAAAGGACTTGGGAACACCAGGCACACTGCTCAGGATGCAGCCAATCAGTCATGGTGGGTAGAATATTAAATTTTGATGCTATTTTATGCTTTTCTTTTGTTTTTTTAATACTCTTATTTTGATATTTAGATCCTCTGGACTGTGCTGGTTGTGTACAGTTCAGTGCTAGACCCATTTTTATTGACAGCTTGGATGTGTACAACAATAGAGTGGTATAGCAGCAGAAAACCAGGGTATAAAAAGGGTATATGGATGGCTGAACTCTGCCATTGTTGAGTTGCCAATCAAAACCCACATTATTATACAAAAATAAGTTGTTGCATCCACAGAGATGGAACTTGCCTGTCAATCTAAAGTATTATACATAGACACAGCCACAGACCAAGGTCTAAAAATGGTTTGACTGACAACTGTACTCTGCAACGAGAGCAGAATTCTCTCCTCCCAGTTTTAATTACATGTCTCTTGTAAATACATACATTTAAAAATATTAACTAAGATGCAGCTGTGTTTAACTATGATTTTCTTGCTAATCTTCCCGAGAGTTCCTTAATATTTGTGCAAGACTTTGAAGAACTGCGTGACATGGTAAGTATTATTGTTAAGCTGTCTGCCTCTCATGAAAATTACAGCATAGCTAAAAGAAGCAAGAGAGTTTCCAATATAACCCATGACTGTTAGATGCTGAAAACTTTGAGAAAACAAAAGATCTTTTAAACGTGAAACTTTTCCTGTCACTCTCCAAGTTGAGCAATTTGAAAGGAAAATATGATCCGCTTTTTTCACTTGACATTTCCATTCCGACTCATTCTCTGACTTCCTCTCTTCTCACGTTGACTCAGACAGACTTACTTTCACAGCCATGAGTGCAGCTACAGTGTCCTGATTCTGGAGCCTGTGTACATACTGATAAGTCACGGACAATTTTGGCAGAAGACTAGTTGGATATAAACAAACCTGGAATATGTTTTGGCCAAAAAAGAGAAAAATTTCTGCTAATTCTATGTAGTCTGTATTGTTCCTTATTAGCCAATGAGATATATTTGAAGGCTATTTTAACAAGGATTATTATAAGGTTAAAGGACTTTTCTACCTTATGCTAAGTTGGAAACTAAATTCTCATGATAGTTTGTGTCAAGAAGACTAGCTACAGTTTGTAAGAACTTTTGCAAAAAAAATCTAAAATTTTTAGTGATTTTTCTAATGACTTGTTTGCCTTGAACTTCTTACGTTTCTGTTTTTACAATTGCCATGTGGATACCAGTTATGATAATTTGTGTCTGGTGCTTAGGTATTTTTGTACATCTGCTTTTTATATAGGCAGATAGAGTTTAGCTGAATTCTGTAGAGCTATAAACAAGTGGATATGAACCAGCTTGTGTGAAAGAGGGTGCTAAGCTTGCTCTATTTTGTTTGTTCAACTACAAGAAAAGATCAAAGCTTCCTAAGGTATATTGGCATCACTGGTTGCTGAATAGTACAAGAAGGAACACAACCAACTTATTGAGGTGAATCGTACTAAAAGACCTTTACAGACAGAGGAGAGGAGTCTGCTTTATAGAGGCTGACTTGCAGAAGTGATAAACACAAAAGAGTGTATTAATAATTAGACAAGAAAGGACAGAGAAAGCAAGGACCCTCCAATAAATTTGCCAGATGAATCAAACTAACTATGTGCTCAGCCTACAGATTCTGCACTTTGTTAACATTTCTGATGTGCTTATTGTGAAGATATTGAATGTGACTAAAATATTTTGCCTCCTTCCGTCATGAGATCATAAAGTAACTACCAGCTGGAGATGCTGAAAAAACAGGTGTCCAAAAAGACATGTCTTAGATCAAATATGGGCAGAGGACACTTAGGCTACTCACCACAGCTTCATGCTGTGTCTTGGTTTCTCTCCACCATTAGCCATCAAGCAGGAGTTGGCAGAAATGTCTTTGCTTTCAGAAAGGAAGATAATGACTGGGAAAAGGCTGATGTTCTGATGCTGATTACCCATATGAGGATGGTGTCTGTGGTTACCCCAGGCACCTAGCCCCCTCTCCAGAAAAAGAACTAGATCATAGGACACACGCAAATCTGCAGCTGTAGAGGAAATTTGTGTCATATCACAACTGTGGCTTGCATTCTTTCATTATTAGTCCTTAGATTATGATAGGGTAAGGTTATCAATCAACATCTAATCTGGGGAT
>JAOBAS010000052.1:44751458-44765444 GCA_025311575.1 Elanoides forficatus
TACCACCATCGCTGATGGGCTCGGCCCTGGCCAGCGGTGGGTCCGTCTTGGAGCCGGCTGGCATTGGCTCTGTCGGATGTGGGGGAAGCTTCTAGCAGCTTCTCACAGAAGCCACCCCTGTGGCCCCCCCCGCTACCAAAACCTTGCCACGCAAACCCAATACACCATTGAAATCATTCACCCTATTCATTTGGGATCTTCAGGCTGAGATTGAATTAGGAGAAAAGATCACTGAAAGCAATTGTTTTCCATTGTGTTTGTGACCCTTCCAGCACACTTCTCAGTTTATGCCTAACACCGCCCAATAAGTATAATTGAACGAAAGACTGAATAATTACTTCAATCCCTATTTTTAAATTAATCTTGGCTATAAGCTAAATTCTTTGGACTAGAGACAGAACAAAATATGCCTGCATTGCCCTCAAAATGCTCAGGGTACTTTCTGCTGAGCATTAAGATAAGGATAATAAGGAATATTTATGTTTCAGAATTTTTTGCGTCCTGGGTGAGTTGACCAGGATTTAAATTTCCTTTGGTACAAAAGTAGGCAGACGTATTTGTGTATCTGTGATTTGTTTTGGCCTGGTTTCCTTGTCTGCAGCTGGAGGCAGGGCAGGGAACAACACAGGTCAGCATGTGCCAAAGCAAAGAATGTACTTTCTTAGAGACTTTATTCACTTCTGTGTTCACAACATGCATCAGGCTGGGATGTAGGAAGAATTCACCGGGACTGCAGCCATCTACTCTTTGCACCTTTCTTCTTTGCTCAGATTTCACAGGCATCCACCACCTACTCCTTTTCAGCAGCAGCCCTGGCTTTCCCCATGCCCACAGCACATTCCAGGTAAGCCTTTTGAGAGATGAGAAGCATCTCATTCTAAAGCTCCTGGGCAGACAGGATGCTCAAAATCCTGGCTCATGGTACGCAGATGCAAACTTGCTTTCTTTCAGACTAGCTGGGCATGAGCAGGCCTTAACCCTAAAGGTACATGACTTCGGTACTCGAATTAGCATCGTGCAAGTACATTGCCACACAGTCTGGTGTGGAGCTGGCTTGTATCCTGCTAACTCAAAAGCTGTTTTGCATCTGGCTGAAATCTATTCTCTGTACATAGAGATATCCAGGTAGGATTTAATAACCAGCCTTTTCATAAAGTTCAAGGCCAGGGGAGACAATGACATTTATTCTGACCTCCTTATATTACAAGTCCTAAATGAGAATGCCAAGTTAGTAGATACATTTGACCTTCATCTTCCTGTGTTTCAGTTTCTCATCTGCAAAACAAGCCCAGTAATAAGGAAGCCTGTGTTCACTCCAGTTAGGCATTGTGAAAATTAAATACATTCGTATTCAGAAGGCAGAGCACTCTATCAATGAGACTTCCAGCAAAATCCAGGAGAAAGCTGGTGGTTTTGAACCATGTGTTGTACATAAGGCAGGAGCATCACTCATTGGTGTGGGGGGAGATAAATAATGAATAGTTTCTCTTTTAGGGAGTGCTGTCCGACCGAGGCCACGAATGAGGTAGAGCTCCTGCAAAAAAAAAAGCAAGATATGATTCTCTAGTTTCAAAACTAGATGGAATGCCAGAATTAGATGACCAGAGAGTCCTCCCTTTGTCTTTTTCCAATTGCAGATTTGCACGTACAATGGTGTTCTTTGAAAAGCAAGAGAAGGAAGGTGCTGTGTGCATGTGCTATTATACAAAGACCGTTCTTGTTTGACTGAGTTTCTTCTCTTTCCCACAACTCTTGTGGCTGTGAGCATCACTGGCTTTTCTAGAATCGTTTTCAATCCTGTTGTGATTTTCAGGTCTGCTTCTGTATCTCTTTCCTGTGCATATACACAGTTGCATGGATGTTAAGTCATAAAGACCAAAATCAGGGAACACAAGCTTGATTTGCATGAAATACTTGTTACAGATTGTATTAAAGATCATCAGATCAACATCAGCTTTTAGTCTGATCAACATCAGTAATGTTGTTATTAGGTTTTGCAGATATGTAGGTGATTTACCCAGTAGAGCTCATATTATCATAAACAGCTATTCCTGTTGAATTTCAGTCACTTTTGGCAATTGTCTAATACTGCGAGAAAAACAAAGGCCATCCCTGTGGGCACTTCTATGGTGCCTAAACATTTCAGCCTAGTAGTGAATTAGTGTTTGTGCATGATAGCAGTCTCCTTGGCATTTTGTCTAAGCTCTGAGACACCACAGAAGGTCTCAGGCAGTGGTTCTGGTGCTCGTTCAGTTCTTCCTGTTGGGATTTTAGCATAAAACAGGGAGTAGAGCCAGTATCTCCAAGGTCTTTGGTTTCCCTCCAAGACTCTTCTCTTGCCCGACTGGAACATATGTTACTAAATTGTGAGTGGGCTACTAAAAGCATGTGTCATTGTTCCTTTAGTTTATGCATACCCATAATGCATGTAAAATACCTCCTTCTAAGCCACAAATTTGGTATTTAATGCCTAGGTGGGTTAACTCATGAGCAAAAACAGCTGGATGTTATGAAGTCTGTTCTCCCAGAGGCACTACCACCATCGCTGATGGGCTCGGCCCTGGCCAGCGGCGGGTCCATCTTGGAGCCGGCTGGCATTGGCTCTGTCGGACGTGGGGGAAGCTTCCAGCAGCTTCTCACAGAAGCCACCCCTGCCGCCCCACCCCACTACGAAAACCTTGCCATGCAAACCCAATACAATTGTTGGAGAGCAACTGTCAGGGTTTACAGAACATGCTTACCACTGAATTGTCTGAATCCTAATCTGGAATCAAGGACTTGCTCTGCAAGGGGAAAGTAGCAAAAGGCCACCTGCATTTAAATCCTTATGTCATAATCTGTTTTACATAATTTATTATTTATTTTTTTAAAATTTCAGTTTCAGTTTTTCATTAATTCATATTCTAAGAAAAGTGGTTGGGTTTTTTTTTTTGCTTTACAACCTTATTGATATTTATGGGCGTTGCTCACAGTGAAGGAAAATGTCCAAGCAAGTCCCACTGCCTACTCAGAGGAGTTAAATACTGAGAACAAATGTTGTATAAGGAGGCTTTGACATGACCGTGACAATGGTCAAACACTACAACAGGTACCAGGAAAACCTCCATCCTTTGAGATACTCAAAATGCAGCTGGATAAGGCCCTGAGCTACCAACCGTAAACTTGAAGTTCATCCTGCTTTGAGCAGGTTGGACTAGAGAGCTCCAGAGGTCCCTCTCACCTCAAACCATGCAATAATTCAGTATGAAGTTGAGCACACCTGGCCTCCATGACAAGCCTTGTGCCAACTACTCTTTGAGAAGGACCTTAAATTACCTGAGGTGCTGGTGAGTGACTGTTTGGAGTGCCAGCGTGGCAGCAGAGCAGAAAGCAGAGAGTGATGGACGTGCACTGCCCAGATGTCAGAAAAGCTTTCCCGAAATGCTGTGGGGGAGGACGGCTGTCATCACCCACTCACTTTTGCAGCTCCCCTCGAGGCACAGGAGTGTGATAGGAAAAGTTTCTGCTGCAGAAGGGCACACAGAGCCAAAACACATTAATCAAACCTCTAGAAAGCACATTTTATCCAAGAACCTTGTCATCTTTGTGCTTCGTTTCCCCAAGCCTGTTGTTAATGTCACCTCTAGAATCCCATTAAAAATAGACCTCTTCAGGGCCTGGGTGAGGTCTCGTCAGACCTAAATGTAGCATCAAGCACCCTTTTGAATGCTATATAAATATGCCCATCAGAGCCTGAATGAAAAGTTAATAAATTGGATACATTGTTCTCTGTGTAACAGAAGGGGACTAAATGCACCATCCATTCAAAGCAAATCATGATAAGTGATCTGAAAATATGCAACATTAAGCATAGTCATATTTTAAATAGCAAGAATCACTTTCACAGGACTAGAGAGTTTATAAACCATTTATGTTTGTCCTCCAGGAGCCCTTACAAAGCTTTGCTTTGAAAGCTTTATATTAACTTGTAAAATCAGCTCAAAGACATTGTTTTGTCACTGTCACTACAACGGTGGCACCTACTTGTCTGCCTCTGCGCTTTTTTCTCTTTATAGCAAGAAACAAAGGTCCCACATGCTTTCTACTTACTCTTCTTGCAGGCAGTGGTTGGGGTGCAGACCTGCCAAATGGGAATGACAATAGCTCTAAAAGAAGTAAAAAGCTCTAGAAAAAAAAAACAACAAACAAACCAGGAATTTCCCTCTGGCAAAGCAGGTCCTTGCCTTACCCCCAATTCCCTCTCACCTGTGATGCCTTGCCTTGAATCCCACAAGTGAAGGCTTCTCAAGCGCCATTAGATTTCAGCAAATTCTAGCTACTTGCAGAAGGTTTATTCAGTGACTCCGATCTTGCATAACTTTGGATGTTTTTTAAATCAAAATGTGTTGGAGAAAGCAACTGACACATAGCTGTGAAGCTGGCTATTTGTGATTATTGGCAATGTTGTTTGGTCCTGGATTCTTAAAACTTTAACCAACCGCAGCCTTTGCATCTTATCTATGTAGGATTTTTAATTGATTCATGTGCTTCTCTGTCACCTTAGCAAATTTTAAAGCCAAAGTCAAAGCTATTTTGTTATAATTATGTTCAGTCTCCAATATCTCCCAAGTGCTAAGAGCTGTCATGGGAGAGAAGAGCTAAAACAGCCTTCTAAAGATTTTGTAAAACTCCTTAAGAAAACAAAGAGCCAGATTTATTCTTTATATCACAAAATATTTCTTTTTATCCACTGGTGTGCTTGAGGACAGGAAGAGGTTCCTGGAGGTGAGGTCGTCCTGGGCACAACTTGTGGGAACCTTTTTAACTTTGCTATGTTGAAAGTACCCAAACCCCTTCTAGCCAAGGTCAAAGTACACAAATCTACTTATTTTTCACTTTCTCCTCTGTAACAAACAGCATTAAAAATTGCATTAGTTCTATTCTCTTTGTAGCTTTGCCTTCTGGAAATAATAATAAAAAACTCAAACCCCCTTTCAGCTTTGCATTTTGTCAATTGTATTAGTCTATTAGTTCATAAGCAAAAGTGTTTCTCTAGTGAGCATTAAGGTTTCATGCCTGTGTCTTCAGTAAGGCTGACATCAAGCCCAAGGAAGGGTCTAATGATGACCCAGCCCAGGGCAGATGAGGGACATGTGGATGTTTTCTGCACTTGAACGAGGTCCCTAAGTTGGCAGCTCTGGGACAAGGATTTTCAAAGTGCCAGCCCTTGGAGCTGGCAGATCAAGTTAATCAGACAGATTGCAGAGTCCAGTATCAGCAGGGAAATCCTCTGCAAGATCACTGGCAAAAATATCTCCCACTCAGCACTAGGCTTGGCATTGGCCAATAGGAACTGTTCTTCAGGGCCAGAGAAAATCTGGCAAATTTTCTGATAACAAAAAATATATATGCAAACAACTCAGGTTTGTTGATTCTGGAATTTCACACCTGAAAACTCTTAGTTTCAAATGAACATCGTTACAGTCTCCTTTTTTCCTTTTCTTTTTTTCCTTTTTTTCAGTTGAGGAACTTCATATTTGAATGAATTTGGAATTGGACTTTAGGCCTGGGAACTGGAAATTTACAGCTTTTAAATCTCCGAGTTCAGCTTGCCAGATTGCCTGTCACAGAAATGAGGACCAGTTCAGCTGGCAAGGTATGGCATGGAGGAATGACAAGCCTGAAACAGAAGAACATTCTCCTACTGAGGGTAAAAGTCATTTCTCAAAATACTAGCAATTTAATAGGATCTTACACTGGTATCAGGATTTCAAATGAAGCTGGGCTGAGTCTGGAAGGAAGGAGGCTGGACAACAGATTGAAGGTAAAGCAGCCTCAGAACAAGGACTCCATTATTTCCAAGAAATTTTCCTGGAGAATTTCAAGTATTTCTGGGTTTTATCCTATGTAAATCTTTAAAAGTAAAAATTTTTATACAAACTAGAAACGTTGCCTTTGGCTCCTGATTCAGACACACAGCCCATGAAAGGCTGCACTGTTTTACAAAAAGAAGAACATGGGCATCCCGCTCACATACGTAGGGACATCAGCTCTATGTCCCCAAGCCATTCACCTTGACTACAGACATCTTTTGCAATATAATACAGCCGCAGGTTGTAGTTCAGAGTTTGCTGCTCTTACAGCGGCAAATCTGTCTATAAAGATGTAGACCCTGAAGTGCAATGTGTAGTCATTCGTACTACCTAGTTGGCCTGCTCCACATCAGGCACTTTCATGTGAGGAAAGGGGACTATTTCACAGCCCCAGAGACTTTTCTCTTTGCCCTGTAATTGCTGCAGCATCATAAGAGCTGAAGATCACGAAGCCTTCTGGCTTATAGATGAGCAGATGTGCAGCCAGGACACATCTGTTTAAGCTGCTGAATGCTCTTGGGGCTTTGCGGAATGCGGCATGGGAAAGATCAGAAAGGAGGCACTAGTAGTACCACATTAAAGGAAAAACTCTGGTTACTGAAATGTTAGCAGTGCATTAAAGTTCCCCAAAGCTACACAAAGATACCTCTCACTGATGGACATATGCTGCTGATGCACTCTAGGGAGGACTACAGTTCCATTTCTTAAGTTGTGTCTGTACCCGGGATGATGGAAAATATATTCAATGGACAGAATGGAACTCTTTTGGTTTGGTTTATTTTTATTTTTTTTTTAAAACTGGAAGATTCCTGCATGTCTTTGAGCCAGGTCCACCTGATCCATGCAGACAGTCTCCATGGTAGGACAGTGTACTGGGAAAAGTGCAAAGGTTCTTACTGACCTTTTCCAGCCTTCCTCTTCCCCTTCGTTTAATCTCAGGCTCCAAACATCTTCTCATCCTCCCCTTTCCCCCTTAGATACACACCTTCTGTATTTTACTACTATAGATATTCTTTTTCAAACTTCTCTTGCTTAGAGTAAAATGCTTCAGTTCTTTCAGGCTTTCCTCATTGGGCAGGGTTTTTTAGGATCTACTCTGTATCTTACAAAAGTAATTTTCTCAAAGATGAGTTTCTGAATGTGTATTTTCTCTGTGGACACCAAAATAGCAACACAGAGCATAACCTATTAATAATTCCTGCCTTTGAGAAACTGTTCTGTATAATTAGTGGTTCACCAGAGACCTTCCTAAGCCAGAGATCCATCTGAGAAAAAATTGCTTATGATTGCTATAGCATGAAATCCCAGAAAGTCACAAGAACAAAGAAAATTTCCTGGCTAATAATGTCTTCTCACGAGACCAAGCTTAGCTCTGTTCTCTGAAACCACTGAAAAGGCACTACGTTAAGGCTGACAGCTGAAGGGAGTGTACCCGGCAGTGACTAGAGGAGGATAGGAAGAGGTAGTGCCAATGGGCTGGTCAACAGATGTTTTTATGAAGAGTTACCACCTCTTAAATCATGGTATATGGTCTACTTATTTAAGCTTCACAGTTCTAGAGGTGTCTTGAAATTTGCCATCTTTACACATAGCTAGCTGGATACTGGATATTATTTTGGTGATCCTGACATGGCTCCACCGGACTTGATTTCCAAAGGAGTTTCATGACTCCACAAGGCACTTCGCCTGAAATGCAGAGAAGACCCCAGAATGACAACAGCACTGTTTACTGCTGCCTAGTTTTGCTTCCCTGATTTTCCACTGTGTTCTTTTTCCAACTGAAAAGAGACTAATAAGTCTGTCTTTTTTATGTGTATTCTTTGCACTCAAGGAAGGAAATATCACCTACAACTTAGCAGCTCTTTCTCAGCTGCCCACCTCTCAGACTGGTTCTTATTTCTTACCTCATTAACCTTTAACCTTAAGATAAAAGGGCTTATTGATTTATTTGTTTATTTGTTTACAGGAGGTGAAAGATTTCTGAACCTGGTTTTGTAATCTCTGTAAACTCTGTGGTGAAAAAAGAGAGATTAGTATTAGCAAGGTTATAAAAATCAGGTGATCTGCACAATGAAAAAGACTCAGATTAGCAGCATTTCTCTACAGTGGAGAAGTGTTAGACTGCTGACCCATCCAGAGACCTGACAATGAGTCACACTGTCTCAGTGGGCATAAGTCACAGAAAGTGGTATTGATTGACTTTAGTCATGATGCATAATGCATTAGTAACAGCGTGATTAACATGCATTGCTGCTGGACAGCACATCAGTTATTGCAGCGAGTGCTCACGTAACCTTAGATTTTGTTGTTTCAGAGCCTGAAGATAGTTTAAGCCAATATGTGTTCCTTCCCATTTGCAACAGGGCTAAGGACACAGCCACAAGCGTTTTCTGTGGCCCAGATGAGGAGAAGTGATCCATTAAACGGAAGTAACTTGAATGCTTATGGCCATAAATCCATGAAGTCAAGTTGGAATAAAGGCAAGAATTTTGAATTTTTGTATGTAGCACAAACTTACTCTGGCTTGACAAAGTGGAGTTAGATAGTTGCTGGGATGTCCATATAGATATGAAACTTTTTTTTGCAGTCATGTCAGGCACAGAGCTGGAGTAATACTCCCATGTTACTCCATTTTGTCAAGACAGAGTAAATTTCTTTACTGAAGAAGTCTGTAACAAAAGGAGCCCGAGTCCAGTACTGCAGCCCAGATTTATGTACTGATCAGAAAGGTACATGAGTGTATTTACATTAGGCTTCCCTATACAATTGCTGGAGGAAGTCAGGCATCTCCAGAGACTCAGATCTTGGAAGGGCTAAATCAGTCACCTGCTGGAGGGGTATTCAGTAGAGAGAAAAAAAGGAGAGCAGCTTCCAAATTTAGGCATCTAGTTTTGGATTTGGAAATACGAAGGTGGAAAATGCATCACTTTCCTTGTTGGTTTGCCAGAGTAACTCATCACTCTGTAATGAGTTTCATAAATCCCTGCAGATCACTGAGGTAGTTAGAGCTGAGGGCAACTGCAAGAAGAAAAAAGGATGCTGGGAATAAAAGAGAACAGAGTACTCAAAGCAGAGTATGAATGAAGATATTCAGGTCTTAATTGCCTTTAAACTGAGAAATGCAACTCATGAAAGTAATAAGCATCTCCTTACTTCACACCAACCTTCTAGTTGGCCTGATTCTCTCTGATTTTCCCCCAAACATGAGCAGAAGCAACTGAACAATGTTCTTCAAGACAAAGCATAGATGCAGTACGTGACCTCCTATTTCACCAGCTGTTTTTTAGCACGCAAGTCAGAGCTAGAGTGCCACTGGTTAGCTAAGCCTGGTAATCCTGAAATTAAAGCCCTGGATAACTGGGTAAGTAATAAAACAGAGACAGTGGCTTATGTAAAGGTAAGTCAGTAAGTATAATTGGCTTGAACAATGTTTATTAAAAGCCCTCTTTTTTTCATCTCTGAGCCAAATTCCTCTCTGGCTCCAGTGGTAAACTCAAAGTCTCACAGATTTATGTGTAAAGCATATTTATTTTAATATTGCTAAAAAGACTCAAAGGACACAGAGAACCAGTATTGCCTACGCAGGCAAACTCAGACCCATGCCTCAGAGATTTTGTATTTGTTGTCACAAATACTGCACTTCCTTCTTTCAAATCTATACCCAACTTTACTGCAATGAAGGTGTTAATGTTTCACATTCCTGCTCAGAAAACTAGATTAAAAGACTACAGCTTTCAGACTAACAAGAAGCCTTTTCAACCTGTACATAGTACATACTACATGAAAAATAGGAAAGAGGGTCTGGTGTCTCTTTTCAACAGTTCAGAATTTATGTGCCAGAAGAATTCCTTGAGTTTTCAAGCAATTTCAATAGCCTGAAGTCTGCTCCAAATGCCCATTCATGAAGCCTGTGCTTTAAATAGGAAACAAAAGTAATGAAGTAACAATACTAAATGTATGCTGTGCCATGCTAAGGAAAACCCTAACTTCACACGGCATTGCCAACTTATCCCACAGTAGCAGCAAAAGTAAGTTAAAACAAGTTTAAATTTGTTTTTAAACTTGGACTTTCTTTTGGAATAGGAATTCAGCCTGTGGCAATTTTATGATCTGGTTCACTCATTTTCATAACCCAAAATTTGTAACTCACTTTATTTTACAGGTTGCAACTTGTGAATTTTTTTCAACTATATGAGAGACTCATGCAGAAAAGGCTGCCCAGGATATAGAAGAGAAGGACAGATCTTTGCATAAAAGTGAAACTATTTTTTCCCAAGAAGTAAGAAGTAAATCACACTTGCAAGAAGCATATGGAATAGATGAGGGTAGATTTTTTTTAATTCCTTGTACACAAACAGTGCGACTTTAGTTTCCAGTCTCCACGGCCTTGTACAAAACCTTTCAACAAGATACATTCAAACAAGGATAGCAACAGATCCCACTGACAAACTGCAACAACTGATCCCAATGACAAAATGCAAAAGAGGAGCAGTGTTTAATTCTGCTCTCTCCCACTTAAGGAGCAGGAGATTTCCACAACTACCATGTGCCCTCATGATCATCCAAAAGCTTCCCTGAATGAAGAGACAATTAAGACAACAGATGAGTGCTGCAGTATGTGATGAGCTTAGAATAAGATGGAGATCTGCAGTTAAGTGAAGATCCTGAGAGAGTTAATGCACAGTGGAAGATGAAGTTCAGAGCTCAATTTTGTTGATACACCTGCATCCCATTTGTAGCAATTTGATGCTGTGGGTGCCAATGGGAAGTATCCTTCTGCCCTGCTGGTTTTCCTAAAAAGCAGCAAATGGCTATTCGGGTGATACCCACTGACCCAGCTGTGGGACGGTGTATTGGCAAGCAGAGAAGGGGCCACCGAGACACTGCCATTGCATCCCTACAGAGAAGGAGCAGCATCTGTTAAACACTCATAGATCTGCAGTGTGACACCAAACCAGCAGCCAGCATGAATCTGACCACTGGGAATGAATGGGTCAGTCTCCTCTGTGAAGAGATATCTCACAGAAGACCACCAGTACAGACAATGGAACCAGTGAGGGGGTTACTGCAGTGTACCTTCAGCAGTCCTGCATTGTTCCAAGCACAGGACAACTGCTCCTCTCTTTTCTTAAAAGAGGACAGTCATACAGAACATATATCTCTCTTTTTCACTGCAGACAGAAACTCCATACTAGACCCATGAATTCAATACTGGAGCAATAAACTGATAGATTTGCTACAAGTCTTTAAATCTGTTCAAAATATTTTATCCAGTCAACTTTCAATCCCATTTGGTCTCGATCCTAAACCAGAAACAAGATCTTATCCAAGTCGATCACCAGTTTGTCTCTAAAGCTATGCTCCTAACAGTGTCTTTACTCACAAAAGACTGTGGCATCAGCCATCATCTATGCTGTCATGAAGGAATGTGTTGGGGGGTCATTTTCAGAGATGTGTTTCTCTTATGGACTTTACAGTGAGCGTATGTGACAGACAATAAATGTTGGCAGATGACAACATGAGATCTTTAAAGCCTGTTGGCAAATTATGTATTTTACCAGTCATTTTCTACTCTGAAGGATGTTCTGTGTGTCTGTCTAATTATAGGAAAACTGTACAGATTGTGTCAAAACTGCCCACTATTATCCAAGCTGTACCAGCTACGGCTGACAGAACATTCACATCCCCTAATTAAGAACATTTTAAAACTGACTTATTTAAATTAAGAAAACCTCCCAACCTTCACTTTTTGACAACTTACTCTGAGATTTTTGTAGCAGGAAAAGAAGGAAAGCAAGAATATTTTGGATTTCTTCCCTCATTTCTTAACTGTATAGAGCACTAAAATAAGTTGCAATGTGCAAACAATATGTCAGAAAGAAAGCCTGTGGCTTGATAGATTGCAGGGCACAGCATAAAATAAAATAAAATTGTGTTGTTCTGAAGATCTGAAGAACAGAATGTAACTTTGTTATTTTAAAAATCTCCAAACGTTTGGACATCTCAGGTGATAGCTTCATTCATTCATCCGTTTAAGTTAATGGCACCTTTCTCTTGCTCGGTTCTTGTGTGAGCAGAACGCACCTTTGCTAACAGTACAAGGGGACTTCTGGCTTGGCTTTCCAAAATTGCAGTGTGTGCTCGGAATAACGTGAATATAGGGAGCAATTCTATCTGGCTTCCTTTTCTAAACAGTGCAGTTCACTTTCATTTTCTGGTTACAAATGTACTTTGTGAGACAGGTAGTTTTTCAAGCACTGCAATTTTGTTTTCCAGCCCTAGTTTGGAAGTCCTCATTTCCAATCAGCTCCAATTTGATGATGAAGAAGGACCAAATTCTGCATCTAAGAGGACTTCAACCCAATCTCAGGTTACTTGTGTGTGTTCTAATTCTTGAGGGACATGCCAAATTTGTTGGCCAAAACCATAAAATGAGTGAAAAATGGAGATCCACAAAGAACCTAAATGCAGGTTTCATTTCTAAGAGCTGCTGGGAGGGTGAGGAAGGGAAGAGGCTGTTACTCACCTCAAAAAACAAAATGGATTTAAAGATTCTATTGAACACCAGAAATGTTTTTACAAACAGCTTAATATTGTTTCACAGTGTCACTTCAAAGTCAGTTCTAAGAGAAACACAAAAATAGCAAAACTCAGTGAATACCTCACCTTTTCAGAAGGCAGGAGAGGAGATACCAAACCAACATATTCTAAATGGCAACTTATGAAAGAGTTGGAGACAGATGGTAGACCTCAACGCCTGTCTCACCCATGGGCAAGAAAACCCCAGAGCATACAGTCAGGCAGCACCTTTCCTTGTTGCAAGGCTCTGGGACAGGCTGTACCTGGAGATGTTTACAACCATACCCAGAATTCGCTGCACCCTTGGGTTCTTGGACCAGTCCTTTCTGTCATTTGTGAACTCTCTGCAGTCAATGAGGTTTTGCTTAGTTTTTGAGTTGAGTTGAGTTGAAAATAGTCAGCAGTGACAGCATGACTGACTGACTAAAGCCAACATCCCAGTAGTGTCACAAAGTATGCCAATGAATGCAATGAATGCTGGTACTGGATCATCCTCCATTTCCACACTGGTTTTTTGGAGGGTTGGTTTATTTTTGTTTGGGGTTAGTTGGGTTTTTTTGGTTGGTTGGTTTTCGTGGGGTTTTTGTTGGTTTGGGGGGTTTTGATTGTTTGTTTTTTACTTTTGACATTTGACTTTTGAGCATTGTGATGGAAGCACAAGGGCTTGACTGGGATAAGCAACTAATGAACCCAAATGTTTTGGATCCAACACTGGATGTATGAAAGAAGAAAGGAAATTCCTCCTGCCTCAAAGTAGGTATTCACATGTGAGACAGTGCTTCCAGGCTCCTTTTGTTGACAATAAAGGGAAAGAAGTGCTTTTTGGCCTCAATTCCCGCAATATATTGACCAGCAAAAACCCCTTTCCAAACTGTATGTTTATCTCATAAGCTCTTAGGACTTGAGCACTTCCCACCTGAAGAAAGAGAATTAATTTGTAAAAACAACCATGAACACAGGGTTTCGATCTCAGCACACAACACTGCAGTATTGTGACAATAGGAACCTGAAACACCCCACACCTCTTTCCAGGGTGCTTTCTAACCTTCAGAAAAAAGCTTTAAAGCCTCTAATCTAATAACTCAGCGTTGGTGGTTCAGTTGCAGGTGGGTTAGCTTATAATTGGACTTGTCTGGTACTGATGAGAGTTGCCATAAACCTGAAAACATCTTTATAGGAGACACTGTGATGGTCAGGTCAGCTGATACTCAAAAACATACTGTAGATTAAAGATTCACAGAAAAAAGTGATGTCTAGTTCCAATGACGCAATTAGCTGATTGCACAATTTAGTTTAACCTGAAATCTCTCTTTCAGGGACTTTCTGAACATATCTTTCTCCTTCTTGGGCAATCAGCTCCAATTAAGTCTCTTTTCAACAGAATGGCATGACATTTGTCAACAGTTCAGCCTACCTGCTTGGGAGGAAAGCCAACATTGCAACAGAGTTCTTGGACTTAGAGTTCACAGGGTGAGCCCTCTGTCCTGGTTTCAGCTGGGATAGAGTTAATTGTCTTCCTAGTAGCTGGTAGGTGCTATGTTTTGAGTTCAGTATG
>JAOBAS010000052.1:44769872-44789559 GCA_025311575.1 Elanoides forficatus
GAGCCGGCTGGCATTGGCTCTGTCGGACATGGGGGAAGCTTCCAGCAGCTTCTCACAGAAGCCACCCCTGTAACCCCCCCTGCTACCAAAACTTTGCCATGGAAACCCAATACATTCCACCCCTACCTTAAAAAGAAAGGATAGAAATTGCAAATAGAATAACCAATGCAACAACAAGTGTCACATCAGTTGGATGAATCTGTTTAGGAAGTGAGAGGACACTGAAGGCAAGGATGTGCTCAGAGAGAGGTGAAACTGCAGACCAACTCTGTAAGCACACCATTGCCTGTCCTGATTTTCCGATCAAGGGTTTAGTTTTCAGTGCTGAAGGATATCTTACACTGGGAAGCTGAGACAATGAGGGGTTTGACAGAAGCCAGGGGTGTATCTGACTTCAGATAGCAAGCAGCTGTCCAAAGCTGTGTTCATATTGGTCTGAGCTGTATGATCTGAACTGCTTTGTCAGCCGTCATACCAATTTACATTTACAAGGTAGGTTTTTAGCTTAGGGACTTCATATTCAATTGGTTTAATGTCAGTTTGGATCTTCGTTCTCTTTCACAGTGCCAATACTAACTGGTAGTGTCAGCCACGGATAATTGATCTCTCCTGTTTAAACTTCAGCTAGGTTGCTCCAGATTGCAGTGGTGAAATTTTGCAAAGCATGTATTATCTTAGAGAGCTGGGAAGAAGGATTTAGAAGAGGCAGTACCACATCATGAAAATGGCAAGATATTAGCTGCTGTAAAAACATCCGGAAGTTTCTGTAGCAGATTGCATATTTCTTTAGATCCTGTAAGTCTAGATTTAGAAACCAAGTCCCTTGTTGAGAGTGGTTTTGGAATCACTGACTCACAAATACAGGTAGACACAAGCTCAAAATACATGCTTAGAGCTTCTAAGTCTTGCTGAAAAACTTCAGCATGAGAAAGACTCTGTTCCTAGTATTTCTGACAAAACTCCAGCATTCAGCAAGCTAAACAGGCAGTCTCTATGGGTAAATGGGTTACAACCTTGCTATCGAAATTTGCAATATACTACAGTAAATGCTAGATAACAGAGTAACTTAAAGCAGGAAAGGCAAGTATAGCAAATATTTCAGAAGAGCATTCACAGGTTCCTCTGTGCTTACAGGCTATTGCCAGCTCATACTCCCTTGCTAACAGAGATCCCTATTATCATAATTGCTGGTTTTCAAGATCTGAGAATCCCAAACATGTCCCTAATTTGCCCAGTGCCTGCATCCTATAATTATATTAATAGAAAAGCATATTTTTTCAATGTCATAATGAGAACCTGCGGAATACAGTGGCAGGTTTCTTCTGAAATGTAAGATACATGGGATGGTTTCATATAAAAAAATGATTTCATAGAAGTCTAGAATATATGCAGTGTAGACAGCTGAATCCTCTTCCTGCCCAGCAACACAGATGGAGCATTCTTTTGTGTGATTAGTGATTATAATCTACTAAAAGTGTCAGAAATTATGATGTTTTTCATTTATAAACCTATTTTTGTTTTTCCTTTTCAAAATTCATTTTTGCCTCAGTTAACTGAATGGTACTTTAAATGTGCAAGCAAATAATGTGTTTGTCTAACCTGTTCTCATCATACATTGATCATTAAGAAGTTACTGAAGGTAGAGAAACAGCTCAACATCACAAATCTCTGCTTAAATATTGGCGGGGGGGGAAGGGGTCTCCAGACAGAATTAATCTGTTCTAACCTTTACTTTTTCATTTCCAGACAGTCATATATGAGCTAGTCACCCAAGGCTCTCTTAAGAATTAAAGGAGAGAACTAGGCAATTTTAAATCATGAATCATCAAACCTACTTTACACACCTGCATCATGAGCTGACTCATCCTCCAGACTTATTTGAGTGTATTTATTCACTTGATTCCCACCAGCTACTAAGGGATCCTACACCGATTAGCTCTGATGTAGATTTTTGCATTGCACACGTCCACATATAGTTCGTGTCCTTCCTTTAGCAGGAGACTGATTGCAAAGCTGAGATTCCCACCACCCAAATTTTCATGTTTTGTGGAAAGGGCTGAAGAGAAGCCAGTCGTGAGACTACTAAGGAGATAAAACCTGTATTTTACATTTGACTTTTCTGGTCACTTGTAAAGAAAAGCTCTTTCTTCCAGAAATTAAGCGAAAGTTCCTCCATGGAAACTTTCCTCTCCCTTCTGTGGAGCCAATCCGGTTTATAGAAAATACTGTCAATGGTAAATCATTGAAGTATTGTCTTTGTAAAGAGGTGGAAGGCACAGTCATATTCCTTCTCAGGAGAGGAGAATTTCCTTGACTGCTCCATAAGTTCCCAGTGAAAGTATGAGTAGGACATGCATTTCCCCAGTTTCAACACCTTGGTGGTCAACATGAGTAGACTAAAACTCAGAAAGGAAGAAGCAGGTTGTTATCGGAATCTTCAGCCTGTGTTGTATGAGCTTGAAACTGTAGAAGAGACCTCACTAGCCAATAGCAATTACTCTCCACCAATTTAGGTTTACTCTAAGATTACCAACTAGCTCTTCTGACTATCTATACCAAGCTTCTTCCATGTTAGCCAATCGAATCTGATTGTAAGATACTAATAGCAAAATGAATAAAGTGTATTCTGCAGACTAAGTAATGTGTAGAGACAGGATCAATAATATTTTGTTATTTCTTGGCTCAAGCTTGAAGCAGAAGGTCCAGGAGACTGTGCACTCTGTCTACTCTCCACAGTATACAGTTTCTGAAAAATAAACCAGGGCTTCTATAGCATTATCAGGAAATTAGATCAAATTACATCCAAACATTTCCAAAAGAGCAATGGACATTTGATCCTAGAGACTCAGGTACTAGCTTTAGAAGGCTTGAAACTGAAATTGCAGGTTCTTCAGTGTATTTACAAATTTCTCAGCTTTATTGGTGGGAGTGACCTCCACCTTCACAGAAAAAACACTAAAACGCACTAGGAAAGCAAGGAGATGGTTCTTGTGTTGGATAAACCGCTCTAATCATAAGGATAGGAAAAAATATTGGCAAGACTGCCTCAGAAGAGCTAAACTACTTATAAGTCAGTTAATGAAATGGTTTCATGAACACAGCTTTAACAAAACCTTTTAATCAGTGGTTCTCTCTTCAATCATCTATTCTGACACTGAAGAGTTTTTTTCCACTGCAACCATGTAAGATGGTGGTATTTCTCCTCTTACAGAAGTTTCTTTAACAAATGACAGCAAGATAGGCAGTTCTATCAAAACATTGATTAGGCTCTTTGATGTCCCAGATGCCACAACGAATCTGAGGGTTGTTTCATGTCCTTGGCATCTGTGACCAGAAATTTGGTGTGATAGCAACATATTCACACATTTACTGCTGATCTTCTCAATTCCAACTTCTCTAGATTAGAAAAACATCATATCATCTTTTTTCCCCAGTCCTAGAAACACCTATGTTTTCCAAAGACATATGATATCCTGTCAGATGATTAAAACCCAAGCAGATGTTTAAATTCCAAGGAAAGCAGTTTACCAGTATTATTTTGCATTTCTCCTTCAGTTTTTATTGAAAGAATGAAAGAATAAAGGAAGCATAAAATGAATTAGGAATATACTGAGGACAGCAATTCCCTCCCCTAGTCAAAATATGTATTAGCTGACTATCTTTTAAGTAAAGTTGGACTGCAGTAATAGCGCAGCAAGGCATAGAAATTCCCAAGAAAATTTAACTGGCTCATAAAGAAGCTATAAAACAACTTGTTTTTTCTTTGAATCTAGGCAGCAGTTTGGAGCACTGTGTACATTAGTGAAAAAAACCACATTCCTGAAACTCCTATATTAGTAAACTTTTAAGGCCGTATTTGCTCAGTATTGCAAGTGAGTTTAGAATGCAGCGGAACTATCCGTTTTATTCATTAAGCCTATACAGCTGAATGTTATTCATAACAAACTGCAGGTTTACAAAATTATGAACTTTCTCTCCCCAAAATTCCTCATCAGTAATGCATTCCTGCTACAGCCAAGAATACTTTCCACTCCTCCTTCTTTATGAAGGTAGAGCCCCCATAGAGTCTTTTCGAAAGCCGCATCACAGTCAGACCTTATTCTTCATCTAGCACTAATTACCATTAAAAAACAAACAAGGAATAAAGGATAAGCTTGATTTAATCAGCTTTCAAGAGTATGAGTGTAAAGAATAACTCTGGGAATTCTAGGGAAACATCTTGATGTGAGATTTTTCTCACATCCTACAAGAAGAAGTCTCACATATTGGAAAGGGAAATGTTGGTGAGATTGATAGTTCCTCATTAGTAGTAATATATCTAAAACTACTAGGTACACCAACTTGTCATTCTTCCGAAACTGCTAGGTCTGGCTTCTTAAGCCCCTCATTGGCAGAGTGAACACCTTGCTCTACAGATGAACAGAGATGAAGGTTCAGCTGTTAGGAAAAGCATTTCTCCAAGAGCTTGACCAGTTCTTCCCAAAAGCAGAGTTTTAGAAGAGTAACCAGCATGTGCAGACGCTAGGCAGGAGGATATCTGTTGAGTCCTGTAGGGGTTGTCCCTGGTAAGGATACAGAGATCCAGACACCAGCAGGTGTGCTCAACACCTTCTCATATCCAAAGGTCAGGAGCAGCTCCAAGCCAGCAGGAACAGGGCTTTCTTCCTCCTGTGCTATGTGGCTTTTATTTCAATATTTCAGTTATGATCACAACTTCAAAGATGTGCTGGTTTTGGCTGGGATAGAGTTAATTTTCATCATAGTAGTTAGTATGGGGCTATGTACTCAATTTGTGCTGAAAACTGTGTTGATAATACGGAGGTGTTTTAGTTATTGCTGAGCAGTGCTCACACAGAGTCAAGGATGTCATGCTCAGCATATAAAGCAGGGGGAAGAAGGAGGGGGGGGGGAAGTTCGGAGTGATGGCGTTTGTCTTCCCAAGTCACCATTACAGATGGAGCATGATGGAGCCCTGCTTTCCTGCAGATGGCTGAACACCAGCCTGCCCATGGGCAGTGGTGAATGAATTCCTTGTTTTGCTTTGCTTGAGTGCGCAGCTTTTGCTTTACCTATTAAACTGTCTTTATCTCAACATAGCATTTTTCTCACTTTCACCCTTCCGATTCTCTCCCCCATCCTACAGGGAGGGAGTGAGCAAGCGGCTGCATGGGATTTGGTTGCTGGCTGGGGTTAAACCATGACAAAAGGACATGCAAATCACCCTCAATTTCTGCCTGGAGATTAATGGGAGTTCTTTAGGGACCAGACTCAGCATTCAAAAACTAAATAGCCAAATTTGGTGAGGAACATGGGCTGACCTTTCCCTGATTGCATTGTCTGCAGAGCCTGCAGTGTTAACTCAAAATGCTGCAGCTAGTCTTTTGTGAGGGAAAATAGAGAGCTGCAACTAGGAAAAGGTGCTGGAGATGGCAGGTTGTAGGAAGCTGTAAAAGTTGGCAAGTGTCACACATCTTCTAGAAAGCCCAGGTTACTTGTCAGGGTGCTTTTTGCAGTTTGAATGTTTAATTTTCCACCACTGGAATGAATTGTGAAGGAATTGCTGGATTTGTGTGAGGAAAGATGTGTGAGTACAGGGACGAGGGATAAGTTGTTATCTTCTGATGAAATAGGTCTTATTCTCTATGCTGAAGAAACAGAAGACTGGAATTACAGCATGAGATAGTCTAAAGATTTGGAAATCAGACAAACTATAAAAATTATCAGGTGGACTTTCAAAAGTGATTTTGTAGAAAGCAGACAAAAAAAAAAGCAGCCCTGGGTCAAGTCTGCGTGCTTCCTTCAGTCCTCACTTTCAGATCTGGTTTATGAAGAGTGATGCCAAGAAGAAGCATTGTGCAGTCTAAGAGTCACCAGAAAATAGTCTTCACTGGTGAGAAAGGAGGTTCGGTGCTAGGATACGAGGGCTTTTTTGAGGTGACACAATGCCATTATACCTGGGGTTGTGCAGCTTTTGAAGTTATTCATCTTCCTTTGCTATTTCTGTATAAAAGCACTTAGGAGAATTAATGGTGTTATTTCTTGTAATAACCTGTAAGCCTGTGGATTGCTCTGACTTAATCATGCCTGTGTATTGCCTATACGTTTCCTAGGATGTAGAGACTTTGAAAAGCCTTAATAAAAGAAACCAAAGCCTCCAATGAGTCACAGCCGATTAGTCATAGGTGGGATTGGCTTCAAAGGGTTGGTTGCCCTCTCACAGACCTGCTCTTCAAAATTCCCAGCAGTTGTCATGTTTTCTCCCACGCTGCCCTCAAGAGTGGGAAGAACTCAGTAAATACCCACACAGTCACCTTGCTGTCCTCTAAATCCAGCTCTCAAAACGCCTAGAGAAGAAGGAAATAAACTCAATTGGGTGAGTCCATTGCTGCATTACAATTGTTACGTTTTATCACAGCAAAAGTAAAAGTTCTCTTATACTGTTCCTGTTGATTATTTTGCAACATATTCTGCTTTGTTTTATGTAAGCTTTCTGGGACAAGGACAGTCATATACATGCAAATTTGTATGTTGCCCAGCAAAATGGTGCCTAAGGTTCATTTTAGATGTAGATAGCACCAGGCAAAGCACCACATTAGAATGCCACTGTTAAGTTGTGAGCATATGTGAAGAGTATATACTTTAATTAAATCTGAATTATGTATGGGAACTGTAGCAAACCTTGCAGTAGGTGAAGAATAACCCTTCTTCCTCTGGTAAGGGACTTAGCAGCTGTTTGGAATTGAACAAAGAATTCTGAATTCAAATAATCGTTCAAAAGAACATCATTGGTTCAAAAAATAGCTGCATATACTCCAAGAAAGAAGGCTTTTCCAGTGTCACCAGCAGTGGCCAGTCAGATTGGAACAGAGCCAGCTGGGCCATGGAGACAAATAAGCAATTTTCACAGTGTCTTCAGATAAGACTGTTTCTCATTAAATTTCCTTCTAAATTTAAAATTGAGACTGTTTGCTAGTACTTTCTTAAATAGGTAGCTAAATCTTTGATAGAGATGGAGACCCTTTCAGCTGAAGGATCAGGTAAATTACTTGGACATAAGCCCACATCTAGTTTGATTAAACATATCAGAATTCTTTTTTTAAGAAGTGAGATAGCTCGCACAGAAATAGGGCCTAAGTTGCTATAGAAAATAGCTTATTCGTACCAAAAATACATGGCCATATATCCTTCTCCAACTGTACTACTGCTGCATCCCCACCAAGGAGACCAAAGATTCCCTTAGCGATACTCCCCAATAATAATCCAGTTCATCCAATATGCTGAGACTTGGTGAGCTCTGTCTTGGCCACGCACTCAGAAAAAGGTCATGGTATTGGGGATATGCATTATGTGGGATAACCAATGCTCTGACGTCACTTATGTGGGATAACTGAAAAAAAAAATCATAGCTTCCTTGGCCACATCCCTAAACATAAGGGGGTTGAATGCCATCAAAAGAAGTCAGCTGATAGCTACATGTATGGGACAGAAGGAGAAAGTGGAAAAAAAGCCCAACTACCTATCTATAACTATTCAAGCCAAATCCATCATGTTCATGGCAATGTTGCAAAGAGCTCTCCCAAAGGAGGGCACATGTAATGAACCCAAGAACCAGAACCTAAGGTGGCTATGGATTCCTCAATACCACAAATCAAAGACAGTCTTCAAGAGAAATGTTTTTGAAAGACTCAACTATAATTTTATAACAAAATCACACAAAAAGGCACTGAAATGTTGGCATACAAGTGCTCTGATGTCCAGCAACTAAGCCTTTAATCATAAATATATCTATTGTCATCTGATCTGATTTCCTTCAAGAGGTTATTCTGAAAAGAGTTGGAAAAAAAATTCAAAATTTGACTTTTACCTGTTGAGATTAAAACAAAAACCAGCTGAGAAGGTATACAGTAAATGCCGTTGCCTCTGAAAGGGGTTTCTTCAGTATCAGGTGAAGAAATTTATGAAATAGTATTAAAATTCAGAGAAAGTAATAACATTTCAAGGTCAAAAATTGTTTTAAAATGGCAATGTAGTTGACAATTCGGGAATCAAATCTGTAATCACAACAAATTATGGGAGAAATGGGTAAAAATTAAGGACAGATCCACCTTAAAAAATCTGTGTTAAGAGGACCCTAAAAGCAATGTTAGCACATGTATTCAATGCTGATCACAATCATGATTCCTAATAGCATTAAAGGGAGCTGATCCCCTAGACAAAGGGTGCTGAAAAAATAAAATATATTAATAAATAGAGGCAAATCATCACTAAACTGTGCTGCAAATAGTTGCACAGGCACTCTCTATTAGGTTGGCAAAGACATGACCCATTAACTTTTAAGAAAGAGGGATTATATTACTCTCCAGCTGCTCAGAAAATAAAGATCTTGCGGCTCATTATGCAACATGACAAGAAAAAAAAAAGAAGCTATTGTTTGTGTTGTTGACTTATTAATGTATGAATGTCTCTCCTGTTTTAGAAGGGAAAGGTTTTGACCAACACATAATCAGTGTCATTGAAAATGTCTATCAACATATTCTAAGTTATCTAGAATGGTGAAAGGAGTGTACAGAAGTAGTACAACTCAAAGCTGGGGTCAAATAAGGAGACCCAGTATCACTATTTTTCCACCTGGAAATTGATCTGCAATTTTTAACAAGAAAACAGTGGCAGTGGCTGTCAGTACAGAAGACCACTGCTATGGAAATCTCAGATTATTTGGTTTTATTGAGCTAATAATTTTAAGGTTTGAATTATACCTTGACAACTGTTGTGTTTTTTTGCTACTTGACTGGCCTTAAAACCCATGTTAAAAGAGCTACAGGTTTTACATTAAGCCCACCCATAACTCATTTACGACCAAAGACTGTGAGGTCTAGCAGGTAAGCACTGAAGGCTTGAATATGAGCTCCAGACAAGTCTGGAAAATACCTAAGACGCTGGTTGATCCTGAATTGAAACAAGCAGACTTGGAAAATGTTGAGACCTGCTTGATGAAAATTGGAAAGGTATTCTTGAAATTGCTGGGAAAGCTCTTGCTGTTTCATGTGTTCACAAACCCAAGACTCATGCATCTAGCTGCTCATTCAGATGCAAAGGACATGCCTCTCCACTCTCATCACCAGTAATTAAAAAGCAGCAAATACGCAATCTCCTTGCTTGAACACAGAACAGTTTTCATATGCCAGTAATAAAGATGGAGAGCTGTGAGTGATGAGATCTCTTAAATTTACTCGTAATGTGAAAGCTGCTGCTCACACGTGCTAACCTGCTCTGGTGACACTATGATCCACCAGATTTCTTAGGGGAGAGATGAGATTCCAGAAAAACAAGGAGAAGCTATTTCTGACTGTTGGAGACATAGGGAAGGGGAGATATATTATTTCTGTCCCCAAAGTACTACTAGAAACTTCCAAACCACCAATATGTGCTACTAGTTAGTTTGATTCAAACCAATTTTCCCAAGGCCTTTAAATAAAGAAATAGTTCATTCAAACAATAAACTAAATGATGAAGATAAGGCTGCAAAATGGGACATTTTGAAAATTGTCCAGTTGGCACTGACTGGATTATGAATCAGGGCAGGATACTTGAGTGGCAACTGCTGACAGCCCTTTAACTTTAGGTAACATATATCTCGCCAGGGATTTCTGGAGTTGGAGCAAGGACACTGCTAGAGTGATTCACAGACAGCAGCTTTCACACCTGGCACATGTTAGGCATCTGCCAAGCTGTGAAGGACTCCTGTATTAAAACAGCAAACAGTGCACCAAGAAACCAAGAAATACATGTGGGCAGACTATCCAAAATCTTCGTCTCAGGGATGAACACGAAGAACTCAAAGATTGACTTGATATGTGCAAAGGTAAAACTGATCCAGCGGTGGAGTTCTTCGCTGTCTGCTTTGAGAGCAAAGGTACTGCAGTCAGGAATGCAGCTGCAGAGAGTTTGGAAGCACAGTATTTTGAAAGAACAAGTGACACTAAACAAGGGCCATCAAGATCACCACCAGGGTCAAGTACTATTGGCTTTCCTACCAGAGCTAGAGAGAAACAGTGTGTAACTAACCACAAGTGATTAACAACACAAGGTATTTCAGAAAAAAGGCAAAGCTGGATCATCAAGAATTTAAACAAACTCTTTGGGGAGAGTTAGCTGTTTGTTTGGTTTTTAAATATAGGAACATTTCAGATATTGGATGGACAGCTGGTCAGGACTATGCATGGGCTGAGGACTAAGTGACGGAATCTTATTTTAAATAATGGTCACATTAAGGACTCGTGCTGCCTTGAATGGCATATCTCAGCCTGAAGCAGATTCCCTGTAATTCAGAGAGCACAAGGAGCATTGGTATCCAGCCAGTCTTGCAGACAGTGACATCTTGCACTAAACCATTTATGCCCATTCCATTTTGATGCAATAGGTGCTAAGAACATTGTTAAAATGGAGTCTCCCTTTGGTAAGGGAGTGGTTCAAACACACAGAGTTCCTCTATGGCATGGGCCTCAGCGTTTCCAAGTCAGAATCAAAGGATCTCCAACACATGAACGTGTCACAGTGGCTATCTACAGACCGTCCAGTTCAAAAGGAGGAGGAAGATGAAGCTTTCTTCAAGAAGAAGATTCCTGATTCCAGTGTCTTGTTCCCATAGTTCTCAACCAACCCATCATCTCCTGAGAGGACAACACAGTAGGACACAACAAATCCCAGAGAATTCTGTAGTGCCTCGGGGAAAAAAAATTGATGCTGGCTGAGGATGGCTGACTTGGTGGAGTGCTCTGCTTTATGTGCTAGTCACAAACAGGGAAACAGGACCCACGGATGTGATGGATGATGGCAGCCTTGCCTTCAGCAGCCAGGGTAGGGTACACTTCAGAAACTGGGGGAGTTGAGGAAGATAAGTAGCTGGCAGCAGACCCTGGTTTTCAGGAGACTAGAGTTCAGTTTATTCAGGGAATTTCTGGGCAGGACCCTGTGGTCCTGAAGGGCAAAGTGCTCAGAGAAACAGATCAGTCTTCAGGGGCCACCTCTTCAAAGCAGGAGAGCAATCCAACCTTATGTGCAATGAAGTGAGCACACATTTTGGAGGACCATTTTGGCTTAACAGGGAACTTTTGGTCAAACTCAAACACAAAACTGGTATGTATGGGAAGTGGAGGCAGGGACTGGACACAAAGAGGGATAGAGAATCATCACAGAGCTATTCAGGTGTGCAATTTAGGTGGCCAGACTTTGGAGTTTTGGAGTTAAGTGGTGAGGGATGGGAGCAAAAAGAATGGCCTCTGTAGGTACATAAGCAGCAGAATGAAGACCAGGGCTCACTACTGAACAGGGCAGAAAAACTAGTGATGAAGAACATTGACACTTCTGAGATATTCAGTGCCTTTTTTACCTCTGTTTTAACTGGCAAAATATTCTCTAGAACCCTCTGGATCTCCATAATTAGTAGCAAAAGTTACAGGAGACAGGTATCACAGGTAGGGGGTAATCACTGCCTCAGAAAGGGACTACTTAGAAAATCTGAACATATACAAGTCTACTGGACCCAAAGTGATGCACCTACGGGTGCTGAAGGAGCTGCCTGAAATAATTGCAAACTCTGTCATCTTTGAATTTTTGCTCTCCTCAAGGGAGACATCCCTAGTGACTGGAAAAAAAAAGTGAATGGTCAAACAAGGCAGGAAGGACAATTTGGATATTTACTGGCTAGTCAACCTCACCTTAAAATGTGGAACAAATTCTCATAGAAAACATTTCCAAGCACAGGAAAGACACGAAGATAACTGAGAAAAATTAATAAGGATTTTTCAAGAGTGAATCATGCTTGACACCAGCCTGATGGTCTTCTATGGTCAAAGAATTAGCTACAAGTTTCAGGCTGCTCAACAGTTTCAGGTTGCATTCAAGCATTAATATTGTGGAAATGCTGTTAAAAAGTTTTCAACAACAATCGCAGCGAGGGGACAGAATCCATCTTCAACAAGTCTGTGGGCAGCTCACCCTGGGGCTGGAAGAAGTTCCCGCAGTGGAAGGCAGGGCTGCTATTCACATGGTCCTCAGCAGGACTGGACCAACCTGAACCTCATGAAATTCAACACAGACAGATGCAAACTCAGTGCCTGGGACAGAGCAGCACCATGAGTCAATGCAGGTCAGCATCAAACTGACCAGTTGTGGATGCACCGCTACTGGAAGTGTTCAAGGCCAGGTTGGATGGGGCTTTGAGCAACCTGGTCTAGTGAAAGGTGTTTCTGCCCATGGCAGGGGATGGACTAGATGGTCTTTCAAGATCCCATCCAACCCAAACCGTTCTACGATTCTATGGTTCTACGATTCTGTGATCTTAGGAACTGGCTGAGGAGCAGCTCCGCAGAGAAAGGAGCAGCAGCCATGGGGACAGCAAACTGCACAAGAGCCAGTAGAACACTTGGCCACCACAACAGCAACAGCATCCTCAGCTGTAGTAGCCAGAGGACAACCAGCAGGTCATGGCAAGTGATCACTTCCTTCTGTTTGGCACTTGTGGGGCCACATGTGAAGTACTTTTCTAGTTTTGGGCCCCCTAAATACATAAGAGACATTGGAGAGAGCCCAGACTAGGAATCCCCAAAATGCTTGTGGGGCTGGAGTCTTCCACTATCTAAAAAACTAGTCTGTCCTTATAGGTAAAATGGAGCCAGACTTCTCAAACAGGCACAGTGCAAGGACAAAAACCAAAGAAGTAGAGAAAATTCCTTTTAGACGTAAGGGAAAAGTTCTGATTTTGAGCAAGTGATTGGGCATGGGAACAGGTTCCCTAAGGAGGTGTTAAATCCCCACCCTTGGGGACATTCAAAATTCAGCTGGGCAAGGCTCAAAGCAAATCAATCTCTCCCTGTAGCTAGTTTTGACTTGAGCAAGAAAGGAGGTTTGACTAGGGATGTCCAGAAGTTCTTTCCAACCTGATTTTTTAATTATATATATATGAAATGTGATGTCATGAAAAGGGAGTATATACATTAAAATAAGCTAAAATTCATTTCTCTTTAAAACACTAATTTTAATACCTTTAGTTACATAGTTATTACCTGATTCCACTCTAAGTCACGTTTAAGGCTTTTTTTATCTTAGTGTCTTCTATTTCTAAGTGCATTCTTAACTTCACTTTCCTGTTTTTATTTTTCTTAATTTTGGAATTTAACACATCCTTATTATCTTTTTACTGTTTTTTTTTAATTGCTGTTTATATTTTCAGCCTTAGTGCTGACTTACTTTTGTTTTCTTTGAGAATTAATTAAATTTAGTGAGTTAATTTTTTTTTTTTAGGTTTCAAGGTAGTAAAAAAGATTAGATCATTAGACAACATTATTGATGCCCAACACAGCTACAACACAACTGTGGAGAAACAGTCCCGGGAATCTTGACACAGCTGAAGGTAAGGTCAAGCCAGGTCTGGATGTTGATGACTCATTTTTGGTAGAAATAAGTTTCTTTTGATTTTATCAAACAACAGTAAGGGGCCCAGCAAAAAAGCCAGACATTGACTTTTGCAGCTGATGGTTCCCTTTCACTCAAGAGGGCTTTGCGTTAAGCTATTTTACCATTCCAATTTATACAGATTTTCTGTATGTGAAGTGGCTCTTTTCTCCCCCAACACTTTTCCCAGCAAGGAAGGGCCCAGACCTGTTAGGACTTTTTCACATATTTCCTTAGCATCAATTTAAAACAGGCACATTCTGAGACTGGATGGTACAGCTTTACTTCCTCTAAACTGCTTTATTTCCTCTGAATGAGAGCTACAGCACGAAAGAAAAGAGAACCCTGAATGTGTGTTCAAGAATAACAGAGGAGAAGTGAAAGGGATCCTTCAAATCCCTTTTAATACTGCCTGTGCCACAAGCGAAGTAACCAAAGATAGAAATAGTAGCCATATATCTCCATATATGAGATCTATTAGCCAGCTTCATTCTATTTCTGTCTCTCATTTAAAATGCAAGCCCTGAAGATGGTTTACCCGCACAAAAGGAAAGATCAATAAATAATAGCACTGAGACTGGATGGCTGCACAAAGAAGCCTTGAAATCATTAGTATTTCTTCTCTGTTACTTTGACTACAGACAACCCAGAGGGAACTTGCTTAGATCAATATCCATGAAAGCAATAGTAGTTTTGAGCTGTTGGAGTCTTGTTCTGCGATTGCCTCTTATTTCTTTCACTTACTGAAGTTTGTAAGCCCACACACAGGAAGATCAAACAGTGCGAGTGGTCTGAGTGGAAAGAAACAATCCAGTTCACCAAAACCAGCTGCTGGGGGTTGTGGCTGGACCCTGGGAAGTGGATGGAACAGACTCATCAGTGCTGAAGAGACAGAGGTGTATCCGAAATGAGAGGAAGGACTTCCAAGTCCTGGAGGCTTCACACACTGGGTGAGGACCAGAAAGTGCTTCTCTCATGTAGTCTTTGAGTGCTCCCTACTCAGCCCTGCTCCTCATGATGTGAGAAATTAGGAAAAATCCTACATCTGCTGCTCATGCTTTTCTCTAAGAACAGAAAAGGGATTTACGTCTTCAGCAGAGTCTTCCCATCAAAAAAATTCCGTACTACCAATCTCTAAAAGCCTATTAGGAGGAGTATGTTACGTGTTTGCCAAAGTTAGCAGAACAGGTATTGAAGATCTACAAGTTTCCATTCTGTTCTGTGCTTCCATGTAAAAACCTACCTTTCCTGATCCAAGAGAACTCTATGTGGGCTTCAAAGTATTATATGCAGTCATCTGCTTAATTTGCAAAGTGAAGTTAGAGAAAATTCACCTGTCATAATCAACTCCATGAGATATGGAATACTTGATTTGATTTTTTTTTAATAGACCTAGATATTCTAGAGTGGATGTGTAAGTGTGTAATGTCACATTTAAGTGTTGACTACAACTGAAAATACAGGAACAAGCTGCTGGATTTCAGCAGTTGTACTCTCAAGATCAAGAAAAATCAAGTCAAACTGCAGGAGGCTTTCAGAAGGGCTGGGAGGAGGCAGACAGAATGGAAACCCCACTATGGGAAGAAACAAAGACAATTTTGTTTATTGCATCTATGAAAGTGACAAGCTGAATGGAAGATCTGATTGCATCCATAAATGCATTAGGCTAGAATTGAAATCACTAGTGAAATTAAGACAGGGTAGGAACAAGAACAAACATGACCAGTAATACATTTGGGTTGGAAATTAGGAAGTTTTTAGCCATTTCAGAGCAATGAAGTTCTGGAACAGCATCCCGTTAGGACTTGCAAAAGCAATTAGTTTGTAAAAGATAATAAACTAGTAGGTCTCACAGATCCCACGAGAAATGTGGAAGATAGGCATAACATTCAAAATTATCTGACCAAATTAAAGATATGGTCTGAAATAAATAGGATGCTGTTCAATGCAGGATATTACAAGATGCTGCTTTTAACTGGCAATAATCAACTGCACGGAAACAAGATGCAAAATTCCTTGCTGCAAACTTCTGTAGAAAATGTACATGGAAAGAAGAGTGAGTAAAAGAAAGCAAGAGTCAGCTTTACCAGGAGAACACACACTTCTTACCGAGATGCCTGCAACATTTCTGTCAGTGTAAGGTATGTGAAGAAAAGCATCCTGCTTTTCTCAAGCGCTGGAAATAACCCAGTCACCAGTTCAGATGCTGTAACTGCCGAAATACATGGATAGTTCAAAGTCTAAAAAAAGGCAATAAGAATGATGAGAGTTTGGAAAATAGAGCTTCTAAATAAAAAGCCAGAGGAATTCAGTGCAATTTGGTTTTAGGGAAAACTGCATTGCTTCAAATAAATGTAGGCAGTGCAAGCTTGAAAAACATGAGGGTTTTTTTTCTCTTATTATTAAGTTAGGCATTCTGTTATTAATTTATTTGGAACTTGTGCCAAGCAAATATTTTAGAAAATCTCAAAACAAAAGAGGAATGTTCCTTAACAAAATTGTACATATCGTGGGCATATTTCTTAGACTATGTTCATGATGCAAGTAAGACACACCGAAAGAGTTCTATCGGAGGTAATGTATCAAACTTTATACATATCAAGAACTAGCGTAAAAGTAATAGCTAATAGTTTCCCAGAAACTGAAGAGTCACTGTTAATGAAAACATAGGTTGGTATTGATTATGTAACAAAACAAAAATTAAATATTTCCCTGTTTCTTAGGCTGGTCTACAAATAGAAGCAGCCCTGGAGCTCTTGTGGACATTTCTACACAGTAACAAGGAGTTATCTAGCTTCCTCTGTCATTTCTAATTAATAATATCATGCAATGTACTGAAGAAGTTCAGTGGCATGGTGATTAATTACCACGAAGCAAAAACTCCATGTGTAACTGATCTCTAAGTTCCCATGCTAATTGCAAACCTGCCACTTGAGGGTGTTATAAATATTGATTTCTAGTGTAACGTCTGATTCAGCTTTTCCATTTGGACACTTCAGTGTTGCTCATTATCATGGTATTCAAGTGTACGAGGACATAAACTTATTTGAAAAGAAAAGATATGATACTGTTAGGAGGGGAATTAGACACTGAAATAGCCTTGAAATGGCCCCCCAGAAAAAAATGCTATTGTTAACATATCACTTTCTGACAACAGAAAAGCCTGGAAGTTAATCACTCATAATAGGAGCAAATTTGAAGTTATAAATGTAACAGCAAGAAGCGCTATTTTTCAGTATGCAACAGTAAATATGTGGATCTTTTTACTTTTGCTCCTTCTGCTTTAATTTGTCAAGCAAGCAGGTCACTGGGAAAAAACCGCAAGTATTAGAGTAAAACAGAACATGGATGAGATCACCTCATGTGCCGATGATGTCATATCTTGCACCTTGCCCGGTCATCACTTTGTACTCAAAATGTAAGCGTAACCTCAGCTGTGCCAGAAGGAGATGTGGTGGCCTCCGGGGTAATTCTGCCTCGATCGAAAGCACAGCGATTCGTGTCGCGGCTGGCACTAGGGAGGGCAGAGCACTGCGACTTTACTACATTGCTTTGCCCAGTGTGAAAGTAGCAGAGGAGATTTGAGTAGAAAAAAAATTCAGCCCAACCTCTGAGAATTAAGTATGTATACAGAATACGAAGAGGATTGGTAGATAATAGGATTAGAATGAGTCAGAATGGTAAAGCTTATTAAAACTTTATATTCCACCCACAGAAAGGGTCAAAACAACTCTTCCACTGGGAGTCCAGAACACTTGTACCATTAGAGATCAAACATCTTTTTTGTGCGTCTTCTGCAAAACTTTCAGGACTTAGGTCAAGATGCTCAAAAGAAAAAAAAAAGAAAAAAAGTAAAGTTTTCAGGATCGTCTGCTTTCCTTTTTTTTTTTCCATCTGTTTTTTCCACTTCTTGAAAATAGTCTTTGCTACCCTGTACAAATATGCCCAAAGCTTTAAGAAAGTGGATGCGAAGAGTCCATCCCAGTTTGCATTTGAGTCTGGCAAAGGCGCAGTTCAATTCAGAGCAAAGGTTTGGCAGCTGCTTTCAGGAGCAGAGCTGTAAGGAACGGGTACCAATGAGAAAGGCCATGCTAAGGCCAGAAGTTACCTTTAGGTGGCTTTACAAGATCTACAAAATACAACCGGAAAAGCTCACCTTTGCACACTAAGCCCAGTTCTTTATATTTGAATATTTCCAGCTAGAGAGTTTAGTCTTAAAATCATCATTACAGAGGCAATCCTTCATAACCCATCAGAGTTTTTTCCAATTGTTGTTCAACACTTGGTGTTCAAATGTCTGGAATTGGTTTTGGAGCAGAAGGAAAACTGGAAACCCTCACTGCAGGAATGAACACATTTTAAGGCACTTGATATTTCCCAAACTAAAATTAAAACTGGGAAAGGGTGGGCATTACAGGTTCTACAGTCTGAAAAATTACAGATTAAACTGCATTTTTCTAACAGTAGTGAGTCTGTTGCTGTAATTTATAGGTTCTTTTCAGGTCCTCAACATTTTGCAATAGATTGCGCCATGCAAGGTGCAACTGCAGACACAGCCCACCAGGGCAGAAGTGCATGGTCCAATATGCAGTTAAGGAAGGGGAACAGAAGAGGAGTAGGAAGAAAAAGAATACAGTGCTCCTGGAAGACAGCTTCTGAGAGGCAATGATCCCCAAGTGACTACTGGGGATGAGCCTTCAGCTGCCTTGCAACAAAAATCAGTTGATCATGTCAAACTGAAATATTTCAATGTCAGTCATATTGACCTGAAATACCCAGGTTTAGCGTTCAGTTTAGAACTGGGAAATATTGATTAGAAAAATGAAAATTTTCAGCAAAAAGGAGATTTTTCATGATCTGCCATTGAGGGGAAAAAAGCAACCCAAGGAAAGTCTTTCATCAAGTCTTCACTTTCAAACTTTAGAATTGACTAGATTGACCCTTCCAGTATTGGTCCTTGTCAAACTTTTCTCCTGTCATAACAGGACAAAATACAGCTGCACGCATTGACCCTAAGGCTTCCCAGGAATGCCTGCCCTGATTTCCTTTATTATGTGGAAAAGGAAGAGAAATGACAACTTACTTATGGAGACACTCTTTATACACTTCGTCTCTCACTTGCAAAAAAACGAGTGCTTAGGATCTAAGCAGCTGCTTATGCCTTGCCTGTTAGTTTGCTTATTTGACATTGCATGTTAAGTTATTATTCTCAGAATATTCAGTTCTTGGGTCCATAATCTTTTCCTTGCTGAGGGCTACAGAGGCATTTCAGGCATATTTGGTGGGTCTCATAAACACACACTTTAATGTTATTTTATTTTAAGAGAAAAAGTTCAGATGGCTGCAGGCTATAAGAAATGAAGTCTTAGATTTATCCAGACTCCTCTTACATGGTGATTCATAGCTGAAGTCTCATAAGAAGGGTACTATGCTAACCACATTTCTGTACTAAAGGTTTATTTTTAATGGGGATTTTATTGCACTATTAAATTGTATAAGACATTTCTATATAAAATAAATACATAAGTTGGAAAAAAAAATCCCTTTAGTTTTAGAACAGACTTTGATTCAGCTCAAGTACTTAATATTTTGGGATGGAGACTAGTGATACTGAAGAGTGTTACTGACAGAATTAATCACCTTTCAAATCTAGCAAGTGTTTTTAGATCAAATAACACAGGAGTTAAATAGAAAATATTCCAAAATAAGATTGCTACATATTATTATTTGACCTTGTTGTTTACAGTAAGGACATTTATAATCTAATTAAGCTGAAAATCTTTTATAGTCTGTCCTCGCGTCCTTCCAACACCAGCTAGTCAGCTATGGATGTAGTAGACATGAGAGGCATGTAGACTGACTTTCTGGAATAAACTTCATTTATCCTGGTTTTATTGCTCCATGTTTGTTTAACGGTGCATTGCAGAGCTCACCCAAGAAAAAGAAATCGCATGAGAAATGTTAACTTTAGTGAAACATGACTTTAAAGCAGAGCAATAACTATTGCCCGCAGATTAGCACTGAACCTGAACAGACAAATAGATGAAGAAAGAAGGTACAGGTGAATTGTCCTGGTTTCAGCTGGGATAGAGTTAATTGTCTTCCTAGTAGCTGGTAGGGTGTTATGTTTTGAGTTCAGTATGAGAAGAATGTTGATAACACTGATGGTTTCAGTTGTTGCTAAGTAGTGTTTAGTCTAAAATCAAGGACCTTTCAGCTTCTCAAGCCCAGCCAG
>JAOBAS010000052.1:44801596-44817188 GCA_025311575.1 Elanoides forficatus
CCCCTCCCCCCCCCAGTATCTTTTAGGCCTTTAATCATGCAGAAGAAAGTTTAATAAAACTCTGATATTTCCTCAAAACTCCTGTTCAAGCCTACTCCCAAACTGCAGTCCATGTGATGACATCTTCCTCTGTTTCCTGTTAACACAATTTCAGTTTTTCCACTGAGTATATTCACAGACTCAAAATGTTTGTTTTGACACCAGAAAGTTCCCTCTGCTAGTGGTTGTTCAGTGACCATATTTTATCCATTAAAATAAGAAAAACAGCTTACATCAGGCCTCCTGAAGCTGGCACTGGAGGTCCATTGTAGCTCAATCTCCAAGCAGAACCAGCCTTAGATAAAAAAGAAAGTTTTCATGTCAAAAACCTACTTTACAATGTTTAAAAGTGTTTGCCTACTGAGATTTACAGGTGCCACTTGTGCTTTTTTAAAAGAATAGGTAAAGTGTATGCATTACTATCTAGATTTACTGCACAATATTTCACAATAGTAAGTTAAAACTCATTAACTGCACAGGCAGATGAGGTGGGTACCAACAGTTCTGACTTGACAAAAGTCTGCTATCTGTCAACATAGAGCTTTACTTCATCAGGAAATAGTTTGTCTAATACAAAAAATAAAGTCAAGATAATGACGTTAGTCTTGAAAAGCTCAGTCTGGATAATCACTATCACACACACAACATCACAAGCAGAAAGGTAATCTGTACACATCCTTTTAAACTACTTCAAACTTGGGGTACAAGACAAAGAGGGCGAGTACATCCATGACTGCTTAGACCTACCAAAGTCTGTGCAAAAGGCAAAGGGACCAAAGTGTTTTCCCAGCTGAACTAAATACAACCAGCTGAAGCAGAAAACGTCATCAGGGACAATATCCACTATGGCAGAGATCAATGCAGGTCTTTTTGTGGACTTCAGTGTCTTCAGGAACAGGTCAACACAGCTTTGAGATTTGGACAGGTCAAAAATACAATACCAGGTAATCTTTCAGAGTTTAGCTCTCATGTACTGCCTTCATTAGTTTCTTCTGTTTCTGTTCATCTCTTCTTCCATCATTGCCTTGTAGACTTTCCAGTTGCTGTTGTTTCAAAAGAGTTCTGCTTAATTAACTAATGTTTGCAAAGGAGAGTATGTGGTAAGTACTATTATAACTCTTTGGCAAAAATGCCTGATTAAGATTCAAAGCACAGCCAGAACAGCTGCCAGAAAAACCTCTTGTACTCTCGATGTCTTAACAATGCAGATGGTGCCACTGGATACAAATTCATCAGCAATTAGTTCTTTCTTGAGCTCGCAAAATAAATTCTAAAAATTGTCTCAAATTTATTTTCTGCATCTATTTTCTGCCACCCCATCCATTCAGTAAAGGCTAGTATACTGCTTCCTTGTATAGTTTTCATCTATTCAGGGCAAGCAGTTAGCCAAAGTAAGTGTAATCAGATAGATAATTAATTTATTTAACAGCTACTTGCTGCTGTAAACACTTTCCTGTTAGAAGAATCATTCTGGGGCAGGCTTTTTCATTGGTATACAAAGAATCAGCTGAGCCAAAACCTCAAGTTGATATAAAATCATTGTCTCCCACTGAGTTCAGACTCATACCAACTGACATCAGCAGAAGAACTGGTCCGTTTTGTTTTCCAATACCAATTAAGAAACAGGAAAACTTGCGTCTTTTGTCAGATTATAAAAATTTCAACTTTTTTCCTTTTTTTCCCCTCTATTACTTAAAAAAAATATTAATTCAGTACATTATTAACATCATTCCAAATTGGGGCTTTTTTCTGCAACTGACCCATGCTGAAATCCCAAAGCTAGTCGGCTTGGGAGTTTTGACTGACGTACATTTGTCTTGGTTTCTTTTTGAAATTGCTGTGAACAGAAGAACAGGAGAACACAGAATTATCTGAACGGATACATGACCAATGAAATAATAACCATTATTCCAACCCTTAAAGATATTTTCAGAAGAAAAGTTAATTTTTACAGGATGCAGCTATTCGCTATGACCTTGAATTAAATTAACCCTGTTTCTTTGGGAAGCTTATTCTTTAGGCTCA
Organism: Elanoides forficatus; assembly: GCA_025311575.1. Classification (NCBI taxonomy): domain Eukaryota; kingdom Metazoa; phylum Chordata; class Aves; order Accipitriformes; family Accipitridae; genus Elanoides; species Elanoides forficatus. The sequence goes on from JAOBAS010000052.1 coordinate 44,803,661, forward strand.
GTCATTCCTGGATGCTTTTACATTTATTTGCAATAGCACCTGGAGTCTTCAATCAAGTTCCCATTATATGTTCAAGTGCTGTGGCACCATATAGCAAAGAATAGAAATACTTGAGAGGTTGCAGAATAATTTCAGGATAATGTGTTTAAGAATAATCAGTGAATGTCTATATTAAAGGCAAATGGCTTTTACAAAAGCTGTGTGTAGACACATACCTAAATAACTAACCAACATCAGTGATGGGGTTCCCCTTTCTCTTTAAAATTATTTTCTGATATTGTAATTGCAGTGTTTTTCTTATCCCCTGCCATGCACGCATGAACCAACTTATTTCTCTCTTCATTTGATTCCACCAAGCAGAAGTGAATTTAACTCTTCTGATAATTTGGGAGCAATCTTCAAGATAGATACAGAGATGGAGTATTTTTTCATACAGGAAGATCTGAGACCCATGCATCTCAAAGAAGTTTGACTCCTGGGATTTTTACACTTGTTTTCCATGTTACCATATTTCTGTTGCTGCTGTTACCTGAATGACTAGATTTCCAGCTAAAACCCTCTGGGACATAGTTATTTTCAGTCACATTTTAAATACTGTAGAGGCTCCTCTCTGGTCTTATCCTAAGTATGTCAGAGGGAGCTAGCATGTATATATGCAAGCATGAATAAATCCATCTGTAAGGTAAAGAAAACTGAATAATTGATTTACAGAAAGAACTATAATATTTGCACAGAGACAACTTTTTTTTAAAAAAGCCCTCAAACCTGATTTTTTTCCATTGAACCCCAGTGAAGATAAGGACATCTTTCATATTAGATGAAGGAAGGCTCTGGGGATGCTCCAACCTGGTACAAGAGTAACCCCCTAATTTTCCCCTAGAGAAGGTGGAAATATAGTCTCAGTGGAATCTCCTCAAATGCTGAGTGGACAGAGCATTGGGGTTTTCAAAAGTGGCATTGGAAATAGCTACATTCTCCCCAAACTTGGTTCTGACCTTCCCCAGCTTGAGGACTGACCATAGAAATAGAGGGGTAATGTTTAAATCTTGTGGTGAATTCTGCTGTATATACTATTAATATAATTTTACATACAACGTAATTTTCATGAAACCATTAGCACAAATATTGAAATTAACAAAAGATTGGAGGTTTGAGACAGTTCTATTTGAGTGAGTTTTCACTCACACAATAATTGGGAGCACATCATAGTAGAGCAAGTCAGACCGTTGAACAGCCAAGAGATCTGGTGTTTGTCAAGCTCTTTTGATTCAAGCCGTGTGGGATTTGCAAAGGCATAGCAATAATTGTCAGGTCCCTACCCGCCAAAGCAAAAATCAATCATCATTTAACTCATTTAGTCCCAAAAGAAAAGGGACAAAAATGAAGAGTAGAAATATGAATTGAATCCTACAAGACAATAAAAAAAAATATATGTTCCGTAATAAGCCTTCTAAGTTTAAGGAAAACATGTCAGAGATGCAAGCAGTTTGCACAGACATTAATGAAAAGCAATAAACCCCCCCAAAAAAGCCCTAAAATCTGCCCTTGGAGCAGGTTAATGCCTCTTTGATATAATTGAAACCAATGTAATTTATTCTGGGATCTGTTATTCCCTCCCAGTTCTCAGTCACACCTTCATATTTTTCCTTCTTCTGAGATATTGTTTGGAGGTTTAGCTCTCCTCTCTTCCTGTAGTATAAGGAGAATTCACCCTGAAGACACTTTCCTGTGCTCTTCCAACAGCCAGACAATTGCTCTTTCACTTTTGCCACCAGGGTCCTTTCTAAGAAGCAGGAATCTTTGCTCGAGATGATCTCGAAGAACTGATTGATATGCTCTCTGAGAGTATCAAATGACAGGCCAGCTGAGCTAGAAACTACTTGTAAGGATTAACTCCTGGAACAGAAGGATTAAGTGATGGAAAGCATCAAAACATATTCTCTGCGAGTCTTTGTGGCTGGAAAAAACATATACTGGTCCTTGTAGTGGCTATAAAGCTCCTAGGGAAATCCTGGGCTCTCTACAATCACTTGCTTGATGAAAAGACCTGGGAAGTTACTCAGTTCTGATTATATCATGCTGTCTTTATGCTCTAGAAAGTTGGCAGATTCAAAAGGGCCAGCTCGCTGAAGCTAAAATCTTTGAGGTTTTGTCAGATTTACCCATATGATCTACAGATTGTTTAGGGATGCACCGTAAAATCGAATCCTTTGTAAGAGAGATAAATGACACGATATTGGGTGAGCTACTTTCTTCTTGGTCAGTTTTCCCACTAACAAAATAGCAATAATTATCCTTCCTACTTTGTGTTTGACCATCGAGCACTGCAGAGGAAAAACATAACGTCACCAAGTGTTACTGTTACACCGAAGCCGACTGCAGTGATCAAAGACAACTACACCTCCATACTAGCAGATTTTTGCATTATTTTTCTGTCCATTATACAAATTCACTCTGAACTATATAGTTCACACTGAACTTGTAATATAGTCAGTATGGAAGCCCTGTGCTGTCTTACCGCTCTTCCTTTATTATCTAAATTTGAAATGTTCATGAGCATGTTCCTCCCCATGGTCATAAACTAGTTTTTGCACTTTCAACATCTAGAATCTGCCTGCTGTAATAACAAGACCACATATTATGAGGTCTGAAAGCAGATATGTTTCTAAAGGTATGCAATTAAAATTGCATGTACAGGATCAAGTGAAAAAAGTAGTCAACTTTTCATCTAGCTACCACCACTGAAGGAATACAACATCAGATACAATTGAGAAAGGACAGGGCAGGGAATACCTGGCTACATCTGATGTTTTCAAATATGCTGTATGTGAAGAAAATAATTCTAAGATTTCAGGTTTACCAGAACAATTGCAGTGTTTTTGTTGGCTTTCTTGGGAACGCAGAGCAGATGGGGGAAATTTCTGGAGGCTGGGAAAGAACCCAACTTTTGTCTGCCATAAAAACAGGGAAAAGAAGGAAATAAAATCACAGACCGAGCTTTTTTAACCTCCATTCCCAGTAACATGCTAGAATTAAAAAAAAAACCAAATTGTTTCTAAATATTTAGAAGGCAAACATAAAAAACTACTGAATTGTATTTTATGAAGGGAATGTCAAAGCTCATTTCTTTCTATAATGGGCTAATGTGGAGACGACAGAAGAAGCAATATTTATCTTTAATTTTGGAAAGATTGCCGTCAAGACAGAACTTGTTTGTAGCTACTGAGAGCATTGCAAGAGGGAATGTAAAAAATGGAGAACGGGAGATTTGGTCAGACAACAGGTAGAAACTTCCAAGTGAACCTAGTTAAGCAGCTATAAGGAACAAATTATGCATTTATCATTGGAATATTTTCATAACAAACATCTAGAAAATCATCTGCTAGAAAGTGATATAAATAGAGGTAATCATGTCTTGGAGCAGGAAAGAGGATAGGTGTTCCCTTATGCGTGCTTCTAACTACAGGCTCTGGGTGGCAATACTTGAAACTAAATATAAGAAATATTCAGAATGCTAACATTAAATCAGGCTATACTGAACATCTCAAATGGTTTTCTCCTGCTTCTACCTGTCAATAGTAAAATACCAACAGCTCCTATTCTCCATTCCATGTTCCTGATGATACATGCACTACATATTTTTCATCTTAAGGTAAGCATCTTAGGCAATTCCAGAAGGCAAATCTATATAACCTGCTCTGACTATAAAAGCAACTTAGATGGAGATGTCTGACTTTAAGATATCAGCAACAGCTGACACAAATCCTATTTTCTACTTAGAAATATAGAAGGGTATGTGCAGGACAAAACAGGAGTAAAATATCAGTAGGTAGCGAAGACTGAAAATACTTTAAGGCTGGAAGGCAAATTAAATATAAACCGCAGTTAGAGATGCTGTTATTCTACTTCTCATAAAAAAATACAAAATAACTTCCTGAAGTATATTACAGAAACAGAAGGGATTCAGAAATTGGTTATGAAAATGATCAGGGTCCTGGAAGAAAAATTTCATAAAAAGAGATTGAAAGATTGTATGATTGTTTACAGAAGAGATTAATACAAGGAGTTATGATGAAAATATATTAAATTTTGAGAAGTTAGAGGAAGAGCTTCCTCATTTTGCCACGTGCAAAAACTCAAAAAGAAATTTCCATAAAATTATCCAGATGATAGATGTCATTAATGGGAATGCTGCTTCTTGAAATATGTAAACCTGTTATGGAACTCACTGCGAAAGTATGGTATTGAGGATAACTGGAAATAAATATTAAATATTTACAGGCTATACTAATGATAGTTACAGTAATTGTTGGTCTGGTTTACATCTGAACATGATTGTTTTTTCAAAGAGATAAACCTAATTTTGTCTCTCTATCTAAGAATACTTGAAATGCGGCACACACTTATCCCAGTTACAGTGGATTTCACGGGTATCCTTGCATACAAACCAGGGTGGCTATGTCTGTGCAGATAAGCATAATGGACAAATTAAAATGTAGCTTTGTTTTTGCTTTTCCTCTCTGATATTACCACTGTGTGAAACCATCCTAGCCAAGTTCAACATCGGTTTGATCTGGCATACTAACCTGTCTGCCATGCAAAGCAATATCTCACTTTTTAACACATTTTATGCCTACAGGACTCTCACATAGGAAAATAAAACTAATTTAATCTATTCATATTCTTCCTCTGATCACACTCAAAGAATAAGTAACCAGACAAAATTTGTTCAGGTACCCAAAATGAAAGTGAATGAAAATAAGCAGCTACATAGGGATCCTTTTTAGTTCAGAAAACCATTGCATTTCACGCGATGAAGATCATTCCCAAGCTGCCTGTTTCTCCTGCTAGCTGTCAAAGGGTCCCAGTGCTTTGCCTCCTTTGCCTGTCTCATATTTAGATTGCTGAGTTTAGGTGAGTGAAAACTTCAATCAGATTAACTGATAATAGCCGTACCAGTAGCTGTTTAATTTTCTAAGCGTGTATGGTCATAGCAGCAAATATAATGGTGATACACTGATTTACTTCCTGACACCTTGGCATTCAAACTATGGGTATTCCTATCACCACTGGCTTGTTCTTGGCCTCAGTTAAACTTACTTCTTTTATTTTGTAAACTTCATTCAGTCATTAGGATAAGATATCAGGCAATGAAAAGGAATCATTTTTCCTTTTATTCAACTGCAGCCAGTTTCCCTTGGAAAGTCGTGATGCAGTGCTCATTAGAGGTTTGGGTGCTTTTGCCCCCCTGTACCACTGCTGCAAAATCATAAGCATCAGCACAAGCATCCGAGAGCAGCAGTGAGTAAGGAGGGCGGGACAGGGATTCTGATGAGATAGAGGTCCTGTTGATATCAAGAAGTTTGAACACATAAGCAAAAAGAAGGACTTTTCCACAGTGATACAAAGAAACAGAGCCGTTTGCCTTGTGCCCAAAAGACCGAATGGTCATGGGAAATGAACAGCACGTATATTTCTAAAAACAGAAGTATTTAAAAAAAGAGGAACCTTGCTTCTGTATCTGAACACCAACGCCCAAGCAGGCTGCCACCCAAATGAGATCCTGGGGCGCCAGATCAAGCCTTGGCATCCTTGTTTGAACAAGCCATGCATTAGGCAAGAGCAATAAGTGATGTAATTATACATTGATGGTGTGGAATCAAGCCCTACAGCTCTCTGTAGTGATTTATATTACACTGATGAAATTACATTCATCTGCAAGATTATGGAATAATTAACAACATTATTCAATAAGTGAAGGAATTTAATACTCAGGAAGTCTTGTAGATGAATGGCTAGAAACATTAATTTAGGTAATTAATGACAAACAAGATGATCATTACACAGAAGCTATTTAAAAATTACAGCATTTGAGTGTTTAGAATAATTTTAGTAAAAGATCCAGTTACAAAACCATGGGAGTTGGACTAAAGCTCAAACTGAACTTCTAAAAGCGTGAACCCAGTTTGGAAATGGTGTTTTCCTTAAGAATCAAATTGCTGACATTGGCAGTGGTTTTTCACTTTGATTTAGGATTTTTAACCCTTGCTACTAAAGTATTTGGGTAAATCTCTAGGGAAGAGCAAGAACTACTTCAGGACAAGAAATACTGCAGAAGTTCAGTTGCCATTTCACCTTGAGAAGCTACTTAATCACAGGAAATCTGCAATTCCTCAAATGCATATTGAGATGGTTCATCATAGAAGGTTATCCTGTATGAACTGTCAGAACACAAAGGCAGAATTAGAAGAGCTGGCCCATGTGCAAATAGCATCTAATGCCATAGCAGAAAAGATACGAGTCCTGAAGATTTTAAGCTGTGCTAAAACAACTCTCCTGAAGTGCCATTTTAGTTATCATACATCAGGTCTTCATTGTCACCATTCACAGTTTTACTGCAAGGCTCATAGTTTGATATTTTGTTTTGAACTTCAGCCCTTGCAGTAATGCACACATTAAAAAGTATTTCCAACTGTGAAGAAAAATGTAAAATGACAGAGATATTTATGACAAAAGCTTGATGAATTTTTAATAATAAACTGGGGCATCTGAAAATTCGAGCTGGACATTCTGCACTGGGCTAATTTTACCCCAGGGTTTCAATAACAGTAACACTAATAAAATTCAGTCTGAAACCCAAATAAACAAGACCATTTACTCTGATCTCCAAGATCAGAGCAAGAGATCTTGCTGCCACATTTGTACCAGGACCATTCCTTCACTAATTCCTCTTTTTTTCTTTTTTTTTTTAATAGATAAAGCCTGAGATTAGCCAGATCCTCACTGCACCTTTTACTATGAGCTTGTAGCCAAACACCTGGCGAGTAGATACAGCAGTGAGGGGTAGGATCTCAGCTCCTCCAGCTGCAAAGCTTACTTTAAGTCCTTATGCTGTGCTGATCCATGGGTTTGCTTTGGTCAGTCTTGCACCCCTACATTTTACTTTCTGAGAAGAGCACCCTTACAGTCACAGCATGCTCACTATGGCAAAGCATTAAACATCAGAGATGATTAATGTCTTTGAAAAGGCGGAGGACTGAAAATTTCACAAGAACTTGCATGCCAACACCCTTGGAACAGAAGTCATTTAAGAGTTAAAAGAAAAAAAAGGAAACTGAGTATGAGAAAAAAATAAAGATTTGCAATTTACAGTATACCTAATTATACTGATCACATTATTCAAATATAATTAGGGAAATACACGTGTAAATAATAAAACTTTTTTTCAACAACGTAGCAATTATTTGTATGCATTTGCCTGTAGTTTCAAAGCATTGATTTCTAGGAATGAGCAAACCTATTGGGCTTCATGTTTTCTTTTAATGATGTAGAATTTTGCAATGCTCTCCAGTCCCAGCTTGATGGAAAACCACCTAGCAGATCTGGAACCAAGTTTTGAACTTCATCGAATATTGATAAATACCTTAAACATAATATTGACTTTAAGGTATGTGAAAAGTTGGAGAGGGTTCCCCCTGCTGCCCTGTTCTTTCTGTACCTGGGGTGTGAAACCTCTTGTAGTGGGACCTACAGCCAAGGTGTTATAATACTGGAACTCAAGCACCAAACCAGAAGCATCTGCTCTTCCTCAATTCTCTAGGCAAATTAAATAATTCTGGTTTGAAAGAATTCCAGGGATGTTTTAGCTGACAGGCTACATCAAGATCATGTAATCTAATGTCTCACAGCATCTGAACACCAGGTCTAAAACAAGTACACAGTGATACAGAAGAGTCAGTTCTCACAAATACTTTTTCTTAAGTGACTACATATGAGAAACTATTGGTAATCAGGCACCTAGTTCTACTAATATTTGATAAAGAAATTTAGACCTAAACTATGAAAAGAAACTATCTTATTATGCTGATATTTAACAATAAAACACTTAAAACAGTATTTCTAACAGACTAGAAAATAATGCCATATAAACAAGGTGTGTTTATTTGTACGCAATAGTTCTTTGCTATTAGACAAGTAAAAGAAGTTTCTATTTTAAAGAAAGCTGTCTCAGCAAGTTGGAATTCCTACTTTCAGCCTAGAACTCAGAATATTTCGACAACCTTGCAACTTTTATTTCTCCTTGCAGTGTTTGCATCAAGAATTGTGCACCGAGTATCATTGAAAGATCTGATAAATTATAATTTGACTGTTATCTGCACTAAATGTTTAGCCTCATCTTGATAACACTCAAAAGAAATTTGTCAGCCAAAAAAGTTACTTTAATTTTAAATTTTTATTTAACAGAAGTTGTTTTCCTTCTCCCTTGCACCTAAGCCTGGAAATAGTGAAAGAGCTTAACTGTACTACTAAAATCTCTACCTAAAAGTATATGCATTCTTATTTAAAAAAACAACTCAAAAAAATTAATCTTAAATAAAAAGTGCCTAGGAAGAGTTGATATGAAAATGAATTGAAAATATGATAAGAAAGAACAAATCAAACTTCAACTGTTCCTTTTCTTCTTACTTCCCCTTCAATCCATGTATAACCTATCCTAAATACACACAAAAACCCTAAAATATATTACAGAATGATTACTAGGAAAGAAGAACCCATTTATAAAATAAAGCCCACTGGGAGGAGCTCCACTAATTGATAATTAAGTCAGGTCATTATATAGAGAGAGAATACCTGCAACTGTTTTGTTTTGGGGTTTTTTTTTGTTTGGTTTTTTGTGGAGGATCTTTCAGTTGACTGAGAAAGAGGGTACCTGGGGGTAAGTAAAAAAGCACTATCTTTTTTCAAGGCTTTCTTAGAACTAAAGTAATGTTCCTAAAAAATCAAGTGTTTGTGTGTATTAATGTTAGTTTTTCAGGATTTTTCAAAACTAGGTGTCTTGCTCTTAAATTTGTCTTTTATACTAATTGAGGAAAGGAGGAATGAGAGGGTATCTATGGCACAAACAACTTGTTAGGATGGTTAATAGCTACTGTTTTTCTGTTAGTGTATTACTCCTAACTTTATTTTATTGATCAACTATATCTTCTTTTTACTGCCTGAGTGCTCTATAAGTATCTGAACTTATTCTAATCTCTAGTTCATCTTGCAGTAACCTATGCAGAATTAAATGGCTTGTAATTTATTATTTTCTTTCACAAATAACAACCTCTAGCTGAGTGTTCCACTACTTGGGTATTCAGTTTCTCAGTCCTGAATCTCGGAGCAGGACAGGCTTTCTCTGGTTACCTGCAATGCATGAAATGGTACAATGGTTGCGTAGGACTTTTCCAGCTGGTGTTAAAATTCTTTAGGGACTTTTAGGTTTTACACTTTATAAAAAGCTGTTGGGAGACAAAGTAAGAAGAAAACAGGTCTCTCTTCTTACCTTTGAGTCATTAGCTTTTTTTCTGGCCTGTATAGCTTTTGTTGGTCATAATGTCCTTTTCTGGTTACTGTAGAAGAGCAATAAGTATCTGTTAGTATGACAGGATCCTAGTCTAGAAATCATGCTTTTAAGCTGGCAAGGAAGTACCTTGTGGTGTCTTTTTTCATCTCCTGTTAGTAAGGTGAAAGACAAGCTGTAAAATAACTTTCCCTTACAGGATAAGAGAAAATACTGAACCTCAAGTTGTTTCAACTAGGGCTAAATCAAAAAGGTTATTTTTCATCCAGTTGACTCGCTGCAGGTGTCTCCAGCAACCACTTTGTCAGGTGTGCTCCTCCCTTGAACACCTTATCTCAGGTTGCATCGAAGTGAAGCTACAGACAGATGCCTTTTGCTAATTTGAATTTTAAAAATGCTTTGAAGCTGCAGTCTTCCTCCAGAATAGATATTGTCTCCTTCTCCAGAAGATAGGGAAGCTGTTCAGACTACCAAATTCTGGTTTACTTCTTGGAAACACAAATGCCACTGAACTCTCTAGTTAAACTTCTATTCAAACCATCTCCCAGTATGGTTTAAGACTCTTGTATGAATTTGTATATGCATTGCACTGTCTACTTTTTCAGCTAGATTCTGAGGAAATTCCCCCAAGCATCAGACTGGGGAACAAATTCAGTAGACTTTGGAGAAATGTAGAGTATCTTTTTCTTTTAAGGTTCAATTGAACAGTACTAAACACACTGGTAGTAGCAAATAAATTACTCATTATCCTAAAAGTAATTGGTACTTCACATTCCACCCTTAGCTGACTGAAAAAGATAAACACACCACAACTTGTAAAGGCCTTGTTTCGTAACAGAGTCTTCATCACATACAGGTTTTCTTCAATAGTAATGAGAGTAAGGAAAAATAAGTTTCCTGCTTAATGGCTGTAGGTAGTGAACGGGGTAGCGTCCTGCCTCTTAAAAAAGATTAAATGTGAATGTGTGTTAAAGGAGCCTGAGCCTGTAGTTATGCAAAACATGGGATCTGAAAACACTTTCCTATCCAATTTTTCTGGAGATTTGAGACAAAGACCACTTTGCTGATTTGGTGTTTGATGCTGGATAGTTCTGCCCTACTGACATTGAAATAGCTCTTACTGGGTGTGCAGGGGGGAATTCAGCTTTAGGCTCCTGGCCACAGTCTTGACTCCCCAAAGTTAAAGGTAAGTGGGTAGATAACATGGGACTGCAGGTTTCAATTTTAAATGAAATTCAGATGCTGGAGTCCTACTTCAGCCATTATTTCAAAGTCTTTCATGGATGTTTTTTTTCCACTACTAGCTGGGAGAAGAGTTGACCCATCTTCTGCTTAAACAAGCATCTTATGTTCCAGGGTGTATTTTTTTGTTCATGTTTTTATTCAGTTTAAAACTATCTTGGGAACTGAATACAGAGTTTAGACTAGGGTTATTTCTTACTAAGGTTTTAATTGGTCACCAATTCATCTGAACACAAAGTGGTGTATTCCCTGTGGATTACTGACTTGTTGAACTGCAAGCATAAGAACTAGGTTTTTCAAAGCACCTATAGTCTTCAAGGAAATCTGCATGCAGTGTTACTGATCAGATTGCAGACACAACTGGCCACCTTGTGCTCCAGGGTCTTGCTAATTGCTGCTTCTCGATGATGGGTAGAAACCTTGTTTGTTTGTCTGTCAACACATCTCCCAAAACAAGAGTTGCTGGGCTATGTGCTTTTAGAAGAGGGGTGACAGTAAGGAAACAGATGGTTTGTAGAAAGAAGCTGTCACCATTTGGGATTAGGTGGTAAACCAGAATTACTCCTTTACTACACAGTCTCCTAGGATATGAGATTCATTAACAAACCATGTCCAATTTCCCTTCCTCTGTAGCTCTCCTGCACAAGAAACAGGATGGATTTATGCTAGCAATGTTTTCTTTATAAATAAAATATTTGCCTAAAATTCTTGAAATTGCTGCATATCTTTTGTCTTGAGTTGAGGGAGAAGGGATATTTCTCTCTGCTTGTTTGGTTTTGATGCCTCCCTCCCATTTTGCATTTGATTACTTCTAACTTAGGCACCTATCCTACAGCACTGCCTATCCAGCTGTGGCCTTGTCTAAAAAGCTGCTTTAGCTTGTTGCCATGTGTTCGTCTACTGTGACACGAGTACTATGTATGGGCTGAAGGGCAAAAAGAAGTTTTTGCATCCTGTAGCACTTCACGTTTGTGTAGATTAAATCAGGGAGTCAGGCTTTTTTCAGAAATCGCTTCATTCCAGTTACTACCTGCCACACTATATTCTTATAAATCATACTTGTATGCACTGCAAACTGTTAAAGGGCAATATTTAGAATTTCAATCCTGCACAAGTGATGCTCCACCTCTCAACAAATTCAGCTGCTGGTATTTGAACCAAAAGTCAGTGTTCATCTATATAGGATACCACTTTTAATAGTGTTTGTGGGTATTGTTGCTTTCTATCACTGTGCATCTAACAATTGCTTGATCATTTTGCTGAAAACAGTTCAGTGTAAAATGGCACTGATGTTGACTTAAGGACATTATGAGCCAAAGAATTGCATTGCTTTGTGGTAACAGCAGTTTTAATCAAGTGTTGGAGGTTTAACTACTTTTTTTCCTACACATTTTTTTTCCCCCTACCCTCTTAAACTTGACCATTTGCACTGTTGCTTCTGAGACCTATCTTGTTTCACAGGTTTATAAAGAAAGACAGTTTGACTTTTCCTAGCAATTGGTCCAATGCCTCATCACCACCTCACGTGGGCTTGAGACATTAATACTTACATTTCCTTATCAAGCTGTTATTTTATTATATAATAGCTTAAATTCTTTATGAACTCACTTATTGCTCCTGACAAACAAAACATCCTGATATTTTTAGTGGCATTAAACAATTTTTGTTCCAATCCAAATTCCAGTTCTTCAGGCTTGTGTATACTTCCTTGCAAATCAGACCTGCCTCATTCTGTCCTTATGCTGCATTTTGAAATTGGGCTCAACAGCCTTCTGTTTGGGTTTCTACATTGAGAACTTGTAAAATATCTAATGTACCTGACAGGTCTCTTATCTTGCATATAATCCCTTGCCCTTCCACCCTTTCCCCAAAATGATCTCTTTGTGAGATCATGACATCTGATAGAATGCCGTTCCTTACTATGGCTTTAAGCTTCCTTTGAAGAACATACACACTTGGAGGGCTTATCTAGACCTCACTTTTTCCCCCCTTAAAAATAGCACTGGCTGGGTTTTCAAATCAGTCTCACTAACCTCTGTTTCAGTAACACAGCATACTCCCATTTAAATTAGATCCACGTTTTGTTGCATTAGCCCAATACTGCCCTACCAAGCTTAACTCCTAAATCTGAATGAGCACTGCTGTTGGGCTGGTTTCCCCTAAGCTTATTTCCCTTTTGCCACTGTTGATTATCTCTCTTGTATTGACAAATTATGTTTGATTTGAAGTGCCTAATTCTGACTCTTCCACTTAAGAAAAATGTTGCATCTTTTGCTTGATTACTGTGAAAGTAATCACATTTCTGCAGTTCTTTTTTGTGATAATAGAGGTGACGGTGAGGGTCATGTTCTCTTGCCTTTAGCTTCAGTTATCCAAAGTTTAGTGGCATTATTCTATCTGATAATGCTATGTGGTTTAGAAATACACAGCCCCTGTGTGAAACCAAACAGGATCCCTCAGAAGGTAGCTTTTTTCCTTATACCTGCAAAGACACAAACAAAACTGCTCTTTTTGCTAGAAGAGCTTATTCCAACTTTTAGCTAGGAGGCTGAATAAGGCTGCTATGACACCTCTGAGAAGGACCCTGTAGACCCTGGTCTATCTTCTGGATCTAAACGGATGCCCTGTTCCACCTTTCATCCTCACTCTGGACTGCCATTAAGGTTTTTAAGTTTTTGTCCTTTTTCCTCTGGGTGTGTTTTTTGTAGCCACCAGCACTAAACTCAGAGCCTCTCATGTAGTTCTCGCTTTGCTCTTAGTAGTCATTGCAAACACATTATTACTTGCTAATAATCCTCTACACAGGTCAAATTGCTAATCTCATCTTCCTTTCTTGAAAAGTGTTTTCAATTAACCATCCCAAATAACTAAGCTGACAACCTAGTTTTTTCATACTACTCCTTGCTTCAGCTAGCTCAGGTCAAGCTTGAGAACATTTGTAAA
>JAOBAS010000052.1:44817198-44829303 GCA_025311575.1 Elanoides forficatus
TTTACCCCACCATACCACATTGATCCTATCTGGTCTTTGTACCAAGGAATGGGACTGTGGGTTTTTACAGCTACTTTAGCCAATTCTTGCCATGGCCTGGACCAGCTGGGTATCGTGGGGTGGTATGGAGTGCAAGAAGTTCCACTTCTCCCCTTTTGTCTTGTCCCTCTTCTGTAATGCTCTCCTACTCAAGTGCCAGAAGTCACTACAGTGTTTTCCAAACTTGTGTCCAGCAAGTGCTTAAGTTTACTACTCAGACCTTTACTGAGTCCCAAACTAGTTCAGTAGACTGCCATTGTTCTCCACCAAAATCATGTTGCAACAAAAACATGTTAAGCCTGCACCACTGGAATCAGATCAGGACTGAAACAATATAGTTTATTAATAGCATATAATCAACTGGCAACAAGTAAGTTATACATTCAGGGTCAACATCTGTGCTGCAACAGCTAAACTAAGCTATTAGACACAAAAATGCTGATAGACACCCCCAAATTCCTGAACATCTGTCTAGTGACTCACAAAAAGTTGTAGTTGAACACACTCGTACCTACAAGCACTCTCAAAGGACATGTGGGTGAAGCTCACACATCCTCTTCCATTGGTGCAGACTCCCCTATTTGCACACCCATCCCAGTTGGAAATGTGGGTGCTCCTGCTTTTGGGGTACCCCTACTGTTCTCCACAACCCATTCATGCCCATGTTTGCAAGAAAGCTCCCATGGGGTCCCATCCATGAGCTGAGGTGGGGTCCCTACGCATTGCACCTTGTACCAATACCGGCAGGGAGGATGCTTGGTTGGACCTCGGCAGAGGTTGTGGTCCTGTAGGAGCCACATCTAGCAGTGCCAGACCAGGTTTTGACAGTTTTTCTTTCCATTACAAATTTTCATGTGCCTTTTATACTTTTCAAGCTGACTGCTTTGTTTCAAAAGAGTATTTGTAATTCCCTGGTTGCTGTTCAATCATGCTGATGGTCATCATCTCTATCATGATGAATTTTGGGAAAACACCCTCAGGCGGTTTTGGGTATTCTATTCATACACACTGGTTATACCCCCATTCCTGCCTTCCTTGCTGTTATCCAGGCCACCTTGCAAAGGACAGGCTGTGTGAACACCCAAATCATATCTTTCTGAAACCATGACTAGGATAGAAGCAGACTAACCCAGTGGAGAGCAGAGCAGTACTGCAATGGCTCCCTGTTAATAAAAAATTTTGCCTTCAGGCCGTAGCTCTGTATTGCAAGGCCAAGACATCTTGCAGTGCATTGCATTTAGGGACAGGTGGGCAACTTGGTGAGATGCTCAAGGGATGGTGAATAGGTCCATAGCGACACATTGTGCCACTAATTATTGTCACCCAGATAGTGTGCAATGTGATAGAGACTGTCATGCAGAAGCTGTCATACAGCTCCAGGCCTTGCAAAAAAACACACAATATATCTGCATTTTCATTAGCAATGTTTTCTCTAAAGCATGAATCTGGTCCTGCTGTTTAAATAGAAGCTCACATGCCGTAAGCCAACCCAGACAGCACCCAGGGCTGCCAGTCGAAGACAAGACAGTTGGGTACCAACACCCAGTTGTGGCTGGGAGTAGGGTCCTCAGGATCCCTCTCAGTGTTCCTACACACATACCCCAAATCCCGTGTATAAATGCAGATAATGCCCCTAATCCACCAGAGCCTTACACCCAAATAGTTCCTCGTACTTTAGTAAAAAATGGGTGGAGTGCACATGGTGTTTGGCTTTTCACGGTGCAAGTGAATTGATGCAAGGGTATGGGAAGGCTTCATAGTCTAAGAGCCTTTTGATAGCACACACACCAGGTGACTTCCTAGTGACTCAGCCTACACAGGAATTTGGGACCTATTTGTCCCATAACAAAACATTCTTGAATTCCAGGTCCTTGTTTTGCTCCATCTGAAAGGAATCTCGTTCCAAAGCCAGGACAAAGCAACTGCATCAGTAGAGGATTTGCAGCAATTTAAATCTTCCACTTGGTTCATGGCAAGAGGTGTAGCCCAGAGTTAAACTTCATTGTCAGTGACACAAAGTTAGAACAGTGATTATGGGAGGAGATAAACATAAATAGATGCTTCAACTTGATGTTTATCTTTGCAACTTAAAACATTTGGAGAAGACTTAAAAAAAAGCAACAGTCCTTTATTCTATGAGGATTTGTCTTCCAAAACCAGCTATTCCTACCTATTCATCCTTGAATTACTGTGTGGTGGCATAAATATCTTCTCCCTTGGGGAACAGTGTTAGCTATACCTTCTAGAAGCATTTTAAATCTCCAAGCAATTATAAATAAATCTTGTAAGCTCTTGGATTTTTTTTTAAGATGCTGAAACTGTTGATTGTGACAGTGTGCTGTACAAAGTAAATCAGCCACAGGCGTTAGGCTGATCTCTGTGATAGTCACAGGTTTGCAGAATAACTTAGGTTAGGAAAGTTCTTTGGATGTCGTCTGATTCTGTCCCCCACTCCCGCAAAAAAAAAAAAAAAAGAAAAAAAAGAAAAAAAAAAAAAGTCAAAATTGCATTAGGCTGCTTAGTGAATTTGGACAGCCTCCGAGGATGTAGACTCCAGAGCTGCTGGTCAGGGTCTTCTTTGTGACCACCCCCATTGCAAAGAACTTTTTCCTTTTAATAAATGAGGATTTCCCTTACTGATAGCAGTTCTTGTCAGCTCATGTCTGAAGATTTTGAAGGACCCTTCAAATTTCAACCATATGGTAATCTAGGGATAGCTTACATTCAAAAGGGGAAAAAAAAACAAAAGAAAATGTAGTTGCCATCTTTGTCACTGACAAGTTTTTCCACAGCTGTGAGGTGCTGCCTGCATAGTGTCCAGGGGATGCTTCTAGTGCACATCTATGACAAAAACTGTCATGGAGACTGTTAAAACTTTCAGTCACTGCTTTTTAGCACAGACCACCTTCTGCATCATCACAAGAGACCTAGTGTCCATTTCCCCCTTCTTGTTCCTGAAGATGAAGCATTGCTCTACCATGACCTTCTTAAGGATGTCACCGATTGATTTTACACCATAAAATATCATGAAGTTTCTCAATGCTTCAATACTGATGCTTTTTTTTTTTTTTTTTTTTTTTTTTTTTTTTTTTTTTTTTTTGCAGCCATCTTGCAATGCATTTAAGAGGCTATGCATCACTGTCAGGAAGCTAAGGGTGATGCAGCAGAGATGCAGCAGCAACCCCAGGGACCAGCGGAGCAGGGATGGACTGGTGTCTGAGCCTGAGCTTATATGGGGCTCCTGAACCCACAGGCAGACAATGTGATGGGGACCTCGAGGAGACTGGTCTGGGAATTCAAGCCTATAGGTTTTCTTGGGGCCCTGCCAAGCTGTAGACGTGCATATGCTGTGGTTAAGCAGGCAATGGAAATGTTGTTATTGCACAAATCCTTTGGGGTGCTTCCAGAAAACTGGCTCAACTTTCCCACTTCTGGTGGAAGTAAGTTCTTCATTTGGAAAAACCAAGCCGTTCTTGGTAGTAAAATGACAAACCTCGGTGATTTCCGAGACCCTGCAGCCCTTCTCCATAGCCTTGTCCAGTTCTGGGGTGCCCCAGGTACTAATAAGGGCTCTTTCTTTGGTGTTACAGATGTAGCGTGGTTGTATGGGTGGCACGTGGGATGAGTTATCTTGGCATTTACCCCCATGGTTCCCATGGGGAAAGTGTCCTTGCAGTGGGAATGGTTTCATTTTGCCCAGCCCCAAAGAGATCATCATCATGCCCGAGTTCTCAAAAATAACTTTGGGGTGCCTAATCATCAGGGTATTGTTTCCTGATGAAGGCATACATCCTTATGGTCATAAGACCATCTGACACCAGCTCTCTTTTAAGAGGTGAAGAGCGAGCTGCTTTCCCACGAGATGGCGATTTGCTGATGGAGGCAAAAGCTTCTGTCACGGCATGTGATGCTTTATAAATGTCAGAGAAGTTAATGCCTCAAAAAAGAAATCTCTTCTCATGAGCAGGGGTCTGCTCTCACACCATCTGCAGATCTTTCTCTCCCTTCCTCCTTACGCAGAAACCACAGAGGAGAGATGCCAAAAAGAACGTACACCAGATTCACAGTCGCTGCAATGTAAACACTTGTCAAACAGCACGGAGAAGTGAAATACAGTCAAGGGCTTTGTGCTCTGATTATTTACTCTGAGGCCACATGCCAAGCAGTTCAATAGCACTGAGGAACCCAAACCATCAGCTACATAAACCCAGCACGACCTATTGAAAGAAAACTTGCTGGGCTTGTGCTTCCAAAGGTAGAAAACAGCTGAATTCCTGAATTCATCTAAACGAGCATGTTTTTACTAATTTTAACTATTTTTCCCCATTGGGCCAAATTTGGGTTTTTTTGGGGTTTTGGTTTTTTTGTTGGTTTTTTTTTTTTTTTTTTTTTATCCTGGTTTAAAAGGAATCTAGGAACAGCACCTGAAATCATTGGGGTGTTTTGTGTTTGGGTTTTTCTGTTGTTTTTTTTTTTTTTTTTCCCTAAAAAAGAAAAATTAACTAGGTGATTAATTCAGGCTTGTCATGAAAAATCTAAATTTTGTGAATGAAGTGAAACCTTCCTATAGACAGTCAAAAATAGACTGTTTGTCAGACTTCCAGCTATATTCCATCAAATAACAGGTTTTTGAGGGAAGCACAGTTTCTCTGATAGAACAAGAGGATCTTAGAGTAGTTAATTCCTGGGGGCAAAACCCATGAGCATTTGTCTCTTGGCCCTACAATACTTTAAGCAAGTGTCAAATTCAGGCACATTATTAATTAATTCTCTACTCTCCTCTTGTCTGGATTGCAGATAATTCTAGAAATGTACTTGTGTTTGTGTTCTTGTAAGTCTCATGACATCTGGGGTGAAAGTCTTGGCTCCCATAGTGACGTGACTTCAGTTCTAACGTTGGGTTGTTCCAAAATTCTGTAGTCTACAATTAATATTCTGCAATTAAATTCTTGAGAAACAAGAAAAGATAAAATGAGAGCTCTAGGGTCAGAGGACAAGTGAAAAGAATCCCCCATTTTTATCTTTTAATAT
This sequence comes from Elanoides forficatus, assembly GCA_025311575.1. Lineage (NCBI taxonomy): Eukaryota > Metazoa > Chordata > Aves > Accipitriformes > Accipitridae > Elanoides > Elanoides forficatus. The sequence continues at coordinate 44,822,269 of JAOBAS010000052.1, forward strand.
CCTGCTGCTAAAATTGAAACAATTTTTAAAATATTGCTTGTGTTTTATAAGAAAGGCTGGCAATAGTTTATCCTTCCCTTTGTCCCAAATCTTCCTTCACATGTATTTTGAGATCTTTCCCCAAATGTGAAGATCTAACTTTTTTTTTTTTTTTTTTTTTACCCCTTGCACCCATTCGTGGCTGTAAGTACAACTGTATTCGGTGGCAACTGGCAGCTTGACAAGATCGTCCTCTGATACAGCTGATATTACCAGATCTCTGCTTTCCTACCTGTACCCTTATACACTCCAGGGAGATTTTGAACTAGAGCTAGGTTCAAGGAGAGATAAATTCAAGACTACATCCACAGGCTTAAATTCCCAATGGCCCCATCTCCTTTAGAAACAGATTTGGGAAGCCTGTGAATCGCAAACAAGGTCCTAAAATACAAGCAAAATCTATCTTCACCTCTCCAGCTACAGATCAGTTTTATGAAAAAGATTGGGAAGTGAAGTTTCTTTGACTTCAGAGTTTGGTTGTACAGCCTTCACTTAGCAGGAATTTTTTTCTGACTCCCGTGGGATTTTTTTTTTCTTTGCTTTTAGGAAGGAATGTAATTGATTTGTAGTTTTAAACAAACACTGCACATACATGCCAAGTGTAATTTGCTGGATGTGAATCTTAGCTGTCAGTTGCTCTGCCAATACCTTAAAAATGAATAAACATATACACCTTTTATGTAACATTTTCGTGAAATATTTTTACTTTATGAAAGTGGCAGTCTGAAGTGACTCTGTGCATCATGCAGCACTTAACAAACTTTCTCTATGATGAGCTGCAAGTACTCTTAGAAAAGACTGTGCTAGAGCTGGGTAAAGCCTGGGGAGGGTTAAAAGTCAGCTTTGCCTTTGCAACACAGAGTTCAGCAGGGCTTAACTTAATCTGTTATTCAGAAGGATTTTGTAACCCAGTCTGGACTCTGCTGCAGTCAAGCAGTCTGGGTGCCGTAGTTATTTTTTCTGTAGCTGGCAATTGCTGCCAGTATTGCTGCTTGCTCCCAAGGACTCTGCAGGCAGGTTTCCATCCATGCACACACCAAACCAGCATTGCTTTGGCCTTGGGTTGTCCTCACCAGATATCAGCCCTTCTCGGACAGCACCAAGAGTGACGGCAAATGGGAAGGGTGGGCTGGGTTTGTGGTGGATTGCTTAACCAGTTATCCTTATTAAACTGACCTAGAGCGGCTTTGAGTTCCTTCTTTAAACTGTTTGACTTCCCTTGCAAAGAAAGGTTACAGATCTGCCGTTGTTGTTCCTGCTTTTGGTCTATTTCTGGTTTCCTAGTAGAACTTCTACTGGGCAGAGCAGCCGTCAATCCTCCTTTCGCTATGACTAGAGAAATGCTTGATTTGTTTCTGTATGAACATCTCAGAAATAGAAGGGTTTCTTGCCCTCGTTAAGGGAACAGGCAAAATTGAAAGTTTAAAACATATGGAGTTACTGTGTTATTTCAATAAAAATGCAGGGAGCTGTGAATTTCTTTTCATATATGTGGGGGGATTTCTACTGTTCAGTTTTCAGCTTTATTTTGCCAGAATAAAATATTCAGCGTTTTCTTCCCCTAAGAAAAGGGGGACAATGTCAGAAGGAGAAATTTGGCCATTTTTCTCCTTTCAGAGAAGCAGCTATGCAAAATAGGTGGAAGATGTGTAAACTAGTATATTTCTGGTTCTTTAGATACTGAAATAGAGATATTAACTCTTAGTTTTGTCCCCATAGGTTTTTGGAACAAAAAAGTTCATTGGAATGTGATGAAATGTCCCTACTATCTGTTTAAAAAAAATAAATCCATACCTGGAAAATTATTGAGAAGATTACTAAAGCCTGCAGTTCTTCTTCAGCTCAAAATGAGAAATTACAATAGTACATCTTATATTTAAGGAAGTCCAATATTTGTACTCAGAAGACCCAAATTTGAATTTTCTTCTGTTGGGCAAACTTAAAACACTTAGGCTGGAATGTTCTGTAATCACTGTCTGCCTTGTGACAGATTTCTCTTGTGTAAAGCTTCTATAGTTTCCTATAACAAAACCATACCTCGCACTGGTGCTCCCGACACAGGGTCCCTCATTCTTTGCAAGCTGGAAAGGATGCAGCTAATGCCTTCACAGAAGGTATATAAGAACTAGCACATCTGAGGAGGAGAAGGAACTGTTATGATCACTAAATATTGCCTGGGAGATCTCCATCCCTTTTGCTTTCATGCACTTGCTGTGTGGTGGGCAAGACATGACTTTTTCCAATCAGTTGTCCTTCGTTTTTCATTTCTTGGATGCCCAGGATCAAGGGTACAAGAATACTGGCCACTGCTCCTAAGCTAGATTAGCTGTTACTCTCTGGTGGACCTGTGCTTTGAACATAGAAATTGTTGCAGAACCATCAAATAGTAAAGAAAACCAGGCATTTGAGTTCAGGCTAGGTGTAGAAAACTATGTGGTTTTACACATATGTATTTTATTTTTGTATCACTGTAACTAAGAAATGCTTACGGAGATATGGACACGTTTGCATCATTTAAATAGGCTTGCAGTCCTGTGAAGGTGAAAAACATTAGTAAGCTAAATCTGGTGGACAGTAGGACAGAGAGAGACTGAGCTAGTGAAATGAGAGGTGTTACCCCTTTCTCCAAACACCCCATAACAACTTCCCTACATTCCCAAAATTCTCCATTCCAACCCCAAATTCTCTTTGTCCCTGCATCCCATAGTAAGTCCTATACCCCTGTAGGCAATAACACTTGTTAGCTTGTAGAGCATTCTGGAGAAAGAGTTTCTTTGGCTGACTCGCTGTGGTGGGTTTCTCAAGGACAATTGTCTATAATCTCTCTCCCCTGATGGTCGTGAGAGTCGCCAATTTGACACGGTCTGTTCTTCCCTGTGTCGGTGGGTGCCTCCATCTAACACCCTTCCTCTGATCCTGGCGGGACCTTTCTTTACTTTGACTCGCTTCTACTGAGATAATACACAAAACGGTCTATGAATAAATAGCCATTCATTAAAGGATGCATTAGTTCTGTGTGAAAGTCATACATATTGTTCAAAACAATTTCCTAATGTGTATGCAGAAAAGAGTGGAATAAAGGTTTCCTGGACAAATCTTAATGTTGCTTATTATTGATATTTTTTTCTATAACCCCCATTATTGTACATGAAAATTTTCTCCTGATGCTTAAACACATTAGCATGTCATCCAGGGCTGCTTATTATGTTTTTTACCTGTTTCATAAATACAAGCAATCTTTCCTTATTTCAAAAGCATAGTTGGGTCTCAGGGAGTGGGGGGTGGTATTTCTTGAAGCAGGTAGGAACCTGAAAGCCTATTGAATGAGAGGTATTCAAAAGCATTATTTTTAAAAAATGAATAGTCTGATATATGCCTGAATCCTAAAATGAGAATTAAATTATAACTCAACACTAGCTTTTCATTAAGCCTCAGCACCATAGTTTGAGAGGGAAAAAAAAGTCATTCTTGTTGCATGCACGACTGTATCACTGAACTGGCAGAAGTATTGTGAGCAGTGGAAGAAATGGGCAAAAGATATAGAAAAAATCTGTAAGATTTAACTATGAAGAAATGATGATGACAGCCTTGACTGACTTTTGGCAGATGCTCCATGTGTCACTTTACTGTCAGAAGAGGCATTGAGTCCTCTTTACACAGAGCTCTGTTCTTGTCCTGTTGCACAGGAACAAATTTTCCCACAATCTGTCTGTCAAAAGAAAAAGAAAAAAAAACAAGTCAATTAAAAAAAAAAAAAAAAAAACTTTTTTCCCAGTGGCCAAAAAGCACACAAGTTTTCCAACAAGCCATGGAATCAATAAAACTGTAAACAGTTTGACAAAACAATGTGTTCCATTAGACCAGCTAGAACACCTTTCTTTCAGCTTTTCCTATTTTCAGACTTGTTTCTTCTGGTTTTGCTCAAATTGTTGTAGTTGTTTTTCCTTGTCCTCCTGTAAAAGTGTTTATGTTCTGCTTCCAAGGAGGCAAATAGTTGCTCAGCAGTGGTAATCTTTTTAATAATATGTAACACTCACTGCATAAAATATCAGGAGAGACTCCCAGGCACATAACTGCATCATTATGTATTTAACAGTTGCAAGCACAAAAATGATTTAGACTTCATACGTTGGGTCCTTTTCACAAATACTTATTTGTGAGATCTCCTGATAGAGAGAAACATGCCGAAGCTTTCAGGTTGGTTGGGTTTGGGTTTTTTTTGTTTTCTTTTCCCACTGTTTGTACAGTTGAGCAAGTGGAACTGGAGCAGTCAATTGCTGGCAAGCTAAAGGTTTGTTTCCAGTAATGGTAAATAAGGCACTTAAACTTTCAGCATAAATGTGCTTCCGCCTGGACAGCCTCCCTTCGAATAAGGCTTCTGTATCTTTTTATTTCAAGTTGATTGAGGAAACATCAGGTTAGACAGTAGTTTTACCGTCTTCAGAAAAAATTACTGGGCTTGTCTTGATGTCAGGGCAGAGACCATCGGATAATTCAGCTTATTATGGGAGGGACCTTGGGATGTCACTGATCCAACCTCCTGCTCAAAGAGGGTCAACATGGAATTTAGACCAGGCTGTTCAGGGCTTTATCCAGTGTGGTTTTGAAAGTCTCCAAGGATGGAGACTGCACAACACTTGTGAGAAAGAACTTCTTTTGCATTTATGATTGCAAGTACCATGCAATAGACATTGCTAACCTTTATTAGCATATTAAAAAAAACCCTAAGGTGACACAGGTGTATGTTGTTTCAATGCCATCAACTTTTAAACCAATGAGTCAATGATAATTAGAAATATAAATGGTTGTTATTTTCCTTCTTAAAGGTTTATTCATTGAATATTTAAATGAGATTAACTTCTCTGGATTCCTAAAAAGAAATTATTTGTTGCTTTTATTCAGCAGAGTTTTAATACATTTATTTCTCTTCTGCTAACATTTCTGTGTGAAACTACTTGGATCAAAAGTAAATGTTTTCTCAATAAAAAATTATGGGTGATGATGGAACTGGCAAATAAATATTCAATATTAAAAGTGGTGGAACAAGAATATATTCTTGCATTTTGGAAAAAATGAGATGGACTTCTTCATTAACTTAATTTTACCCCCAATGAAGTTTTATAAATACAAAACTCTTCCGACAAATGAGCTTGTATAGGAAGCTTTAGCTATATTGCAAAATTTCAGTAGAGTTCGAGTAGATGATGAGATTCATTAAGTACAGTTACAGTGTAATTCTAAAACGGCTAATTACTGCCCTACATGAATTCTTTTTGCATGAGTTGAGGAACACATTCAATACCCCCAAAGGGTTTTTTGGTTTTTTTAATTGATTTTTTTGCATATGTTTACAGGATATTGCATAGCAGTTCCCCTGATTTATCTCTGCCATTTCTTTAAACATTGAGTTGCTTACGTCAGTATTGCAGGGTCACTTTCTGTACTCTACTTTTCACAGAGAGCAGGAAATGCAACGGTTTAATATAAAGATGAAAAAACCCTACGAGGTTATTCAGCCTTGTCACTCATTCCTGTGATGAAACCATGGCATATAACCATGTCCATAAATATAGCAAACTTCCACCTGATCTGCCAAAATACTGAAGGTGTGTGTCCCAATTGTTCTTTTAAAAAATTGTTTGGAGTCTTACTCATTCAGCTGGCACAAAAGCTTTTAATTTCTGGGCCAACTAATTCAGAACAATTTTATTTTATCTGCTCTTGTACCAACTTTGCCTTTAACTTTGTCTCTTCATTCCTAATATTTAGTCACTGCATATTTCACGGGCAGCGATATACATCATGCACTTAAAATTAATGGTAGAACTTTTTGGTTGTTTCTTAGTATGTAAATTTTAGAGTCTCAAATCTAATCCGGAGAGTATTTTTTAAGTTAGGTGGGATGAATTGCTCTGTAGAATTATCCTCATATTCTCCTGGCCTTACTGGTGACAGAAGAAGCTTATGTTGCTCGGATAACTTCAACTTGGATGAAAATATATAAAGGCAAGTGAAAGGACCCTTGTCCTTAACAAACCAAACTCCTTTGGCTGCCTTGTTTCAGATAATGAATTCTCTCCTGAATGCAGAGTACATCAAATGGTGTTCAGCAATTCATACCAGATCTCATCATGGTCTTGAAAGAGCTATGCTTCTCTGGGGGTATTTCTACTAATTCATGTTTCTACAGCAGTGTGACTTGCTAGAAAAATGTGCTAGTTCTTCATCCCTTAGACTGCGCTTGTGGAAGCACCTTTCAAGACTTTGTGTGCCTTCCCATGCCACCTCCAATATAGAAAGACATTCAGATGCTCAGTGATGAGGAGATAGCTCACTGAAAACCCTCACTAAGCTAGAGCAGCTGTGAGGTTGCTCTAAACAATACTTACCAGTGGGGCAACTGCAAAATGTTCAAAGTTTGAGTGTTGCCATTCCTTTATACCTGTAGGGGCTTCTGAGAATCTAAAACCTTATTTATAAAATACAGAAGTCCACACTGGACCCCAGTGTGCACACAACCATTGGCTCCCATGCATTCCGGAAACCCACAAGCAGCAAAGCCCTGGATGTGCTTAAAGTCTTCCTCAAGCATTATTTGAAGGAACATTTGAGAATGGCTTTGGAGGCCTTGATAATGACTTTGCCACACAGTTATTTTTTTCTTGTCCCACTGGTTAGTCTCTTGCATACGTCATGAGGATTCCCAAAAAATAAGCACTTTTAAACATAGGTCATCCACCACAACCAAAGTGTGGGAACTATTTCACAATAGATGGCTTTCACTGCCTCCTTCCACACCTAAAAGTTTTGTGGCCAGTGCTGACTGCCTAAATGCAAGGTGGTCCCACCACTGCAGCCTCATCTCCTGAATGCAGAACCTCCAGGTAGCCATGAGCAAAGCAGTTGCAACAGCAAAGGTTCCCACAAAGTCATTGTTCTTTCTGCTTTTTCCAAAACCCGAAAATAACCCCCCAAACAAAAAACACTCACTCCCTC
>JAOBAS010000052.1:44844291-44856383 GCA_025311575.1 Elanoides forficatus
GGGGGGAAGTGAGTGAGCGACTGCGTGGTGCTGGGTTGCTGGCTGGGGTTAAACCACGACAAAAACATAAAAATGTAAATTGTTCTTTTGCTTCTACAGAGCTCATGGTAAATGAAATCTCAGTTTACATGATAAAGTAAAGCTCTGTTAAAGAAAATAGTTGGAAACACAAATTTCTTAATATATTAATTTTTATTTTGTCTTTCTGTAAGCCTAAATTGTATCCACTGTCCAGTGTTTGCAGTCTAAGGCAAAGAAATCTAATGGTAAATCTGGCATACTGAAGAGTGCACATCTATATTCAAAGTCATGTTTTGAGACCTGACTTTAAATGAATCCTTCCATAAACTTTGGTGATGGATTTGTCCATCACCATTGGCAACGGACACATTGTCATCCATTGGCAATGGGCACACACTGAAACACAGGAGGGTCCCTCTGAACATCAGGAAACACTTTTTGACTGTGAGGGTGACCGAGCACTGGCACAGGTTGCCCAGGGAGGTTGTGGAGTCTCCATGCTTAGAGATACTAAAAAAACAACTAGATGTGGTCCTGGGCAACTGGCTCTAGGTGGCCTTGCTTGAGCAGAGGGTTGGAGAAGATGACCTCCAGGGGTCCCTTCCAAACCCAACTATTCTGTGATTCTGGGATTTTACTTGAACATGGGAAAATGATCAATCCTGCTGAATGTTCTTCCTTCTGAAATCACATCTTAGCAACACTACACATAAATACCTTAATGGTTTGCAGGGTGTGAAAAATATTTTGTTTGAAAGGTTGATGTAGGTATTTTGTTTGCTACCTGCAAACAAGGACAATGCAACATCATCTGCCAAGGCTGAGCAGTCAAGTGTATAATTACCTCAATCTGGAGCTCCTGCAAGCTGTTCCACTGCTTTTTTGTAGCTGAGTGGTTCTTGGAGGGTTGCAAAGGCTTCAATACCCTTGTAGCTGGCAGGGGGTGGACCCAGAAGGAAAATTCAAGAAAAAAAAAAAATCTGAATTTAGTTTTTTGTTAGCAGGAATGAACTTGCCATCAGGATGAATCCATTTTTCTGTTAAAATATGTTGGAATGATATTGAAATGGCCTCTGTTTGTAAATATGTTTAAGATGTCACAAAAGGCTTCTGGAGTGACAATTCCATGATACATTCCACTCTCACCTCAACACTGCTTCACTCTTCTCAAATCATAGGATTAGCTTCAAGTAAGATTTGGGGGGGTAAAGCTGATGAGAGCAATTAGAAACATCATTAACAACTGCACTATAAAGTCAGGGAGAAGAGTGGAGGTTTTTACAAGTGTTGAAAAATGGCAGCTTCCCTCTTGTTTTGCTTTTTTGTTGTTTTTTACATTCTAGTAAAAGGTAAGTCCAGACTTGAAATTAGCAACAAACAGCTCCCAGAAACACATTAAATACCCATCACATAATTGGTTTTCACACTGTCTCTTCTTACAAAGGTAAAATAAGGACCTAAAAGCCTGGGATAGCCTAAGTTAGAGATAACAGTACTGAAGGCAGAGATGTAAAGCAATCAGTAACATATAACACAACAGCTGCCTGACGGAGAGGAAAAGGACCCTTCATCAAGGGGGCTTAGAGATACAACTGAATAATAAATGCATGATCCTCACAGCCAGCTGGAGAAATGTTATCACCCTTCAAATCACATCATTGCTGAATGTGAAGCTGAGAATATGCTTTCTTATCTCAGAGTCCCCTGGGACATTATATTCCAGGTGCCTGATAAAAAGAGTTTCCTATGCTGGAGAACTGTTAAAAGGCTACACCACAGGACTGAATGAATTTTATCATTAAATAATAGCCTTGGCCTTTTTCATCTTTATTTTTGGAACAAGAGCATAGCTTTTCCCAGTAAAGGGTGCAGATCCACTTTTTTCATAAACACTAATGGCCACCCCATGGTAACAGTGCAATAAGAAAAGGGTTAGGGGAAGTTATTTGGATACCTACAGCTATTTGACCTTCTACTCTTTATTCTTTTTCAACAGGACTGTTGGGGGGAGGAGGGAAAGAAACTGGCTTTAGGGGGTTGATCTCCCTCTTCTGATGTCAGCCAGTGCTTTTGCCACAGAAATAAAAAGCTCTACGGGATACATGTAATGAATGGAAACAACAGCTCATTAATTGCAAAACAGGATTCCAGAGACCCTTGATGTTTCACTGTTTTGTTAGCATTTTGATTGGTCCCATCATATTTGATGCATTATTAGTATTTCACATACTTGCCCATGTTTCTAAAATTAACCAGCTCTTTCAGAGAACTGCACCTGAATGCTGAAGCTGACAGTCCAGGCACAAGTATATAGGCTGGTTCATGAATGCTTGCTCTGATTTCTGCCCTTTTCCTAGATAATTCATGTAGGGCAGAGAAGGTGGGACAAATTGCATTGCTGTAAACTTGTGTACCTCTTTCAAAGGCAATATATCAACTTATGCATCAACAGGAAGATAAGCTCTATCTGAAAAATGCAGTCATTAACTGCAGTATTCTACGTTGATGTAAACTTGTGTATTCTAGTAGAGAAACTGGCTTCATCAAGAATTTTACATACAGCTGAAGCACTCAGGTGCAGACAGTCGCTTCTTTATACTTCTAGCTATTATAACTGACAAGACTGATAAAATATATCATCCTTTGAGATAATATATTAGTTAAAGCCAATGTCTCTTATTGATGAGGTTTGCTTCTGTGGCTTTAGGACATCTACCTAAAAGAAAACCCATTGGTGCTAGAAATGACCAGGCCTTACTGGTCATAATGGTGCCCACTGTATTCAACAAGATTTGTGTCACTTTCCAGAGAAAGTTGCAAGTTAACATTCATGAACTGAAATAGCTTGCTCTTCTAAAAGAAAAGTGTATGTCTTCCCAGTAAAGTTGCTGCTATTCCCTACTATAAATATCAACAGTTTAAAAAAAAAAAAAAAAAAGAGGATTCAAGTCATGCCCAGCTAGTGAAGAAATTTACTGACTAGGCTCTGAAATCACGAGGTGTGAAGTGGATTCACTGCAGAAGGGTGGCTGGCTGGATCAGGGGCCTCAGAAAGACTTGATTGTGCATTTCAAGTCAAATACATGGGTGTGCTTGCAGACCCAGTAACCTAAAGGATCATCTAATGGATTCCCTATGTTCTGGGTCATCCTGGAATAAATCCTCATACAAGTACTAATGGTGTTGGAAAGGATAGAAAAATAAGTACAAACCTTCTGTGGTCAAGAAGGTCCTAGGAAAGAAATGAGGTTATATTTCATTTACTTCCCCTGAAATCTATGTGGTGAATTTAGAGCAAACTCTCTGACTAGAGTGTGTTGAAATATTGTGTGCTAAGACTTGAGAAGGAAAAGAGGGATGGCATGTATCTCTTGCATTGATCCTGTAGAAGCAATACTTTGAGTGATACCAAAGAACAATAATCCTAGGAACACAAAAGCTTATAATGTATAAATATCAATATTTACACCAGGAGTCAGAATGGGGCTTTTCACGTGGGTAACTGCAGTATCTATAATGCTATCTGTGATGCAAAATTACTCAAGAAACTCTGTTAAACTAGAGAAAAAATTGCTAGAAAGGACAATAAAATTAAGGATGACAACAAATTGGACAATGAGTGATTTGAGGAAGTGGAAAAAAGCTTTTGCAAAAATCAGCAGCTGCAAAGGAAAGACATCAAAGACAAATGAGGCAATAAAAATAGCAGCTCTGAGGAATGCTTCTATATCCAGCTTTTTGCAAAAAAAGCCATTAAACCCGAGACAGTAGCACTCCACATTTGAGCAAGGAAGAGGAATGCTTGTTAGACTAGTGGACCAAGATGATAGTCAATGCAAGTGATGGTAGCTGCTCAGAAGGAGTGGAAACAACTTACCTCCATGAGGAATATATTGAAGTCATAATCACTATATGCAGCGATTTTTTTGTCTCCTTCAATTAACACCTCTAAGTTTTGGTGAAGTGCCCAAGGAATTCTGTAATTAATGACATTACTTTTTTTTTTCCTCACACTCAGTCTCCTGGCTGCATTACCTATTAATTAGGGCTGGTGAAACATTTTCATTATATTTTTTTTTTATCATTATTAGGCAGAGCTTTTGTTTTTACCTAAGGAAACAGTCTAGCAGAAGATCATTGTTGTCCAATATGTCCTTAGGAGGTGGGGGTGATGTATACGCATACATTGCTTTCATTCCCCTTCAATTTACACCGCCACATTACAAACCTTTGGGGTTTTAGAATTACACAGAAAAAACCCGAGAAAATGTTGTGGAAGGTATTTTCTTTGCTTGCTTCTTCTGAAGATGGCACTCACTCAATTTTCTAGCCCTGTCCTTTCTATCTCTTCTGCTAGAGATCAAAAGAAACAAGTGAGATTTAGATTCCAAATAATACACAGGTAATGGCAGGACTATCTTGTCTGAACAGATTTCTTTGTAATTTTTTTGGTCTTAATGTATGACTTCATAACAATATGATCCCATGCTACTGATGTCTTGTTCTTCAGCTCCATCCTTGATCCTGTGTCTTTAGCACCTGCAGCATGGTTGTTCCAGAACTGGGACTTTCTCATGTTTCAACACAGTATGGTCCTCAAAATTGTTTTCCTGTGGCTGCTTTTTTTTCCCAAAAGTAAGTGCTGGATCTTGGCTTGAAGTTCCTGCAAAGACAAGAGGTACTATAAGACATACTTCCAGGTTCTGTAGTAAAAAGACAGTGCCTGCCCTGAAATACAATGGTTGTTATAGTAGGATGTTTTGGTAGTTCTCCACAGATATTTACCTTTCTATTGCCATCTCACAGTTCAGGAAGATTGATAAGGCTCTAAAAAGATGGTACCTACAATACCTATGGATATATGCTGCATGTGCTTGGTGGATGGGAGATTTGGGCCAAGTAGTATTAATTGGAATAGCTCTATTGACTTTGGTTGAATGCCAACAAAAGGGAGCTCGATCCTTTTGATTTCCAGAGCTGTTAGTTACTCATGTTGAAGCTAGACTAATGTCTTGATTTCTGTGGGGGTGTGCTAATTTGCTGACGGCATCCAATGACCCTGACAGCTCCTGAACCCACACACAGAATCCTGGAAAAGGAATTTACGCTGTCGCTTTCTGAGGAGGTCTGCACCTCCTCTAATGACTATGTCTTAATTAGCTACTGTAATTATAACCAAAGTTTTGACACTCCTATGATGTATAAGAAGTTTTAGGTTCGGCCAAAAGTACATAGTGTTCTTTCCTTGAAATTGGGAGTGTCTGCAGATGCATTATTGATGAGGATTTCTATAATGGTCCAGGTTGATACTCCTTAGGACAGTCTTCTATTTCTATGAAAAATTAAAGCTGATCTTATGAATACTAAATTGCATTCTCTACGTAACTAAGAAATGTGAATATAATTTATTGACAGGGCACTGGAATATCTGCATTATGAGTGACTATGTTGTTAAAGAGTAATTCAAGACCTTCAGAGTTCCCTTTCAACCAACATTTCTACAACTGTTATTTAATAACTTGAATATGGAAGCCATGGAATGACTGTGTGTTTAGAAAAGCCCACAGCCAGATTTGGTGATTTGACTCCTGCCACCAGAATGAGTCAAGGCTAACTCTATCTTTTGAGTCTTATACATAATTAATGTAGTGCCAAATGTTAGTCAGATAACACAAAAATACTCTATATATTCTATAAATATTCTCCTTAATACTTTAGTCAATAATATTTATTGATTTCTGAACTAAAACACAATGTAACATCTCTTTGTAATCTCACACAGCTGCTGTATTCTCCTGAGCACTGGCTGTTTCACAAAGGTGAGTAAAATATCTTTATTGCCAAGCTCAGCTCTATTTCATGTAGATGCAATATCTCTGAAATCTTCACTGCTCATTCTAGGCCTATCATTTCATCCCATCCCATCTGTTCGCCTACTTTTATGAAATGCTTTTAATCTCAGAAAAATATGTTGCCTATGGCAATCCATTCCTTCCTTGCTAATTACTGCCCTTCAGGTATCGTATGGCAACATCCAGATCTTCTAGTGTCTCTCACGAGTAAGTACTGTGTCAGAGAGTTACTCCGCAGTTGGGAAGCACTTTGGGGATGACAGTGCTCCCTCTCATTCAGTGCTCTCTGTGGTTACTCCAGCTGCCCATAATGACAACGAGCTGGAGCATCAGGCCCAGAGCCAGTCGATGGAGACACTGCCAACCCTCCAGGAGCTTATTGTGATATTCATTTTATACACTGCTGCCAGAGAATAACCAGCAGGAGGAGATTATGGATCAGACGTGCTACTTATCTAGTCATTAAAGGGCAGACTGCATGAGGGTTTGGCAGTTTTCTTGTGAAGAGTTCAGTCTGCTTGGTACACTCAGAAATCTCCATGCAGAGAAAAAGCAAAAGCAGCTGACTACAAACGCATCATTTGGATGGAGCGATAACAAGGACATTCTACGTTACCGTTAACGGAGGGAGGGCAGTCTTCACCGGATGCTCTGTAAGGTGAAAAGATCAGGACCCTTGTGCAGTTACAGCAATTTATCTTCAAATGGAGATTTGGGACTGAATTTCCTCTGGCACAAGAAAGAAATTGGCTTCCAAGGAAGTCCTTTCCTTTATGCAAGTGACTGGATTTGGACAGCATCTGGTGCTGCCTCCCCTGGTCCCCGTGGAGCAGTCAGGAGAGATTTGAGGGATGGAAATCTCCTGGCTACACTGATCAGTCCAGCTGCCCTCTCTAATCCCAGTCAGCTGTCCTGACCGCAGCTGGGTTTTGTTGGTTGATCTCTTCTGGTCCTATTATTTGGACCACTTCCATTTGTGAAGAATTGCATCCTTTTGCATTTAAGATGGTTAATAAGTATAGGATGTTCTACACTACTTTGTCAACCTTGCTGCCCCTGCATGGAGCTTGAGCTAGTTCATTTTTGGAAGACTTTGTATGTCCTGGAAGGGGTTCTCTCAGTCTGTCACAGAACACCATCCTGCATCACGGAGCTTCACCATTCAACCATTGCAGTTGGATGCAGGTGCTATATCCACCTCCACAGCAAAAAAGCAACTGTATCTTCCCAGAACAGTAGTGATTTGGCATCTACTTGAACGGGATTCCTAGAAAGCAGGGTTCCTCCCAGCATGAGCAAGGCTTTGAGGCCAGCCCAACTGATGAAACGTGAGCTCCTGAAAGCTGAATACCCGTGCCAGAACCATCATCTCATCACACAGGATTTGCTTCAGGTCTAAGTGTGGACAGAGCTGGTTTTAATTCTTCATATTTCTGACTTTTCATGGAACCTCTTAAAGAACAAACACATTGTCATGTGAAACAAACTACATCAAGACCTCAAAAAGAACAGCAATAAATTCACTGCTACATTTCTGCAGACTTCCAGAACTGTAACCCATGCTAATACCTTCTTTCTTTTGTAAATATAGGTGCATCAAAGACACCTTGTGACATGTGCTATAAAATGAGTTCCTATTGACTTTCACATTAACAGTCTGAGGGGATGGATTCAGATCTCTCTTCATAACAGGCTGATTCTCTCCAATCAAGCTTCATTTTCCACCAGAAGGGTGGCATGAAACTTTTCTGTGATAGCTACTTGTCTGCTAGCTCAGTTACAGAATGATGCTTTGCCTGTATGAGGCTTTTTCTCCGGAGCTACTGAGGCACTCTGCAATGTTCTTGCAACAAATCTCTCACTGGTTTTGTAATTTTTAAAGGTTGCCTTCAATGGTCTTTTAGTTAACTTGTTCCTCCTGCCAGCACAACTCTGTGTGTTAAAGACAGGACACAATATACCTCTCGACTATTAGCAGAAAGGTTCGCTTCACTAAACCCCTACATAGTATGAATTTTGCTGGGTTAATCACAGCCACATTTATAGGAGACTAACACTGTCAGTTAAGCCAGCTGTCAAGATTATCCCTGAAATCAATAGAGAAATACCTTTTAAGATATCCCTTCTATCCCAAAACAGGTGAAGGGGAAAAGAGCCTCCTTTTTCTGCAGACCACAGGGGGAGCTTAGAAATATTAAAGTTAAAATCTAGACTCATTTGATCCAGGATAAATCTGGGCCTGGACATGCTTTGACAGTGTGGCTGGCTGGTCATTGCTATATTGGTGAAAATTTCTCTGGATATATACACTGTTAGAGTAAGAACCTTTCAAGGCATAGAGCGAGGCAGGAGAAGAACATGCCAAAATCCACCTCTAAACCACAAACTCCTTCCAAAAACCAAAAGAGAATTGGTTAGTTAAAGATTTACTCCAGATTTTATCAAGTCTAGCAAGGATAAGAACCCTTTTTTCTACCCACCAGAATACACAACATAATGAGCTACTCTGAAGGGCAACAGGAGCCACTTCAGATGTTTTTCAGGATAGTTCTGCTATTAAACTTGAAAAGAGGAACTATGCCAGAGTGCCAGGAGGGACAATCCTGATACAGTTAAAAGAACAGAACTGAATGGTAGGAGTAAATGAGTGGCTTTCCTAATGGAGGGAAGTAACAAAAAGGATACTGTAGGAAACTGTGCTGCTGAACACATTCATTAGTGACCTAGAAAAAGTATTAACAGTGAGGCTGACAAAATTTGCTGCGGATATTAAGCTATTCCAGAGCAATAAGGACAAAGACCAGTTGTGAAGAATTGCAAAAACACTTTACAAGATTGAGTGAGAGATAAAAATCACAGAATAAATTCACCGTGGATAGATGTGAAGGGGGAGACGAGTGTGAAGGTAGATGCCTGAAAACAAATCTGATGGGCTCTCATCAAACCATTACGACTCAAGTGAGAGCTTAATATTACAGCAACAGTTCCATGAAAACATCAGCTCAGAGCTCAACAGTAATCAAAAAATGCTAAATCAAATCCTAAAAATCATTGGGAAAGAAAAAGAAAGCAAAATAGATCATTATGACACCATATAAATTCATGGTTCTCCCAGACTCTGAATACCATGAACCATTCTGCCAATCAATATGAAAAAGTGAAATATAATAAATAGAAAAGCTACCAAGAAGGACAATTAAAGACATGGACTGGCTTCCATACAAAGTGCAGTTCCATTAACTGGGTCTCTTCATCCTGAAAAAAAAGGTGAATTCAGGGACTGGGCAGAGGTCTACAGAACCGTGGGCAAAGAGGAATAGGGAATTACTTACTTTCTC
Organism: Elanoides forficatus; assembly: GCA_025311575.1. Taxonomy (NCBI): domain Eukaryota; kingdom Metazoa; phylum Chordata; class Aves; order Accipitriformes; family Accipitridae; genus Elanoides; species Elanoides forficatus. Next base: position 44,853,503 of record JAOBAS010000052.1, read on the forward strand.
ATCAAATTCAAGACCCAATCTAGCAGGTGCTAGGGTAGGAAAGGCAGTTTTCCTACAGTATGAGGTAGACCTGGGAAGTCATTGCCAAAGGATGTCTTGGATGATAGAAGTTAGGATCAAGAGAGAAGACGTCTATCATGAATTACTAAATTAGCTTAGGGAATCACTACTTCCATGAAAATAGGGATTGGGTGGCTCAGCTAGGAGATTTGTCTCCCTTCAACCTCCCCTCATGGCTCAGATATTGCTAAAGAACTTTGAAGTCCTGAGGAGGTCCTAGCAGACTGAAATATGGAGGGAAGGGATGCCATCCAGAGGGACCTGGACAGGCTTGAGAGGTGGGCCAGTGTCAACCTTATGAAGTTCAACAAGGCCAAGTGCAAGGTCCTGCACATGGGTCGGGGTGATCCCAAACACAAATACAGACTGGGCGATGAGTGGATTGAGAGCAGCCCTGCGGAGAAGGGCTTGGGGATATTAGCGGATGAAAAACTGAATATGAGCCAACAATGAGCACTCGCAGCCCAGAAAGCCAATCACATTCTGGGCTGCATCAAAAGCAGGGTGGCCAGCAGGTCAAGGGAGGGGATTCTACCCCTCTACTCCATTCCCATGAGACCCCACCTGCAATACTGCGTCTAGCTCTGGTGCCCCCAGTACAAGAAGGACACAGACCTGCTCGAGTGGGTCCAGAGGAGGCCACGAAGATGATCAGGGGGCTGGAACACCTTTCCTATGAGGACAGGCTGAGAGAGTTGGGGTCGTTCAGCCTGCAGAAGAGAAGGATCTGGGGAGACCTTATAGCAGCCTGCCAGTGCCTAAAGGGGGCCTACAGGAATGATGAGGAGGGACTTTTTACAAGGGCATGTAGTGACAGGATGAGGGGTAACAGTTTTAAACTGCAAGAGGGTAGATTTAGATTAGATGTGAGGAAGAAATTCTTCCCTGTGAGGGTGGTGAGACACTGGACCAGGTTGCCCAGAGAGGCTGTGGCTGCCCCATTCCTGGAGGTGTTCAAAGCAGGTTGGATGGGGCTTGGAGCAACCTGATCTGGTGGAAAGTGTCCCTGCCCATGGCAGGAGGGTGGAAATAGACGATCTTTAAGGTCCCTCCCAACCCAAACCATTCTATCATTCTATGAAAAGACCAGCATGCATGCTCCTGATCACTGTGACCCTGACAGGGCCGAGCAAGCACCACATCCAGCACCCAAAGAGAGGACATCAATGTAGAAAAAGCCTTTGTTCTTGCTCACATCTGTTTTTCATCTGAATCTGCAAGTGGTGCACTTCTTGATACAATTTTTATGCATTAGGAAGAAGAATCCCTTGCTGTGCTTCTGAAATTCACTGTAGAAGGATTGGTTGCCAAGCTGTGTGCAAGGCACCTCTGAAGGGTCCCCCTTGTACAGTAACAGCTTCAGAAAAAAACATATACTGGTCATATTGGAAATAACTTCTTATTGGAAATCTCAAATCCAACCTCCAACCCAAATGAGAGTATTTGCAACACTGGATCAGGTCAGATGTGGCTTTTTCTAGCTGAGTGTTTGAAGGACTACAATAGTCTCTACTATACAACTCTGGAAATCCCATCTCAAATGAAGGATTAGATTTTCCTGAGCTTAATGTAGTTCAAATGAGAACAAGGCCTTCTTTGAGTGTTTGGTGGGGACTTCCTGGAAAAGGTGGCACATGGGAAATAAAAACTTGAAGTTTGTGGGTCAAGTTTGTGGGTAAGAGGGCGGAGGAAAAAAGGAATGAGATGCTAATGTAAGTTTTCACAACGTAGTTGTCTGAGCTTGCTCCACAGCGCTAAATAATTCAGTGCCCATCTCAGTCCCGTAGCTAGAAAACCAATTTCCTTGTTACAATGAGAAGAAGATAGAGGTAACTCGCGGGAGTTTTACTGTGTATCACATTAAACACTGAACAATAGCCACCAATGGACAGCTTCAGCCCAAATTGCCCATAATGCCAGTTTACAGATACACACCCTAGGAAGTGCTGCAGTGGGCATGCTGACATCTGGAAGGACTTTCCAATTCTCCAGCCAATCAATTAAATTCTCTTCTCATTTCTGGTCTGTCTTACGAATAGCGTGGGTGACCATGACCTGACCTTGGGCATCTAATGCTCCCACTAGCCGCAAGTCTCAAGAGACAACTTTTCACCATGAGCACAGAGGTTATCCGAATGCAATCATGAAAAATAGCAAGGCTTTTCTCAGTATTGTATGAGATCAGCAAAAGAATGCTGTTTGCAAGCTGAGTGCTGCTCCAGCTACATGCGGCATGTGTTGTTCAAGGTTTTAATGTAACGCCATTGGAGCCGGTCCTGGATGAAGGAATTTTGTTCCAGTCTGAGTTCCAGATCTTCACACCAAGTGGGAAACTCCACGTATGCAGCAGAAACTTGAGCTCTGCTCACTCATCACTTTGGCACATTCAGAAAAATTCCTTGGATCGTTTGTGCCGAGCTGCTGTGTCTGCCCAGTCGGCCATCTCGCTGGAGGACAGGCTCTTCGCATCTCTCCAAACTCTGGCTTTGACTGCTGCTGTCTCCTGTGATGGGTGCAGAATTTTAAGATGCTCGCTCATATCATTTAATTAGTACCATCTTCCAGTTGGTGACTGATTCCATACAAAGCCAGCTCTTAGGTTTATGCTCATTCCTGTAAATTTAAGCTGATGCATTCAGCTTTCTGCGGGCTGAGTAGGCTCAGGAGCACTGGTTGTATTTAACTATTCATTAACTATTCATTAATGATTAATTAAGTCCTTTTCCAACAGTGGCCTTTGGGAGACACTTAGAGAAATTAACAGAAACAAGGTAAACTTGGTCCTTTTTTCAGGAGTCCTACCCCAGCAGTTGGTGGTTCA
>JAOBAS010000052.1:44856483-44885347 GCA_025311575.1 Elanoides forficatus
CAGCATTTGGTGGTTCATGAATTTCAAACAAAATCTTTGTCTTTGTATTTAATAATCCTCAAAGACTTTCCCTCCCAGGGGTCTCATAGATTTTGGAGTCCACAGACTTCTCACATTCAGCAAACAACTCTGCAGGTTAACTACATGCTGGCGGACCAGCATTCACCCTCCCATTTCACTCCTGATTTAAAATTCTAGGTTTAATATTAAACATTTCCCTTTCTGTCATTTTTTTTAACTTGAAAGATAAACTTATCCAACTTACTGAAGCTGTTCTGCAGGCATCGCTTCTGTTTTTTGGTCCTGAACCATAGAGAGAATGAGTTTGTGAAAGGTGACTTGCCTTTAGTGATAGAGAGTTTAACTAACTGAATTTATTGTGTATCAGCTGATCTGTGGTAAATGGCAGCGTGCCCACATTTGGCTTAAGGCAAGTGCAAGGCAAATTATCTCACATAACTAGTTTAGCTTTGTTTTTTATTAATGTTTATGAAATAGCGAGTTTGGGTTTTTTTTAAATTAAGGCTTGGAACTCCAGTCAATTTTGAAACTTAATCCTAGACCTTAGTTTCCAGCACTGTGACACTCTCCATTTTTCTCCTGGAATGCTCTTCTACCCTATCAGAGACTGAAAATTGGGTTGCAGTTTCTTATCTTTTAAATCATTTAGCCAGCTTAATTGTATTTCCAAGGTTATTTTACTGTCTGTGTACATAGTAATATTTATTTGCATTGCAAGATTAACACAAGGTCACAAAGTTATGGTGGGGAGGAAAGGAGAAAATGTTGAACCCTGGAACTACAAAAGTAGAAATCGCAAGGGCAGTAATTAGAACTATTTTAAATGAAGAAGCCAATATCCACCTTGACATAGAAGTTCTTCATTAAATTATGATCCAGAAATTTTTTGAGGCACAGATATGCAATAGTACTAAATGGACATTTCTTAGGTTCCCGTTATCTCTCTACTTGCTTTTGTGTATACCTGAGAAGAGTTTGGGCAAGTTTGATTTTGGGGCTGCTAATTCCATGCTTATAATACACCTAATTAATGTTATGCTAGAGATTTTGACACTGTATTTTATCTTGTCTTTACTGGTCTAGCAGGAGAGTCTCCTGACAACCTACATAAACCTACATGCTTGGTGGGATAAAGTTTCTCACTAATTCTTGAGAAACAAAAAAGTCTAAAAGCTTGAGCCTTTACCTGTGTGCACATCTGCAGGACACAGTAGCTTTTATCTGAGCATCTGTAGGCACTGAAGAAGATCAGATCTCAAACTACACAGAGGAGAAAAAAAACCTTCTTCTAGAAGGATGACTGATGACAGGAGAGTCCCCCAAGTATCTCAAACTGAGCATCAGGATCAGTGGATGTACAAGAAAATTTGTAGCCAGCAAGGCTGCTAAAACCTATGAAGAAAATGAATGACCGAATGGGAAACAAGTCTAGGGAACAGCATAAAATACAGAGACTGAGACATGAGCATTTGACTTTTTCCCCTGACTAACCTACCTGTAGCAGCAGTTTTCATGCCCTCGGTGGAAAAGAACAGTCAAAAGAGTTTCCTCCTCTTGAACAAGCTCTCCAGGGAGCAGGAAATGTTATTTAAGTGATCTTGTCTAATCCATAACTGAACCTGCTCACGCTGCCCTCTGTACAGGCAGGGCGCTCCGGCTGTGGCTCCGGGAGTGAAAATAGAAGCAGTGCTTGAGTGTGGAGCATACTTGTAGTCATGGGAGGCAACAGAGACAACTGTGGCATGGCAGAGGGGTTTTTTCAAATGTGAAAGGGCACGCAGGTCACCTTAGGTTAGCTCAGAGGTGAGGTTTGGCTTGTTTTCCTTAAAAAGCATGATTTTTTTTTTTTTCTTTGTCTCAATATTATCAACATTTATCATCTCGGACCTTTTTTTTTTCTTTCTTGTGGGATTTAATCCAGCAGAAGAGAGGTGGTATGGAGAAGAAAGGTGGCCTGGGGAACTGAGGCACAGCTTCTGGCAGGCTTTAAGAAACACTGAGAAAACCCCTATTCAGAAAACCTTTTGTATCTTAAAAATGAAGTTCAAGTTCTGACATTACATCACTTTCAAAGAGACATAGCAGATGAATTGAATCCTTTAATTTCTTTGTTCGATTAAAAAAAAAAAGAAAGAAAATAAAAGAAACTCAGCGTCATCACAATGTTCACTGTTCACTTTGGTGTTGCAATTTGTTTCAACTGAAAAAAAAAAATTCTGCTCATCTGCAGTTCTAAGATGGCTACTAAAGAGGCTACTTGCAGTTTTCTCCCAGGTTCAATAAAACAGCTTTTATTGTTTCTGTGATGTATGCAGACTCCTTACTGACTGCCTAACTTTGTCCCTATAACTACCACGATGTCTCAGTTGAAGAGCCCACTAACCATTTCATCAAACATTGTGATATGCCAGCTGCCTCTGAAATTGAGGGGTGAATGCTAAACTAGGCATGCATTGTAGGTTGGCTAACAACACCACAGTTTAAATGAAGCCTTATATATAGGAATGATCCCACCAAATTTTCAGCCTAAAAAAGCTCCAACACATCTAATCTCAGAAAACTTGAAAACCAGTGGAGAGGAAAAAAATGACCTCCAGAAAACAATTTAACTCTGAAATAACAGCCTTAAAGCAAAAGAGTTGGAGCCCTCACCTTTCCCCTATTTACAAAGAGACCCTAGATGACACACTTAGACTAGATATCGAAGTTCTACACATCTAAAATGCTGGAAGTTGAATCACACCTTTTTCATTTTCTTTCCCCTTTGCAACAACATGTCCCTTCTGGAAAACATCCTTAGAGCACACATGCTGCCTTGCCAGCTCTCTGCTGCCAAGATTATCTCTGAACACATGCTTGGCTGCATTTCTTTGCAGGGTGACAGGACTAAAGGCAGAGGGCAGGTCTTCTCCAGTTTAACAGCAGCATTGCACATCAGGCAGCAGCACACGTTCCCCTTTGGCAGCAAGTTAATGCCAACTCATTCTGCAAATGGGAACTGCCTCTCAGTCCTAGCAAGAATACAATTATTCTTATTTTTCCTAAAAAAATCTATTCACCTCCTTTTTTCTGTCTTCCATCCCCCTCTGGCCTCTTCCCAGCACTTGACAAACAAGTGTGTTCTGTGCTTGTTTGGGTAGCTTTCAACAACTCTATTAGGTTTCTGAGCAAGCACACTTCCCAGGCTGCACTCATGGTTTCTGTGAAGATGAAGAGATGATGGTGACACTATCATCCTATGTTCACTCTTCTGTATCAGTTCTCATACTTAAGGAGAAGGACAAAATAACCTTAAAGAAGGTGTAAATAAATATGGTTTGGGATTTACCCTTTTCCAGCTGTAACTTTTCCATTTTTTCTTTTTCTCCTTTTACAGAGAATCCTCCGTTGGATCAAATACACAGAATATTTCTGCGACCCTGCTGCAAAGTACTGCCAGGAGCAACAAGAGGTAGATTTAAAGAGTCGAGTGAAGTTGACCTTTTAATGTTAACAAACATAACTCCAGGGTGAGTTTAATCCTCCCAAGATGTCTGAGAAAAGCCAGTGCTTCCCCCCGTTCAAGAAGTACCTATGTTAAATGTAGGTACAGTCAGGTTGTGCAGCCAAGGCAAAGGAGATTATCTAAATTTTAATTGAGACAACAATGCCACATTGTTTTATAGATAACTGATGAAAATTTTGTAGCGGTTTTTCAGGATGTCCTGTATAGGCAATTGAAGTCCTGAGAAACTGAGTCTTTCTGTAGCCAGATTATATCAACATTAAGGGCTATTATAAAAAACACTTCTTCAGCCAAAGTTTGCTCCCACCACCCAGAAATACTGCTTCTGTCAGCCTTGTCCTATATAGTCTTGTATAAAATTTGCAATGAGTCATAGGAATTCATGAGAAAAACACAAAGGTCTTGCACAGAGGGGGAGAGTTTTACTATCTGAACAGTTTCCTGTTGCCATACAGCTTTTTATACCATCTCTAATGCTTCCAGTCCAGGTTTTCTCTCTTCTTTTTTCCCTTGCCAACTGAAAACTTCCCCATTTGTTTGAAATGGTGGGAGTCTGGAAAAGAGGGACCGTGGAAATGATGTATTCCCAATTTATATGTTTCTGGCAGGCTTTTTTTTCCCAGCAGCTCTTCCTGCTAATTGTCTGAAATTTATTGTTGAGATTTCCTACTTATTGCCAGTTATGGTTGCAGTTATTAAATGGGATGAGTATGATCCTTAGTTGATGGAAATCAACACAGCCCACAAAACTTAGAAAATGGACAGTGTTTTCATCAGGTTCAAGGCCAGAGCATATATCAATTAGTCACTCCTGATTCCAAGGCCCAAGTTACTCAGAAATCCCATCCAGTAATCCTTGCAATAAGCCAAATAGCCAATGGCTTTACAGAAGTTCATAGCCTTATCGACATGCTTTGCAATGCAGGCATTGTATTTACCAAGCAGGTAATTATAGAGCTCATGAGCATCTTTCAAATTTTGTGATTCCTCCAAAGAGAAGAAGGAAGATGAACGGTTACCCACATACTGGACCATTTTGACTGTGGATCATGGAGTCGCATGTTGCTTCCCATAACCTGCTAGGCCACAGGCTATAATATTTTTTTATTTATTGCAGCTGTAATAAAGTAGCTTGCAGAAGATGGAACAAGGAATCCAGTCCCTGGAAATCCCTTCCTGGCAATGGTCAGTCATCGCAAGCCCACACCTACTCATCAGCAGCCTTTCACAGCTTTTGTTCATATAGTTTGGCTGATTCATTCTCCAGGAAAAGTGATTGATTTGCACTTAAGTGACCCTTTTCCTCCTGAGAGGTGTCAGAGAGCTGTTATCAGACAAACTGCTTGTCTTTGCTTTAGCATAACTTGGCTTGGCTCCTGTCTGCCTTGCCACAGCTTTGACAGAGGATGTCTGTCTGCAATACACAAGTGATTCTGGTCTCTTTTTCTCTGGGTTAGATAGTGTAACTCCTCAGCTTTCTTGCTGCCTGACTTGAGGCAATGTATCTCGAGCAAGTTGGCCCAATCTCTGTCTTAGTGGAAAAGCGAGTGCCAGCTCTTCCAATTTTGGACTGAACTTAACACTCATTACAATTTAGGAGACAACCCTAAAAGTCCTCAGGGCAACCCAGGAGAGGGCTCGTTCCTGCAGTCTCCTCGAGAATCCTTATTACTGTGACGAGAGGCAACAGCCCCATCCCACCCTCTGGGCTGATGCTACCTTATCAAGATGCCCCTATTCCTTCCCTACAAGCCCTTCCACATCCTCAAATTTAATACAGACTAAGTTCTGCTTTCAGTACTTATATGGTCCCTGCTGCCGAGAGATGGGTTCGTTGTTCTGAATCTGATGGAAATTTTTAGTACTCTTAGAAAACAGTGCCAGCTGGAATATTCACTCCCTGTGTGTCCAGCAAGCAGCATTTTCCATTTCCTCAGTAAAATCCTCTTGGCTACAGCAAATGCTGCAGAAACCCACACACTCATGCAAATGAGGAATGACGCAGGTTTGGATCTTGCAGATGGAGTTGCAGATTTGAGGACAAGGAACAAAACTGGAGGCTTCAGAAGATACGGTTCATCTCCTCCAGGTGTCAGTCAGGTCACCGTCTCTCAACCTGGTGACGTTATACAGCAATAATATATGTGATCTGTGCAGGCAAGCTTTGCAAGCAGCACTCTTCCCTTTATCAGGCAACTGCGTTTCTTGGTGCAGGCTCATGGATTTCCAACAGAATCTATGAAAATAATCTTGTTTTGGAAAAACTTTTGGAGTAATATGTTTGAGGCTTTCTGGATATAATACTCAGCCAATTCTCAGTTGTTGACAGAAATAACTAATTGCATCATTTACATATATTTCTAATTCATGGCTTGTTATTTCCTGTTTCCTATTTTAGAAAATCAAAAGTCCCTGATATAGGGCCAGATTCTCAACCCTTTTGTTACTGAAGATACACTGATTTACACTAGTTAAGAACACAGCATGCAGATTTTCTTGGGTTTGGAGAGGTTTTATATGCTTTGGGGTTCCTGGGTAAAATATATTTTGTCAAAGAACAACCTAGGAGTGAGATATATCCTTAATGATAGTCATAATTAGGCATAATATGCCATCCAGCTTTCAGAGCTGTGCACTCCCTGTGCTCTTGCACATGAACGCGAAGAACCTGGAAAATGCCCAGTATGTTGAAGTTTGGTATGCGCTAGTGGAGCTGATGACCCACATAGACAAAACTGGAATCCAGGGCAATGATACTAATAACTAAGCTATTTTTTCAGCATAGTCTAGTTTTGACTGAGACAGAGACTATTCTAGGTCTGTGGAAGAGATGACACTCTGAAGATCTAGGTCCCAGTTTTTCCCAGGCTGTGCAAGATCCCCAAGATTCTGGAGATCAGAGACAGCTTGAGCAAGAGACTACAAACCCAGCTGGATGTCATGGGAATATGAAGTCTCGCAATCATCAACTACTGCTAGAGCTTTACAGTTACAGTTCTGGAGTATCCAAGAATTTTGTCTACACCTTCTGGTGGGTTTGTGCCCTTAGTCTACCTCAGCTTCCCAGACAAAAACTCATGGTATTAGCATACCTCTATTGTGCAAGGATAATTTAAGGATCTCTTCAGTAATGCAGGGTGGTGTAAGGTGCTTGGAGAGAAAGGTGCAATGGGGTAGTAAGACTAACATCAAGTTCTGCAGACCAGCAAGGCTGAAGGTTATCTCACCAAAACCAGTGTGAGCAAAGAAACTCTGCTCAGATACCTACTTAGCCATGCTTGTTTCTCAGTGTGGGTAGCAGTCCCCAAAATTACATGGGGCTATAAACTTGTACTCCAAAAACTTGAGAAAGTAACTCGATGAGCAGTCTTGTCTGTGTTAGCAGCAATGCTCTGAAGACCAGCAAGGATGGCTTTCCAGGGTGGTAGTCTTCAGTAAAGGAGCACTTAGAGTGTTATCCTGTCTCACTTTCTAGCAAAAACTTCAAAGCCGCATGAGACCAAGGAGTGTTTTAAAAAGGTTCTGGACCTGATTCCCACCTGGTGGCAGCTGCTGTAGAGAGAGTTCTGCTCAGTTTACCCTGGCAAAGACTCTGCCTCATCTGCTTCCCCCACCTCAGTCAAAATCAGCTCCAGGAACAGTTTGCAAGGGAATATGTGACAAAGCTTCTTAAGTGTTTTTTTAAATATAGAATCATAGAATGGTTTGGGTTGGAAGGGACCTTTAAAGATCACCTAGTCCAACCCCCCTGCCATGAGCAGGGACATCTTCAACTCAATCAGGTTGCTCAGAGCCCCGTCCAACCTGGCCTGGAATGTTTCCAGGGATGGAGCATCGACCACCTCTCTGGGCAACCTGTGCCAGTGCTTCACCACCCTCACAGTAAAAAATTTCTTCCTTATATCTAGTCTGAATCTACCATGTTTCAGTTTAAAACCATAGCCCCTTGTCCTATTGCAACAGGCCCTACTAAAAAGTCTGTCCCCATCTTTCTTATAAGCCCCCTTTAGGCGCTGGAAGACTGCTAAAAGGTCTCCCTGGAGCCTTCTCTTCTCCAGGCTGAACAACCCCAACTCTCTCAGCCTGTCCTCACAGCAGAGGTGTTCCAGCCCTCTGATCATCTTCGTGGCCTCCTCTGGACCTGCTCCAACAGGTCCATGTCTTCCCTGTGCTGCATACGGGCGTTAACATTGGTATCTAATTGCAAACTGACCCAACGCAGCCCCATTTGCAGACTACGATCTGCCCAAAAGACAGACCTCTCCCTGTGTCCTGCTTATGTCTCCAGAGCACTGCAGGGAGCCCCGTGTATATCCTGGGAGTTTTGTGGGTGAAAAGCGCTGAGGAAGCACAAGATGTTGTATTCTGTAGATTCATTTTGCCAGGCCCTGACCTTTCAGATTCCTGCTGAATGTCTCCTTGCAAGCAAGAGAAAAGAGTTAACATTTCACGACTGCTTTTCAACCTCAGCAGAATAATTTTTAACAGGGCATGAAAAGAATAAGCCTTGTCGCTTTCTTCCTTTAACCTTTAAAGGGAGTTTTGTCTTTCCATGAACTCTGCTTCAGCTTTGTAATTTGAACTTGCTATTAGGAAACTGGCATTTTAAAACCAATTCAGGTTTCTGATCAAAGGTGCTGACGGTTGAAAGGACCTATGTCACTAAGCCCTCTCCCTGGCTCAGCTGGTGTTATTTCCTGAGGTCTCAACAGATTGTTCCTTCTTGGTTTCTTCACTGATCTGTCTCATTCCTTATTTCAGTACCTTTCTCAGTCAAGGGTATATATATCAACTTTCTCTTACTCCCACAGAAAAATTCCTCCAAGTCCATGGACTCTGTAATGATCTCAGACCATGATATTCTTCTCTCATTTTTGCCTCTGCACTCACATCTTACTGTAAAGCAGTTAGGATGAGAGATACAAAAACTCTCAGGAACATGGGAATGCTTATGTTGTCCAGCTCCATGTGTTTTTGTGGTATTTAACAAATGCTTACGGCATGTCATCCCTTCCTTTAGTACTACCACATGATTAAGGAGCTTGGGGACTTTTGAAAGACTCTTCTGTTGGAATTTTTATATGTACCTAAGCATTTCAGAAAACCTGAACTTTTCTTACATATGTCACATGCTAAGATACTGTGCTTTAACTTGATTGTAGAAATTCGCAGTCTCTAATTTTTTCTTTGATTTGACTCAGATTTCAAACTTATCCATTGACTACTGTAGTATTCCTCCTGATTTACACTCACAGAAGTGAAACTTGGATTAGCTCCTAAAATGGTAGATTATGCTTAGCAACTAGACTGAATAGTCTAATCTCCTCTCTCAGATATTTCCTTGTAAATGTGAGTTAACTCTCCAGATCCATATGGGGTTCATTTGGATTTGGGCTAGAACAGTTCAGAGCCTACAGAGCCCCCCTATGTGAATCTGTGCACCTATTGATGTGATCCATAAAATTCCCCTTTTTTGGGGACAGAGCCAAGATCTCACTGCTTATAACTCAATTAAATGTTTCAGAAAACAACAGGGATCGTCAGCAATTTCTGAATGGTGGAACTTCTCAGCTTCTCCCTCCCTCCAGTCATCAGCCTTTCTAGAAGTGACAAAACACCTAGGAAGAGGAGGCAGTTGATTGATTGTTAAATGTTCCCTCCAAAGGGATAACACTTTGCTCCTCAGCAAGTCCACGGGCCAGTAGAGATGAACGAGCGGTGGAGCCAGCTCTCTTCTCTCTCCTGCTTAGACATCATCCATGAAAGCACAGGCTGAAGCATGAACTCTTCAGTGCAAAGACCATATGTCTTTAAAAGACTGGAGGGTGCTAGCTTTCCTAAATGAGTAATAATATTTGAATGGAAGAAAGACAGAAGAATAATCCAATTAGGAGAAAGTGGAGGTTTGGGTGATGAACAGAAATAGCTGGGAGAGAAGCACTGAGGTGCTGAGGGAGTGAAGTCTGTCAGTGGCAGAGCAACTGTGATGTGGCTTTCAGTGGCAAGAAAAACACATAGTGACATAGTTCTCACCCGCTTGTTCTTTTCTTGAAGTTTATTATATTGAACAGGGCCCTTTCTCAGACCAAACTGCATTTGAATTCTTGGAAATTTGACAAAAATGTCTCCTGAGAACTGGCCTGTTTCCTCTCTTTCCAAGCTGACCTTTTAATGAGGTCTCATTTTGCTTCCATAAGCTGAGAACAGAGTGTACGAGACCAGCACAAGATGTGCATTGTCTTTCTAGGATTTCTCATGTGGTTCATTCTTCCGCCCATTTCTACTTTCTAGGGGCCAAATCCCAGAACAGTTGTCTTTGCCTTCAGTGAGAGGTGTTCCTTGAGGAACCAACAGAATGGATCTACTTACCCTTAAAACCACTGTTATGCTCAGAGGTCCTAAAATAGCCACCTATTCACTGCATCTTCTTTCGTGACTTAACACGAGTCTTTCACTTGGAATATTTGTTTGTTTTTATCAAACCAATAAAGGGAATGGGAGCATTGATTGTGTTCCTGAAATAAGGGTCACAAAAATCTTTTGATCTGATTCATAACAAAGTATTCTGCGGGCTTTTTTTGCAGTACAAGACCTAACCCTGTTATTATTCTAAGGATGCACCAGCAGACGCTAGAAGGAAAGACTAAATCAAAGGCTACCATTCTATAGCTATTGAAGATCATACTAGGAGTGGAGAAGAGGGCTTGTATTCAGTCTGCTTCATCTCAGTTGTTATACACACAGCAAAAAAAAGAGTATTAAAGTCCCTGGCCTGAAAACTTGACATCATAGGTGAAGGAGGTTGAATGGGATGGAAAGTTAGCCAGGTTCCTTGATGGAAGGATTTAGGAGGCTCTTTCCTTCTCTGAGAACTGTCCAATCCTGCCAGGAGACTATGAATAAGTAGTAATGGTACAGAGTAGCTTTCCTGTGCCAGATCTGGATAGATAAATGAAGGAAAGTCACCCTATGGTCAACCTGAGCTTCTGAGGAAGGGAGTGTAGTGAATAAATCTATGCTCACTATCTCATCTCCATCCTGAACACATTGTGGCTACTAAAGGCACGTGCCAGAGCTAGGAGCTTGATAGCAGAAGGAAGCTTTTATACCCTCCATCAAGGTCCTGAACAGAGACCATTATGTCAAGGGATTCGGAAAACCTACTCTACTTGCTACTTGGTTATTTCTTATTCCACCTAAACTACTACAACAAGATCCAATAGCTGGGATGGAGGAGAAGAAACAAGGTCACAAATTTCAATGATGAGGATAGTTAAGGCAAACAGCAGGTTCTTCCATTGCTGAAATGCTTAATTATATTATTACTTTATTCAAAATGAGACATTCTAGCTAAGCTGGAAATTGATGCAAAATTTACTGAGTGGCCTGTATTAGACTGGGTGGCAATGGACTTAAAATTGATAGCAAGGTCACAGGGACCTTATTCAGTAAAGACAGCCATGCTGGGGAGCCCTGTAGCATACATTTAACAGAGGGTCACTTTTGTCAAAGTGATGTGCACTGTTGTGCTGCAGGTGTAAATTCAGTCCTTATGCTACTGGATGTTTAATCAAAAAGCTCAGAGGCAACACGTATATATTTTCTAACAGTTCATTGCAGCTTAGCTCAAAAAGACAAGGAGTAGAAAATAACTGCTTAATGGGAGACAGGGATTCATGCTCCTGCTCCTCACGATAACTGACAGACAGCAAAGTGTTCATACTCCTGCTAATCATGATAAAGCAGAGCTGGGAGCTGGTAAGATTTTGAAAAATGGAAGTGATAATATTTCATAGATGTGCTCACACACATATAATCCTTGTTATAGGACCATTTCTTAAATGGTGTTTTGGTCTGTAGATCTCAGCAACAACTTCAACTCACCAAAATATGTTCACCTGCGGAAGAAAATAAATAGCTTGATACAACAGGGTGATGGCCTGAGGTATTCAGGCTGAAAGAGCAGACAACTTATGATTTCTTCCGATAACTCCTCCCAATCTCTACCCTTGCAGAGAAGTGGATTCAGCCTGACAGGTTGAAGAAAATAGCACCTGCTAACACAACTGCGCTAGCCTGATGTGTTTCTAGGTTTGAAAGAGACCTTTACTATATGGATGTCACACTTGTAAGAGCAACCCAGCAAAAGTTTAGCGGATGTATTCAGGCAGAAACGCAAGGACGGTTGGAAGTCATGAGGCAGCCATGGAAGGCAGGATTTGTAGGGCTGCTCAGGCCAGAGACTGGGCTGCCTGAGGCTTTCCAAAGGCAGCTGGCACATCTCGCTAGCTGGAAGAGAAAACAGTCTCCAGACAAACCAGCAGCTCAGCTCTGGACAAATACAACTCCCAGGGAACTTTGCAAACTGGATTCTAGCGTTGTCTCACGTCAACAGCTAATTATTGCTTTGTATAAAGTCCCCGAGATGGTAAAATATGAGGCACTGAGACTATCCATCTTGTGGTTGCCCCAGATAAGGATCACAGGCTTAAAAGAGTTGGTACTGAGTTACTATATTTAGAGATGCAAAAGTTTATCCACTAAAGATATTTCTCGTGCATATATTTTATTACTTTCGTTATGCACTTAAAATAGAAAGTTTATGATCACTGCTTTTCTGTGGAAGAAAGAATTAAATCGCATTTATAATGACTTCCCTCCTTCTTCCATGAACCTCCTACATATTACTCTCTACAGGAGCAAGAGAGACTCATTTGATTTCGTAAAGTATGTTCCTATAGACTTTACTTTTACTCTTTGCTTTTCGTCCTTCTGATGAGTAAATGTGGCGATTTACATATATGAAAACGCTACCTTTTCAATCTCTTCTTCCTTTCTTCAGTTGAAGCTCACTGATTTTCTCTAGACATCTCCTCTGGAAGCTGCAGAGACATCAATATTTAAAGAAAATGTGAGGTAGATGTAACATCACCAAGTCTATCCAAATGAAATAATTCAGTATTAACTCAGGCAATTTTTGCACATGGTTGACATGAATGGACATTATAAAAAGGTAAAGAACTATTAATATTTTCAACATAGGTTAAAAATTAGAGGCATATTAGCAAGATATACTCCAGCCAAAATGTATTAAAGCAACGGCCACTGGGCCAGACCTGTAGCTGTGTAAAAGGAAAACTGTTAAATTCAATGCTCAAAAGTTCCATTTCAATTAATTCCTTTTTAATTAAGAGCATGACTGGGGAGGTTGCTGCTACAGTCATGGACATCACTTTGCCTTTATTTTGGAAGCTTTGTGAGGTTGTAGCGCCAAAACTCTCTGGAATTCAACAGTGACAAAAGAAATATTGTGCTTTGTTACAGTTGGGGTCAGGAAGTGGAAGAAGGGGAAGCAAAAACTCTTGACACTTGTTGGATATCCAAATTTACTGTGCCGTCTGAATGCAGAGGGTCACAGTAGCATGAGGAGGCTGATACTGCACTGATGACTTTTGTGCATGGATTAACTATAGTGAGTGTAACGAAAAGGATTGGAGAAACCAAAGAGTGATAGAGATGGAGATGTGACCCATTCCCTGAAGATCTGTTTCCTCCTTCTTTGATATGTTTGGAAATTGGGAATAAATATTTAGGACATGGACCAGGCACCTACAGATTTCTATTAATTACTGGCAGAAATAACTATACATACTGATTTAATCATCATTGCAAGGTCTCTTGTGATCCCACCTGTATCCCATCCTGATTGTGAATTGTCTAACAGTTAGACCTATTGCCTAAATGGTATAAACACTCTTCCATTACTGGCTGTGAGTTCATGCCCTGTTTCTCTACAGCCACTCTCCCACTGTGAATGTACAGTTTCATTTCAAAAAGTGTATCTGCTGTGAGTTTGACATAAAAATAGCTGGCAAAAGCTGCCTGGTACACTGTGACTCAACCATAGGGAGTAGGAAAACTATTTTAGTAGTAAATTAACAACAACAAAAGAAACTGCTATGTTTTCCCAGGTTTGCCAATCAAGGCACTGGGCCAGTAAATATGATTTGGCCAAAACGTAGGGCCACAGTTTCCCCTGCCCACCAAGACTCAGTGCAGGAGCTAGAACACTGATTTTTAATAAGTGGCACTAAAGACATAAGGAGATGTTTTCTGTGAGAGGGCAGCAAAGAAACGGGATTTCCAAATAAGAGGTTTATGGAGGAGAGGGTTTCCTCCTTACTCAAATTGGGAGGGCAAAACTCACTGTACCTTTTTTTTGTAATACACACAAGTGCTGCTGAAGGGAATGCTGAGAATTTGTCTAATACCTCTTCCCGCCAGGGAATGGCATCACTTCTACAAACACCCAAGCATATCTCATACGATTTATACTTAGTGAGCTCTAATTATAAACACTTTCCAAAGCCAACTAGACTTAATTTTAAAGTTAAGAATTTGGCTTCTAGAATCTGCTTTCTGGCACTCTTAGTTATCTCCTGGCATCCTTCAGTCCTTTCTTCCCCCATCAAATATTGAATACTTTGTCTTGAAATCTGATATGTTTAAAAAAATATATTTAAACTGCTTAAACATATTTCAATGGTTAGCTTACCTTTTATGTAATTAGTGACATTTCCTTCCACTGTAACATTGATGCAAGATCACAAAATTACAAAAGGAAGGGGTCAAGAAGTTTAACCCAGAAGAATGCAAAAAAACCCCCCAAATAACCAAAATTCAAAATATCAATTATTTTAAACAGGGAATTTAATATCCAACCTGAAGAAGAAAGCCTCGGCATTTTTCTGTCCAGCTAAAATTGATGTGTGCCTCAACAGAAATGCCAGCTCTGGGCTTTTAATGTAAAAGGCTTTATCAAAGGAATATTTTTTTATACTTTTCTTTTCAATGAATGAATACATTCCCTCTTGACCTCTCTTCTTGCCTTCTCTGACGTACTACTATTGACTTAGTGCAAAAGGAAGGGCTAAGGCTGACTTGCATTTCTGAAAGCCCCATGCTGATTAATGCACATAATGATGTATGCCTTGCCAAGAAGAGATTTTATTTTTTTTTCTGAATCATGCAAAGGAAGTATATTCTAGTTTAGCCATATGACTCTTGCCCAGAAACATACAGGTTTTCTTCTCACCACTTTCCACCTGTATGCTGTGCCTCCTGCAAGAAAATCCACTTTCCTAGCAGTTTACTGGGTCAAAACTCTTCCCTACAGATGGTCTGCTTGCAGTCGGTGCAGCTAAATTATCTATTCTGAATCATTTGCCCAGCAGAAGACATGAATGCATAAATTATTGGCACCACCTATTGGCAAAAAAGGCAAATGATACAGTATTTGTAGGTTAGTTTAAGTATTTTAAGTAAATACGGCTTCAAATGTTCCTCTAGTTATGATTTATTTTAACCATACAACCCAGTAAGGCCACTCAAGCTTTGCATTCCCCTGTGCCAGTGACAGCTTTGAGTTCGATCATCTGACTGGGGATACGTCTGCTACGTGGGTCACACAACAGAGGAGCAGACAAGGCACGAAGCTACAGGTGGAGCAGGTCTCACTAGTCTGAGTTTCGGGTTCTTCTAGGTACTTTTACCCTAAGATGCAAGCGCAGCTTTACAGGTTAGTTTTCCACTCCATCGCCACAAGCACCAACCACAGCTGGTCAATGAATCATGGATGAGAGTGGCCTTAGTTGCCTTTGGTTCTTGTGACCAGGCAAGAAGCTGCTTGATACAGGACTTGCTGAGGCAAGAGCACTAAGTAGTGGAAGGGATCTGAAAAATTTTCAGGTGTTTTGAAGCATTTCCTGTCAAGAAGTTCTGACTTGAATTATCCATATAAGGCTGGAAGATAAGTGATGAAAAACCTCTGGGCCATGGGACATGCTGGTTATTTGTGGCTATTGGTGAACAGACTTGTTTGAATGATTTGCATTTTCACTGAATAAAAGAGAGGGGAAAAGAGAGAATGGCATTTTGCTTCAGGCTACTTTTTCTCAAATCCCACATAGTTGTTTTGTGATGATACTAGCCCTAAGATATCTGCTGAGAGGAATATTTATCTTTTGGTGTGATAAACTATGCATTCAGGTAAAAGCATTGGATTTTGGCTCAGCGTGGACTAATTGAAATGTGGAAGGAGTCTGCTGGATACTTTAGCACTATCACAACTTATCCTCTGAAGTTTCTTTGAATTTTGTTTCTTTTTGCCTTCCTAGACTCAGAAAAACACTGGTATGGGTAAACCCCTCTACCTTCTCCTTCTCTCTAAAATCTTTCAGCTGGAGGATATCTACCTCAGCATTCTGGTTCTCTTGGTGTTGCACATGAGTTGATCATCTCGTACTAGCACGGACAAAAGTCATCATTTGCTGTTATTAGCTTGCCCAGCAGGATGGGCTCCTGTGTTCCACTTCTCGGAAATAGTAGGAATGAGTGAGGACAGTTGATAGACACAGAAAGACTCAGGCAGGCCTTCTGAAATGTATAAAGCACTGCTTGATCTGTTTAAAGGTGTTTCTAGACACTGCCATGACCTAACCTTTACCATATGTGAGTACTTATACTCTGTGGAGAAGGACTGACTATGATACATAGCAAATAGCTAAGCTCATATACCTTCATTTATTTTTAAAGAGAGTATTGTTCTACATGTTCTGAGATAAAAAGTGATTGTGGTCAATTTTAGCAAAACTAGCACATGCATGAGGCAGTGCTAATGGCAGAACAATTTTCATTTGCCAGTTGATTGTACTTACCTGACAGAAAGAATATTAATAAAAATGTTCTATCATGTCTGAAATTCTGCCCTGAATAAGTGAGAGGGCAACTTCAGCTTCTGGAAGATCAGTTTTCACTTGAAAATACACCTTTCTCTATGGACTCCTGCTGCAAAACACAACCAGATTATTTATTTACAGTGAGTGTCTATTGTCTTTAGACAAGTCAAAGATAAAATATAAAAGCTTGGAGATTGAATTTAGAAAGTGTCAACTATTATTATTATTATTATTATTATTTACATTTATAAACCAGCCAGTAATCTACAGATTACCACCACTGTGTGAATCCTATTTAAATGAGGAGAAGAAGAAAGCAGGAATTTAGCATTTCCTCAATCCAACAACTAATAGGATACCAAGCCCTTTTCCTGACAGCTCCCGTGCTTAGAGCGACTTAGGGCATCCTCCATAGTTTGCACCCATGACATGCAGCAAGTACTAAGCATGTCTTATTGACAGGTGAATGATCTGACCAGCACATCATGTGATTGAAGGTCTCCAGAAAAAGAGATGACAGTATAGGGGTAAAATGTCAACGAGATTTATTTCTCCAACTTGGGTTTGGTCTGCAATGTGGACATTTCGGGGTAGGTGTGGTATGGATGATAGTCCGTCCGTAGTCTGATGTCCTCCATGGGGAGAGAATGGACGTGCCATGCAGAAAACAGCAATTGTTCGGGAACAGGACTGATCTGATCGGGACTGGCAGGGTCCATCTAAATTGATATTGACTGTGGGCAGCCAGTTCCAAATATTTCTGGTCAGATGGTGGCAGATGAGTTGTATGGATGGCCTTTCCCAGGAGCCTGCAGCTGTTTAAATAGCCACCCTGTGGGAGCCACAGCACCACAGCTATGTTTGACATTATGAAACCTCAGCAGGGACAGGGAGAACCATGGGGACAAGGAGTCCTCCCCGCTTCCTGGCTTCCATAGATTACTTTAATTGGTAAAACTATGCTCCTGTCACTGGAGAGGACATGTTATAAAACAAAACATGAACAAAATCCTGAGCCTAAGAATTCATTTGCCCTGAGGCTCAACAAAACCCTTCTGGGTAAAGCTGTGTCTACAGGGAGTCAGAACGCCAGCAGCGAGAGGAATCCCTTGGAAAGGGGACAGGCTTGTCACACCTCTCAAAGGGGGACATAGTAAACAATCTCTATGGCTTCCTGCCAGCCTTTTTTTTTTTTCCCCAGTGATTTTTGGCTTTTCCATCTGAACAAGTACGTGCATCCTCAGTACAGAGTTATTATCTTTCTAGGGTGAGAGAAAAATAAAACTGTTTCTCTGTGTGTGTGTGTGTGTGCATGTGCACACGCATATATGTGAGAGTAAGGGACAATATTCTGATAAGGTGCCTTTTTAATGCTTTCACATAGAATTCAGTTATGACAAGCCTGAATGCACTATTGAAAGTGGTACTTAGCAGCTCTCACATGTTCAAACAGATCTTTCTTCTTAGATTAATTGGTAAAATTTTTACAGGAACAATTAATTCCAATTTGTGACTGAACTTTAACAGGTGCTATTAAGCAGGATCCTTTAATCTAAATCTGTTTATGCAAGCCTGTTTTATTTGTGCTAGGGATGGACATGATACACTACAATTTTAAGAACAGTGAGAACTAAGATTTGAAGATAAACTGTACTCTCCATATAGTAAGCTAACAATCCCTTAGATGCTCTGTTTCATACAGACAATATTAATCCCATGATAGATGTGAGATAAAAATCATCTTTAGGTGCTCAAAAAATAAAGTAATCCTAAGTACAATCCTGATATTGCCTACAGTTGCTCTCAAAATACAATTTAAGCTTATTCTTCAGCATCTCTGCACTACCTGTAGCTATTCCATATAAAATAAGTAAAGAAGATCAGATTTTTTGCCTTTAAATTTGGTGCTGAATGATAACCACTATTCTCCTGAGCCTACATGCCTGATTCCAAACCAGCTGATTTTCCTGTCCAAAGGGCCTTTGGCAGAGTGTGCTCAGGTCCGCTCCCCCAGACACCCTCATTGCCCGAGCTTTAACACAGCCTGGGCAGGTCCTCCCTCCTCAAGCATCACACAGCACAGAGTGAGAGGGTTTCTTCCACCTCAGTTTTCCTCCACAATGCCCAGACTATTCCCCCTTCCAAACTCAAAGAGAAATAATTTATTTTACCAGTTTCTCCATGTGGCTTTGAAACCCTTTCCCAGTCTCTCAAAGATGTCTGCACAGGAGAGCATACAGCAGAGCTGCTCTCCATGTATACACACTGCTGATCTCGTGTGGAAGTTTCCAAGGTCTTCAGGTAAGACCCTGTAACCTGAAATCAGAAAAAGTTCAGTAATTAATATGTTTTGAAGCTTGGCTTTGAGCTTGCTACTCACTGAACTCTAGCAGGAAAGCACACGTGTAAGCATGTGTGACAAACATTTTATACCTGTGAAACTGGTAATAAATCTTTCCAGAATTTGGTTTGGTTTGGCTTTTTCCAATGAGCAGAGTCCCAGAGATGAAGCAATGCTCATGATTTTTCTTTCATTCCTGTAATTTTTTTTAGTTTAATTTTGTTTAAAACTTTAGATATCTTCAAGATGAGTTCACTGAAAGCAAGATTTGATCAACAGTTGCTTCATTCAGTGTTGGTCTGATAAACTTGGTTGATGGGTTTCTAACTTTCTCTCATTCATGTGATAAATGCAAGAGAAACAGGATGGTCTTTAACATAAGAGGAAAATGACAGCCTTTAGACTGCAGATCCATGTCACAATGGCATGGGAGATTTCATCCCAACACCTCCATGTCTCCCACTCTATAAGAGATTACTGTATAAGAAGTTCCCATGACCGGAAACCCAAGTTTCATTCCATAAGGGTTTACTTTGGAAAGAAACTTGTTCCTGCAGCTTGTGTCCATGTGATCTCTTCCAGCCTCTAAGTGCGACTTGGTTTTATTCCAGCAAATGTTGCTAGATTGAAAATCCAAGAGCGAGAGATTTCCTGCCCCTCTGTCACATAGTTACAGTCGGATGGAGACAGAATTGGTGTTTGATCTCCAAGTTGGCTCCAACTTTTGCCTCTCCATCATGGACTGGCCAATATCTTAGCTCCAGGCTTTCCGACTTATTTGTGGAGCATAGGAAGGACACCACGTAATCATAATCAATGTTTTAAAAGTTACTAGATAAAAAGGTATAAATAACCCTTGGAACAGGAACTGGAAACCAGCCGCCGCATTTCAGGTGACTGTCCTATTGCTTTGGCTAGCAGATGGCCTTCCTGCTACCTCTCTTTGATCCAGAGGAGATTTAATCCCAGAACTGTTGCATAAAAGCACAGTTTCAGTGTGATATAGGTAAAAAATGCTCTCCCCTGTCTCCCCAACACGTAGGCTGTCTGCTGACAAAGCCATTAGTGGAGCCTCGTGGGAGAGTTTGACCCTCCACAGATGATAAGAATTGGAAGGCTTTCCACTTTCTAGAATACGCTTGAAAGGGGGCAGCAATTATCTTCTCTTTCTGTAGCACCTGAAGAGAGCAGAAAGAGCCTGTTTCACTCTTTTAAAAGCAAAAATGTACACATTAGTGCTAGAAGAGGTGGCCTAGTTGGTAAGGGTCTCCTTGTGTGTAAGAGCCACACACCAAACCTATGGAAAGGGAAGGGTTTACGACACTCTTTGGAATGCCTTAAAGCTCTTTGGAGTTTAGTCTGATGTCTACAACCCTCAGTCTGTCAGTTGTTGAACATCCCTTTTGGAGCCGCCTCTTTTTCCTGTGTGTATGAGGCCTCTGAGGCTGAAGGGGCCAGCTCAGGAGTCAGGGAACCCCAAGTTAGGTGTTGTGACTGTTTAGCATTCATTTGATCTATTCAGCTCCTTTTAAAGTACGTCTTCTGTCAAAGACTGTCATCTAACCCAAGGTTTGTGGAGAAAGGTGCTCTTCCAGGGCACAACTGATTGCATCCTGAGTTAGGTGAAGTACTGCTGCTTTCTAGGGGTTACCTTCTCTCTTTCCCTCCTCACTTGGCCTCTCAAAGACTATATAATACCCAGTATCTTACGTCAAGAAGTTTTACTTAGGTGAACTAAATCCTATTGAGAGCACCTAACTTCTGCGGGATTCAACCTTTTAGCCTGTTGAGTGAGGATTTTATAAAAAGGGAGGAAATTACTGAGCTCACCCAGATATTTGTCTGTTTTCTCTATTTAGATGGCAATTTTCCAAAGGTAGGGTTGCCTTTTAGTACGTGTGTGTCTAACTTGCTGGCATAATGGCATCTGAATCTTAGAAGTGTGACAGGCTCAAGGTGTGTATTTGTCACTTATAACCTGTTTTGTTTTTAAAAAAAGACATTTTGCTTTTAGCTTCCCTATAGCCTTCAGTTTGTCTCAAAACTGATACATCCACAGTCTTTGGCAGTAGGCACTTTAATAACACAAACGATACGTTATCCAATGAACGATTATGGCTGTTCCCAAGTCTCCTCCCTCTCCATTATCTATTGATTTGCTTTTTTATTAAAGTTCCTGTACCAGCTGAAAACCACAGAGTTCCTGTGAGTGAATTTTATATGGATGTATCAGATGGAAAATATTGATTTCCAGTCAATTTTTTTTTTTAAAAACCCACAGCACACATTTTACAATGGAAAAGTTCACACAGGACACAGGAAATAGAGAAAAGTATTTCCTTCCCATTTCAGCACAGGAGCTACACAGCGTGTTCCAACTCAGAGAACACGCAAACAATGTTCAGTCTTCAGGCAAGGTCAGCAAAGCAGATGTGACTTTAAGTTTACCGCTTGTATAGCGTGAGAACAATCCCCGGATAATGGAAAGACCTTATGGGGAAGCCATGGAGTTTGCTAAGCGTCTTGGCGAAGCGCACCATATGATTCACTGTGTGCCATTTCCACATTGCTCAATGCTCTTGGGGCTGCTGGAACAGCAATGATTAAAAAAAAGAATCACTTTGAGATAAATATCTTTAAAGATTGTGGGGGGAGGGGAAAAGAAAACATCGAGACTCCAGGGCTACCACTGTAGTCCTCCATCTCCTATTGAGTGTAGATCACTCTGATGGATGCCTTGCTTTCCATGGACTAGTTGCATTACTAAAGAGGTGTGAAGTTCATCCTAGGGTAAGATACATCCTAGTCAACTCCTAGATTTTCAGCCATTCTTGCCTCTTCCTTTGGCAGCTGTGAGCTAAGACTTCTAGCACAAAAACTAAATGTACACATGGCCTTTATGTTTGTTTAAGTGATTTCAGGTTCAACATCTAGTTTATTGGAGTCTTGATCCTTGACAGAGATTTCTGTATTGTATTTCAAAGAGGACAAGGAGATGAAAACATGAATTAATGTTAGAGCAAAAAAGCAGGGCATTTTCCTTGGAAACTTCTTACAGACATTTAAAAAAGTGAGACCTGTCCAAATAAATATGCATTTCACTGACAGCTGAAGATTATACATTTGTAGTTCATTAGTGTTTTATCATAATAAAAACATTAAGGAGATGGTATTCCCTTTCAAATTTTTTTGAGGGGGAAGAGCAATAACATTCTAAAGTGATGTACGTGACAGGGTGAGTTAACCTTTGTAATTCTGACCAAGGTCAGGTGACTAAGGTTGGAAAATAAATTTTAATCCCCCTCTGTCATGTGGGCGCTAGGATTTGCTGGCTCTGGATCTCACTAGTACACAGATATGAATCAAGGTCCAGTTTTCTGCTAATCTGCTATTCTGTAAAGTTGTAATGAATTGGAAGCTGAAGCTAGCAGAATTCTAATGTCATATTTTACAGTTGTGGGTTTTTTCCTCTAAGCATAATGAATCACTAGCACAAACATCCACCAAATGCAGTTACATTCTCCTTCATGCAGGAGTCTCTGAATGGGTAGTCTATGTTTTCCTGGAAAAAAGATTAGACAGAATTGAAGAATCAGTGACTATTGCTCAAAGTCTGCATTTTATTAGCAATCAGCCTATTTTTCTGCAGTTTTATTATTTTAGTTTTATTCTGCAACTGAAGAAAATAACGGATTTAAATTAATTTACACTCCTTAGTGAAAGGCATGTCTTTGCAAATTAGTATAGAAGATTAATGAGCAATAAGCTCTTATCCAGGATATATGTCATACTTTGAAAACAATTTTTCCTTAGTCCAAGTTCTGAAGCACATATACCCACCTTATAAGAAAATAATAAAGGATAAAATTATGACAAATAACCTTGCTGATAACTCACCATGTCTTCTGCTGTGCTTATCTTCTAGCCTTAGCTGATATTCCTAAGATGGGATGCTGAAGCAAGCTGGCAAGGTAAGGTGGAAAATTTGCCAGCTTGTGCATTGCAGTCAACTATTCTGTGGAAAAATAGATAAAGTCTCACAGGACTGAAGACCTTTCAACTCATTTTATTTCTTTACTCACACAAATTTTAACAGAGGGCTTGGTGCTCAGTTGCCTTGCTCCAGAACATGTTCAGCAGTGAAAATTCCCCATGCGCATTTCCGTGGGCCCATGGTTGCAGTGACTGAAATCCTGTCAAGTATCTTTAAAAGTTTTGAAGTCAGAAATCTGAACTGCGACTAACTTGTAGTCTTTCAGATCATGCCATGAAAATAGTTTTATTAAAAAGTAAAAATCTTTATTTTACATTCATTCCATGCTAGAACAGAGACAAGCAGAAATCTAGAATTGTTAGCTTTCAACATTTATTCAACTTTTGCACATCATTATGAGGTTTCTTTTGCATTTAGCAGTAAGGGGTAAGATTCACTCTGGCTTCAAGTGTACCAACTCCTTCAAAGTTGAACTGAAAAAATGCATCATCATTTTCTGCATCTTTCATTCTGAAGACATCACAAGAGTAAATTTGGAAAACACACAGCACTGGAATGATCTTGCCTTGAAAGCAGTCAGGTGAGTTCAGAATTAGCTTTCCCCAGTATGTGCTTGACCTAAAAAGAAGTACCACAGCAGCTGCTCCTCCTCCTGCTATGCTGCTATGTTGAAGAGTATGGTGGGTGAGGGTAGGTTTTGACATTAAGCAATTATTTGTATAGCAGTAATATTAATAAGTCTGATTTAAGGACTCCATTTTCACTGTGGATTGCCAGATTGCTCTATGCCCTGAGCACAGCCATGGCTATACCAGCAGCTCTGCATGGTAACACTCTCCTTAGTGGCCTCAGATCAGTTGGTGCTGAAGTTATTGGTGAAAAATGACTTCTCTGCAAAGCAGATGAGACTGTTGTACCAAGAGATATGGAATAGGGGAATATTTCAAACTGCAAGTCAGTGGTGGTGCAGGATAAGGGAAGGGACATCTCGCACATTGTGTTGGGACCTGACAGACTAGGTTTGACTTTCTAAAGATAAAGAGAGTAGGAGATCACACCTCAGTGCAAGGACTGAGAAAATAGGTTCATATATTATCTTGAGTTTCTTGCTCTTATGTACAATCACAGCAGTACTGTACAGCAGAACTGCTGGAACTTTATGCAACCTCATACAGGCTGTGTGTGTCTCATTTCAAGGGATTTTAATGCCCAACTTGGAGATATGTTTCCTTTATGCCTGCACTCTGTGTAGAATTGCCAATACCAGTGAAGATACAGTGACATCACTTTCTGAAGGTTAGGATGAGGGGGAAAAATTGGAAAAAGCAACAATTTTGGGAAAATAGTTATGGTGGAAGTCATGGTCTAGATGAGTTTTAACGTGCTGCAATAACTATTCTTGTGCATTTTTCTCTGCGTTTCTCTAAATATTCAAATGTCATTCAAGTTCATCGATGGGAGAGAGTATAAATGTTCAATTTAATTTATCCAGGAGGAAGTTAGAAGCCCTCCTGATACCAGATCTTCAGTCAGGCCAAGTAAAGATTTCTGATATGACTGCCACACTTTCATTTATCAGAAAGATTCACAACAAGATCGAATATCTGCCAGGAAAGATGAGCAAATTCAGACAGAAGATAAAGACTCTCATTTTTGCCTTCCAAAGTAACTAAATATTGTGTCAGTTTACAACAGGAGATAACAAAGTCATTTTTTCTTAAGTCTTTAAATCAAGACAAGTTAGTTTTCTAAAACAACATGATGTAGCTCAACCGTTTAGTTCTCTTAAAACTCAGTGAAATTCCCCCTCCTTACCTTATGCAAGAGGTAAGTCAGTCCAGGTGACTCCTGACCTTAAGCATAAAAGCTTTGAATGTTAAGGAGATTGAATGCAAAAGGGACAGAAACATGACATTTAAAGCACACACATGTATTTGCTAAAAATACATATTTGGTAGTCACCTGCTTGGATGACTGCTTCTCTGCACATCATTCTGTTCCCAGATGAAATAATCTTTCTGCCCTGTTTATAGAGAAATTCATTGCATGTAATGATTATTTTATTTTAAAAAAATCTAGCAAGACATGATCTTTAGGCAGTAATAAAAAAACTTGCCCTTTTCTTCTGAAAACAATGTCTGGGGTTTTACGGTTCAGAGTAGCAGTATTGCCCATCAGGATGACTTTCTCTATCACAGTATCCTCACAAAGAAAGAACTATATTTCTACCAAAGCATCAATAGTTTCATTTTTCAGATTATTAAAGAACACAAGAACTGAGATAATGAGTCTGATGTCCGCATTAATGTATACTTTATCCTCCATGGTCAACCCTACCAAAAAGTCAACTCTTGCTCTACCTCAGAACTGGAGAGAGACAACTGTCCATGCAGGAAGGGAAATGTTGGTCTTGGAGGCAAATGTCTCGCACAGTCTCTGCTCTTGCAGGCAGTGTGGGCACCACACAGTCAGGACAATTTATGTCCACGGGTAAAAAACACCTGGCAATAACTGCGGATGAACTTTCCAAGGCTATCCCAGGAACAGTCCTCGCTTTGCCAAAAAGGAGCTTTCCCTGTGGTTGTAGACAGGGAGTGTCTTGGATGCTTACATTATTCAAACAAGCTCAAGAGAAGAAGTTTCTATCTCAAACCCCAGAGACCCATTGCTACTTTTTCCATGATGACTTTACATTGCGAAGATGTAAAGAGATGCTGGGGCCCACAGGACGTGCCCGCAAGCACCCGTGTCTGGGGGGTGTCTCAGAGCAGGGAGCGATGGGCTCTCTTCCACACTGCACTGAGATCTGTTCCTCCCAGCTCTTATAGAGATAAAAAAATGAACAGACTATGATGGCAAGAGAGAGGAAAGCTGGAAAGGTAGAGGGGAAAGCAAAGGTGAAAGTTGAAGAGAAGACATCCTAGCTTCTCCCTGCATTTCTTCTTTCCTGAACCTTCACTTTTCCCCTCTTCACTTTCAGCACTACATTATCCACACATGAACTGTGTGCCACTTGCACCTTTATCATCCCTTGGTACCATTATCCTGAAGAAGTGAGGAAAATTTATATCTGCAGGTCCACTGATGGGTCTTTATTTCTGGTCAAAAGTGCTTCTTTACAAAGGTTTCTCTATTCGCTCATGAATAGATCTGTATGCACACCCCCTCCCTTGCTTAGAATTCTTTGAGTCTATAATTATATAGCAAGTCTTTCAGACTCCCTTTCTCCTGCTGTGCTTCATAGCAAACACTTTTTTTTTGGTTTCGGTTTAATCTTTTCTCTTTCTTCAGCAGATTGGCACCACATCTTTACAGTTTCGGCATTTACACAGGAATAATGATGTTCTCATGCTGTCCATTTCTGTGGATGACACTGCATCCTGATGATTTTGTACCATTATGCATTTTTCACAATGTTTTCCAGACAGTCATAGTAATGACTGATCATCAGTGGGGATGTTGGTATACCCAGATCCAACTCTGCCCCTGCCCAGGCATAGAAAGGACTACCCAAAGCATGAAATCCATGCTCTGAAAACCATGCACTGAAAACTATGCAATGGTCTTAGGAATATCTTTAAAACTGTTCATTCAAGCTGCCTGGTGACAAAAATTGGCTAGTCCTTAGATGAGTTGTTTGTCTAACGCAGAAATGTAGCAGTGGTGTGAAACTTGGGAAAATTAAGAGGTAATCTGCTTCGTTTTCTTTTATATGCTGCCTAATGCAATATCAAACTAAGAAAAAGCTGTAGCTGTATTAGCGAAAACAAGTGTTTCAACTGATCCTGCATGTGTCTGGAATAAATGTCTCAGACCTGTCAATTTTTTAAGACTGGATTAGACACTGGAAAAAGACTTGTGGAAGCCCAGTGTGTGGATGAAACTAATACTGAGAGACTCTCTCCCCACCCTACAACTCTTGAACCTACAAGACAACTTCAATAAAATATTATGGACAGAGAGCAATCTCAGATATATTACTACTTCTTATGCTTTATGATTATGTGACTACACAGAAGAGGGAGATTCTGTTTAATGTCCTCTCTGAAAGAAAAACCCACTCCTCTGCTCGTGAACTGATCTCTGAATCTCACTGTAGTCTTTTCTTAGAGATACAGGTTTCCTGGCACTCAGCCCTAGGTTGTGCTAGAGAAAGCTATCTCCAGTCCTGGAATTGTGTTCTACTTCATGCAGAGACTTTACTACATGTTTTAAGTTATTTTCTTCTAAAAACAAAGATTTTATTAGCAGGCAATAGGGAAAAGTATGAGGCTGAGTCTCCCTCAGGAATAGAGTACAACAAAGCTAGAGTCAAAACCGAAAATGATAGAGGTCTGACATGATGCAGTGATGTTTTTGAATACTCATGATTTAGATGAAGCAGACTTGGAATCAGACAACAGGACTCTTAACAGTTTGTGGCAGGTGTAATGCTAAGAGGTGCCAGGCATGTAATTTTCTCCAATTAAAATAATTACATGATTGGTGATCAATTACTGCACGTCTGAAAAATAACTAGGAATCCCTCATCCATGGATATTCTGAATAACTGTTTAAGACTTTCTGTCAAAGAGATATGAAAACCACTGCTCTGTATGGAGTATCATATCCACAAGCTCCCTCATGCCCAGTTGTCTTTTGGCAGGTTGTTTCTAGCTGTATGAAAGTGGCCTCACAGATGCCAACAAAATTCCCTTCTCATGCATTTTTCTAACTACTTCCAGAAAGCAGGTCAGATCATCAGATGTCCAAGATGTAGGAATGGTAAACTGGGATAAATCCTTCCTTCCCTATCTGTACATACCTTTGAATATTTGATCTGCAACCCTGAGATCGAGCACCAAAAAGTAGTCTGAACTTTATTGTATGCTAAGCCAGCAGTAAAGCTCTTCTCTGTCTCTGTACGGTGATAGTCTTTTAAAGGTAAAAGAGATCAGACAAGGAGCCTTATTCTCTCAGAAGGGGAGAGAAACCTCGTAAGGGCTGGGGAAGGAAAAGCAGATTGCCTTTGTTGCAGGATCCCCCTGATTTGCTACAAACACAGTGCTTAGCCAAAGCAAAGCTGTCTGCATGCAAGAGCATCCTGTGATGGCACAAAACCACAATTGCTGTTGTTAAGTGGGAACGTGAACTCCTGAGGAAATCATAAACCATCAACGGGATGGGAGTTCACCAAGCAATTGCCTGGACTGTATCCAGGGCTGCAAATGACTCCACAGTTCATGGTTCCTCAAAATAAGATGAATGCAAAAATGGTTTGGGGGTATAAAAATGGCTTCTTCAGCAGAACAGCTCTTCTGGACATGAGACTGTGAGACCTTCAGGAAAGGACACTCTGGTAGAAGGAGAAGCAAATCCCAGAGGAAGTCCCTGCATCTCCAAATCAAACAAAAATCATTGGCAGACAAGGATGGAAGGGCAAGCAGATAGATGCTTGGATGTTGTAAAAAGGGAGGAAAATCAGTAAAGCACTGCAAGCCTATGGAAATAGAAAGGCATATTTAGCACATGCCTTTATGTAAACATGTTAACCATTTCAGATGGTTGCAGAAACCCTGAAGACCTTCAGAGCCTTCTGGTGGAACAAACATGGCAGGCATTTGCTGCAAAGCTTCATCTTAAGGTGTGGTAAATGAACATCTTGGTGCACTCCCAATAGCGATGGACACATTTCAACTGCAGCTCCTGGTGTAATGCCATGTGGTGGATTGACCTAGGCTGGATGCCAGGTGCCCACCAAAGCTGCTCCATCACTCCCCTCCTCAGCTGGATGGGAGCGAAAATACAATGAAAGGCTCGTGGGTTGAGATAAGGACACAGAGAGATCACTCACCAATTATTGTCATGGGCAAAACAGACTCGACTTGGGGAAACTAATTTAATTTATTGCTAATCAAATCAAAGTAGGATGATGAGAAAATAAAGCCAAATCTTAAAACACCTTTCCCCCATCACTCCCTTCTGAGGCACAACTTCATTCCCGATTTCTCTACCTCCTCCCCGCCAGTGGCACAGGAGGATGTGGAATGGGGGTTGGGGTCAGTTCATCACACCTTGTCTCTGCCGCTCCTTCATCCTCAGGGGCAGGACTCCTCACTCATCCCCTGCTCCAACGTGGGGTCCCTCCCACGGGAGACAACTCTCTACAAGATTCCCTGGCCTGGGTCCTTCCCACGGGCTGCAGTCCTCCAGGCACAGCCTGCTCCAGCGTGGGTCCCCCGCGGGGTCCCAAGTGCTGCCAGCAAACCTGCTCCAGCCTGGGCTCC
>JAOBAS010000052.1:44885545-44913958 GCA_025311575.1 Elanoides forficatus
TGCAGGGGAATCTCTGCTCCGGCGCCTGGAGCATCTCCTCCCCTCCTTCTGCACTCACCTGGGGGGCTGCAGGGCTGTTTCTCTCACATCTTCTCATTCCTCTCTCTGGCTGCTCTTGCACAGAATTTTTTTCCCTTCTTAAATCCGTTCTCCCAGAGGCACTACCACCATCGCTGATGGGCTCGGCCCTGGTCAGCAGTGGGTCCGTCTTGGAGCCGGCTGGTATTGGCTCTGTCGGACATAGGGGAAGCTTCTAGCAGCTTCTCACAGAAGCCACCCCTGTAGCCCCCCCTCCACTACCAAAACCTTGCCACACAAACCCAATACGTTTTCTCTAATAATCTCAGCTCCTGCACATCAAGCTCAGCTAGAGCCTCAAGCCAGTGCCAAGCAAATGGAGAAAACTCTGGGATTTGCATGAAGTCTTTATTGCTCTAAGACACCCACAGAAGACCAGAGTTTAAGGCCTAACCTCAGAAATTAAGACTCGAATGTGGACAAAGCATGGCTAAAAGCACTCTGAGCTCATGAGATGTATAAGACATCGTGTAGAAGTAGCTTTAAGTATAATGTTCTGAGTGGCAAGGCTGTTGTCCTCCAGACCACCATGGAACTTGGGCCACTGACTATAGGCATTCAGCCCTTGTGTGAAATTTAGATTTTATAGAATACGGTTTCAAGACAATAAGAAGGACCTCACAGAGGAAACAAGGCCAAACTTGGGCACTCCTTGGTTTACCCCAAGCTCAGTGCCTGGTCTGGGACACCTAACTGCTGTGTTTATCCAGTTGTCAGTCATGAATAGCTCACAGCCAGGGCAGCCTTTTTTTCAATGGTTTTTTCTATTAGGAAGGGAATCTCAAGGGTTAAGCGTTCTATTTATGAATCCTGTCAAGATTCTGCAGTGTTTCACATATATGGGGGTATTTTTAGAAAGAGAACTCTAAAATTAACCATTTGGCCTTCCTAAAAATACCCTGCTACACTTCAGTAGTTCCCATTGATGAGACATGAATACAAAATACATTTTAATTTCCTACCACCAAACAGAAGAAAAGGAAAATGTTTCTCCCTCTAAACAGAGGGAGAGAACTATTTTCCTGAAGTGGCAAGTCTCACATCTCAACCCTGTCATCTCTAAAAGGCCCTGCTTGGTGAATCATCAATTTTGTGGGTGAAGGATAAATAACCCTGAAGACCTGTGTGCTTGAGATTTCAGGTGGAAGGCACATCTTTTTTGAGTAAAACAAGACCTCAAAATCAGACCTAAAAGGGGACATATATTGTTGATTTCATAAAGTGTTTGCTACATTTTTTTTGTGATAAAATCCAGTTTTTACTAGCACATCAGAGGTAAAATAGTGTCTCCATGGAAGTCAGAATTTCTGAAGGATTTCCAGACCTTCAGTATTTCATCCATCATCTTGTCCTTTCTGTTTCTACTCCAACCTTTAAATAAAGGGTGCTGTGTAATAACAAACAAAACCCTCAACTCCCTCAAAAAACAGGCACCAATAACAAGAGCTTTCGTCAGATGCTCAGCTGCATTAAATCCACGTAATTCTTTCAGTGCTGTAGAGCTATGATTATCCTTGACTTGACTGAGGCTTTCAGCCTTCCTGACACCTTCAGTGCTTGATACTAATAGCAACCATAGTCCAAACTCAGGCAGTGGGACTACTACAGTTGACACTTGGGTTGAAAAAGGCGTATAGGCTTGGGAAGACAGCTCAAATGACTCCAATTATCAAGCACCTTGCCCACTCCACGTCACACTGCAAACTGCCACAACTGCTCTGGGAAACAGTCTTTCAGGACACTGAGACTATCCTTAGCCATTTCTATCAAACCGCTAAACTCCCTGTATTGGTTTCAAAATCCCATATCTTCTCCTGTGTGAAACCAATTATAAAACTCTTACATGTTCCTTGGAGACACTGCTTCACCTGATCTTTGGAAACCTAAATGATTTCACTGGTAAGCTACCATCTTGCTGAATAGATTAATAATCATAGTTGGTATTGTTCACATCCACTCCCATGACCAAGATTACAGAATAATTTAGAAGTAGGCTTCATTTTTCTTGATGGAAAATGTCTTCTTGAATACCCAGAATCAGTTTGTCCCCCACACTAACCACTTTCTGATCTCCTACAATGTTATGACAATCAGGGATATGTGAACTGACTATTTGCTCTTTTTAAAACAGCCAAATGGAGCAGTGCTTACTGTGGTGGGGGATCAACCCTGCAGCTCCTAGTTGCTTTACATGATCAAAGCAATTTTGCTGTCAGGGTAAAAACTTTCTGAATAAATCACTTTTAGATGACATTTGTTAGCCTACTTGGGTTTCTGAAGAGTTCCAGTGAGACCAGGTATAGGACTATTTTTACAGTCTGGTTGAGGATACTTCAAATGGAAATAAACTGACTTTTTAAATCTCCATCTCAGGGATGTCTTCTGGGACTATCACTTGTTTGTGCATGCAGGATCCTACGCACTGGCTGATGAGTGAGTCATCCTGCGTGCCACCTTATCTGCACAATACCATGCAATCTGGAGAGTGTGGTCACAGCAGAAAGTGGTTTCACTACTCCTGGCTGCCCAGGCTAAAAGCTGAAGCAGAAAAATGAGACTCTTTACTTTTTATGTGTTATTAAAGTCCAATAGACTGGGTTTAATTGCTGATTTTGATTTGCAGTTAAAAACTGCCTGGAAATAAACCTTCTTCTTCTCTGTGGCTCTTTTGCTCTTTCTTTGTTGTCTAAGAACAGCATCTCTAATTTATTCTGGTAATCGGTGTTTCCTCCCTCCAAAAGTAAAAGCTGTCTTTACATATTTGAAACGCAATGCAAAGTTGGTTTCATGTTCTTATCTATGTAAGCAAAATCAAGGCCAGGTCTCATATGCACTCAAGGTTAGGCAAGAATGAACAAAGCACTCCTAACATCAGCCAAGACCCATGCTAACCTCTTTTCTACTTCACACATGACCACTCCTGGAGCACTTAGTGCAATTTCTGACTCATGCAATCCCCTCTGTTTTAAAAACCTGTGTCTTTATTCAAGCCAACACTACCTGACCCATACCAGATAACGTAGGCAGGTGACAAAATGCCTACAGTTTCCCTTGGAGTGAATGCATACGTTTTAGAAAAAAACCTTCCCCTTATGATTTAAAGAAAGCAGCTGATGAAGAATCATGAAGTCTTTAGGGAAGGTGTTCCAGTGGTTAATTTCTCCCACTATTAAAACATCTGTTCTTTATTACTAGTCTGACTTTCTCCAGCAGTTCTATCTAGCCTGACCTCCGCGTATCACAGTGTACTTTTCTCCTAGATTAAAGAGCTGTATTCTCTCAAGAAGGGTATTTCTGTAGAGATACTTGCAGAAATGAGACCAAGTCAACTTTTAACTCTCATGGTGGAGCTGAAGAAAGGAAACTTTAAAATCTCTTGATTCAAGTTGTAATTTAAAGACCACTTGTTGCTGCTTTTAAAAAGCCCTTTACATTTTTTTCAGTATTCTCACTGAAATATAAATATCAGGCTTGAGTAAATACATCTGTAATTATCCAATTAAGGCTGCATTTAAGATAATACCAACCTATGTAATAATCCTCTATTAGTATGTCAAAATATGGCATTGGCCATATACGCAACAGCTTCACACTACTCAACTGTTTCTCCACCATGGCCTTGTTGTAACTCTCCATAGATGTTATTGACTCCTTTAGTGTTGCATTTTAAATCCCCAGAGCGAAATGGTTCATAGAAGGAGGCAGACTCAGGAAAGCACTGTTGGTTATGCCCCTTATTGATGAGAAAATACTGTTTCCCACAGGGATGGAATAAAGCCACAAATGCAGAAAGTATCAGTTCTCCTTGGGAATGGGTGGAAGATAAATCAGAAGGTGCAAGCTTGATCCTACTGCATCTGAACTCATGTTATATTTAAGAGTTCAGTGACACCAAGTTTGTTGATCATGTTACTGTTCTTGTCTTTCCTTGTTTAGTTATGGGAAAGTGCCTGCCCTGAAACTGCCTGGAAAGGTGATTTGACCTGGCCACACAAAACCTGCCTATATGGGAATGCCACATCCATCAGCCTGTTGATAGTTCACCTCTCACTTCAGCTGCCTAAAATCTGAAATGCTTTAATTTAAGTCAGCAGAGATATTGCAGTGCTATTTCTTCATTGTGCTCTTAGTGATATGGCACTACACTGAAATGCGGGAATTTGGGCACAGAAGCAGTCACCCAGCAGGCTGTTTCCCTTTTCCTTTGCTATTGCACTAGTTTTGTGAGCCCTCCTTTATTTTGGGTCTAATGTCCCAGGTTGTTTTAATTCAAGGAACAGAAACCCAACAGATGAATGCATAGTGAACCATTTCCACTTTTCCATCTCAATAGCCTAGTTCAGTCTGGAAATGCCTCTGAGTCAGTATACTAAATTCAGGAGCCTGGTAGAGTTAAAACCTTTTATCTCACTTCTCTATTACATTGTCTGTCTAGACAGGCTCTATTTATACTTGGCTGTAGCACCAAATTTAGACAAATAAGTTCATTTTGGTAGAAGTCAAGTCATAAATGGCACAGGCGTTGCTTTCTCTGATCTTTAAACCTGAGCCATCTTACTATATACCTATCAAAGCTGCTGCAAATGAGGAATTTCCAAGCAAAGGCAGATGGTACACTAATAGGAGGGGATTTAAAGTCACACAGCACCTCCACTGCATGCAAGATCACAAAGAAAATCTGTTCTCAGTGTAATTAATCTGTGGAGGCTCTCAGAAAACCCCACTCTTTTCTCCTCTCCAGATTTCTAGCACTGTTATTAGGCTTCATTCTCTGATCAGTGTTATCTGCTTCAAAGGAAGACAAAAACCTATAATGAGTCACACCTACTTGCAATGTCCTGTATCATGGGATGAATTTATTTTCAGACCCACGTAATGGATAAGCAAAAGCCCAGGTAGCATATGTCTTAGTAAACTGCTAACATTCTTTGTCCTGATAAAAGACCAATGCTTTCTTAGGGGGCAGCTGCTAAAGCTATTTTCTTTTGTAATATCTTGCAATAGCAGCACCTCTAATAACTTTGTGCCAGCCCCTCCAAAACGCTGATCAGACCTAAAGGACCTGAAAAGAGTGAATGTCCAGCTATTTCACTGTGGCACAGGATGCTTTCGGTAAATTTTGTGATGTATCTGTGAACAGAAATTAGGGAAGAGGGTATGCCAGGACACATCACTAGCTCTAAGGTGGGCTTGCTGGTGGTATTCACATTGCACTGTTGAGTTGGATCAGTCCACTTGGGCCAGCACCTATTTCCACTTAATTGCACAGAAAATGTTTGCATGGGGTCTCTTCCCACCCCAAGCATTATGTGATGCCATGAACCATGGCAGATGTAATCTGGAGGGGGCTGAAAAACACCGATTCTCCATGTTGCTATAAAAGCTTTCCCAGTAAATGTGGGCATGTAGAGGAAGCTTGCTAGTCAAAACTATGCTGGACCACGGGAGAAAGCTGCTGAAAGCAAGGCTGATAACTCACAGGTAGGAACAGACTGAAAGGATCTCCTGCTCAGCACTCTTTATTCATAAATCCTGGATATATTAACAAGTTGGGGTTTTTTTTATTTTTCCTCTCCTGGCTGTTTTTCTCCTAAAGTGTCCCCATCCCTCCATCCTCACCAGAACTAGCTGTTGAGCAGGGTCTGTGACAATGTGCAGTTGTCAGTGAAGTGATGGAAAAACGTATTCATTTTCTGTTTCTAGCTCTGTCAAAGGTTCTCAGGGCTCGTACAGTGGGCTGGTAAGCCAGGAAGAGGTCTTGTTCCTGCAGCTTCTCTTTCTCTCCTCTTCAGTGTCCCATGGCTGGTGGCCCTCTCTGATGGACATAAGGGATCACAACGATGTTCCAGCCTATTGCTGTCCAGTGTCGTGGACATTGGTTTTGGAGATAGACAATAAAAGCTCAAGGTTAAGGAGGGTATTCCCAGACAGGGGAGAGCTCCAACACTCAAATCATTGTTTAGAAAAAGGAGACCAGCGTGTTTACTCTTGGATATGGCTTGAAGGAGAAGGATTGTGGCTACTGCTCTTTGCACCATTCGGTGCTGTCAGTCTATAAATATGATATGATCACATCCATGGGGCTGCCTGGGCAGAAGAATCTGCTCTGTGAATCTCAGGATTATTTAGGCTTGATATGGTTTTGTGGAGTTCCTCAATCACCTCTCCAGCTAGGCTGAGAATTTAATTTGTTGAATTTAAATTGTTGAAAGTTTTCTGAGGGTAAAAAAAAAAAAGCCCCCTATGGCTATTTAATTGCCTAAAAATGTAAAGGCAAAATTTAGACATGCACCTTTGGGAGCCAGGGGCTTTGTCCTTAGTTTCTATAGTGCTCAGTGATACCTCTGCTGCAAGTCTTGCTCTGCTCTACCTTGCAGGAGTGTTGGGAGGATAAGTAACATTTGAGTGCTGGTCATGCCCATCATTAAGAGGACCCTGTCAATACTAAGGATGGGTGAATGGCTTTTGAAACAAGCCCTGGGGACAGGAAAGAACAGCTTCCACAGAGTACAACTTCTATTAAGTTTCTCTTTCAACAAATTCTCAATTTTGGTAAGGCATAAAGACACCAATTGAATTCCTTGTGTTAAGAAAAACCATGAAAATGATTCAACTTGAGGCATTTAAGCGACCACACTGAAAGGTTCAAATCCAGCTAGTTTCAGTCCCCAAAGTTCATCTTTCTCATTTTTCTGGGGGGAAAAAAAAAGTGGCAGACAATATACCAGGCTCTGAGCCTTTGTTTGTAATACATAATGAAAATGCCTGAAGCTGGAGAAGAAGAAAAAAAGGCAAATTGCTGAATACAGAGCTCCTGTCCCATCACATCTTCGCTTGCCTGCTTGTGCTTCACTTTCTGTACAAAGTTATTCCACAAAAAAAGGGCATTTCCCCCTTTTCTAAGTGGAATCTTCATGACAGGAGAGGGTGAGGAAGACCCACTAAGTGAGCAGAGACTGTCAGGAGCTGTTTGGGTGTGTAGTGTGTGTGTGAGGAGGAGGCATTTCGCTGGATGCCCAGCAGTCAAACCTTGTCCGGACTTAAGTTCATTGTAAACTTATTGCAACTGGAAAGACATTTTTGCTTGAGATTCGTGTGAGATCTTTTTGGGGTTTTTTTCTTGTCTTATAACTGTCCTGTGAGCTTTCAAAAATTGTGTCGAAATCCTCATTCTGGGGTTGAATGAAGCAGCTGATTTTATCATTTCCAGTGGATAGTAGGGACAATATGAGGAGAATAATGAGCTTGCAAAAGCACAAAACTTACCATGCACAGGTGTTCTATTTTTTTAGTGTCTTTTGCTAACAAACCTTTCTCTAATGCCTCTCATCATTACCCATACTGCACCTGCTTAGTTAGAGCAGGGGACCTTCTAGTTAGATTTGAGGGACCGAGAGTAACTCTGCCCAAGTGCTGCGGAGTTTGGGGATGAGGTTATAACCAGTCACCAGCAAGGAAAGCTGCATAACATGCAAAGAAGAGGGTGTCATGGGGCCTTTGCTGAAGAGGTTTCCAGCTGCCCAAGAGGACAGTTACTGCAGCGAGGCAATTGCTCCCACCTTTAAAACATTTATTCTTTTCTATCTTTTTCTCTTCCTAAATATCCCACCAAGTTCCTACATGCAACTTGTTAGCTGAAAAGCATCACCTCCCAGAGGAGTTTGGTCATTGCACCCTGCAAACCCACATACTGCTGACAGGTTCCCAAGGCGGCATCTGAAGGACATGCCATGAGTGCCAGGAGAAGGCTCTCCAAACCTCACCAGACCTCTTTCACCTGCTTTTTGGGGCAGCAGGGACGTGACTGTTGATGTGTTTGGGGCAGATGTCCTGGGGAAGTGCATTCACAAGTCTGGCAAAGCATAAGAGAGGGAGGGTTGTGTTGATGCACCTTGTCCAGCCTGGCTATGGCTCTTTCTAGACCTTGTGTTCATACACAAGCTTTCACTAATTAGCTTTTCTGCGCTGGAAGCCGGTCTGGTTTGTTTAGTGCCATCATGGAAAACATGATCAATAATAACATTATCCGAAGCGTGTTCCTGTGCAACTTGTGCAACCCCATGCAATAGTCTGGAGATCCTCCAAGAGGACTTCCTCTGGGAGCCAGCTCTGCGGCCAAATAGCTTTCACTGCTATGAAACGTTTCCTGAACCGCTGCGTGTTTGTCCCTGAGGGGACACCCTCACCATTTCCTTTGCCGCTGGTATCTGCCCTCTTCACATGCTTCAGATGGATCCCTGGGCATCCTCAGGCCTGGCCATTCGGTGACATGCTTATGCCATTAGCAGTTTTGGAAGGATGAGTCCTAAGTTCATATTTAGGTCATTAAACAAAAAACCTTTTGATTAGTGCTGGTGCTGTGATGAAGGTTCCTGCTGATGGATGTAATCACATGCCGCATATAATTATATACCACCAAATTCTGCATTTCTGAGGTGTATATTTATCTCCTTACAGAAGCATAAGAGTCCAGTTGCTCTATTTTTTCCTTCTGATGCAACACCATCAGAGCAGAGAAGGGAAGCAGAGTGAGCCTATAGGTTATCAAAAGACATTAGGGGTCATGAAATAAACTTGCTCGTACATGCCCTACAATTCCATGTAGTCTGCACTGTTGCTGAAGAGCAGGATTTA
Source organism: Elanoides forficatus (assembly GCA_025311575.1). Lineage (NCBI taxonomy): Eukaryota > Metazoa > Chordata > Aves > Accipitriformes > Accipitridae > Elanoides > Elanoides forficatus. Next base: position 44,894,258 of record JAOBAS010000052.1, read on the forward strand.
TTTTTAATAACAACTAGAGGATGAAGTGTGAAAGGGTGGTATCATGGGATATCACTTAAGGAGAAAGCTTTGCATGGTCAGAACATGATAAACCAGAGCAGAGGTGTACCTGCCCTGACCGAGGGACTGAAATCCTGAATCCTGGTGGTAATATTTCCTCTTGGTACCAAGGCATTTCCTCTGCTTCCCATCAGTGGCAGGTGAGGGGTAGCACAAGTCCCAGCCCATAGTACAACACACTATATTGCCTCTGCACATGTTGTTCAGTGAGCTCTTTCCCTGAATGCACTAAGATTAGCAGGCTTTTCCTTTTTTTTTTTTTTTTTGCTAAGTTGGGGTTTTTTTGTCTTTTTACTTCATATTGTCAAATAAAAACAGAAAAATAGTGAAAAATGGTGAGAGAATGGGATATCATTTAGGCTAAGACATTGTCACTAAGTAACTTAATTCCTTTGAAAAGATGGAGGAGGGGGTAAGTATCCCTGAGACAATGTTAGCTCCTGAAGAAGAGTAAGATATTTCAAGAAATAGCCAAACCAAAACAAAAAGTGTGAGAAAGACCTGTTGCCATGGTAACAATGTGTATCAAACTGATGTCAAACATTCTGTGAAATAATCTCACCAAGTTGTAAGATGCAATGATGAAGCAGGCTACAAAAGGAGTCTGACAGGGTTTTATTTATACTAGTTTTTATATACCTATTTGCCTGCGTGGTATGCATATATCACACCCGCACTACCACCCACAGCACACAGCTGTCCCTCTGAAATGTCTTAGCTCTACTCCAGAAATTCAGGGGATGATGGGGGAGGAAGGACAAGGAGAAGAAAAAAAAAGAAAATAGCATTCAGATTTGGAAAGAAAGAAATAACACTGCATCTTTTCAGTACCAGGTGGACATTAGTTGAATGGGCCAGATTTGATTCTCACCTGAGTTATTTGCTGCACAGGTTTCAGTAGTGCAATTCCAGATTTGTGCCAGTAGAAATGAGATCAGAATAAGCCTAATATTTTCTATGTTAATATCTTATTATTTCATTTCAGTGCTCTGCAAGTGTCAATGCACGGACATTAATCAGTCTGAAGAAACAGGGTTGGGGGTGCTGTGTGAAAATAAATCACGGAATCACAGAGTGTTTGTGGTTGGAAGGGACCTCTGGAGGTCACCTTGCCCATCACCTCTGCTCAAGCAGGGCCACGCAGAGCTGGTTGCCCAGGTCTGTGTCCAGATAACATTTGAATACCTGCAAGGAGGGAGACTCCATCCTTGGGCAACCTGTGCCAGTGCTCAGTCACCTTCACTGTAAAAACGTGTTTCCTGATGTTCAGGGGGACCGTCCTGTGTTTCGGTGTGTGCCCATTGCCTCTTGTCCCATAACTGGGCACCACTGGAAAGAAGATGGCTTCATCCTCTTTGCACTCTTCCTCCAGGTATTTATAGACATTGATGAGAGCCCTCTGAGCCTTCTCTTCTCCAGGCTGAACAGTCCCAGCTATCTCAGCCTTTCCTCACAGGAGACGTGCTTCAGTCCATTCATCAGCTTTGTGGCCCTTCTCTGGACTCTATCCAGTATGCCCACATCGTTCGTGTACTGGGGATCCCAGAACTGAACACAGTACTCCAGGAAAGATCACTTCCCTTGACCTGCCTGCAACACTTTGTCTAATGCAGCCCAGGACACCATTGCCCTTCTTTGCCACAAGGGCACATTGCTGGATCATGGTCAACTTGGTGTCACCAGGACCCCCAGGTCCTTTTCTGCCAAGCTGCTTTCTAGCTGGGTGGCCCTCAGCATGTACTAGTGCCTGGGGTGCATGAGGTTGATCCTCCCCAGGCGCAGGAGTCTTCAGTTAGATGACTCAACAACGGACTTGTCTTCATCCCCTCATGTTGCAAAAGGAGCAACAGAAGCTGGCGGTGCGCTTTCGTGCTTGTAGACACAATGGGCCCAGTCAACTGTTCAGAGGACAAAGCTGAGACTTGTAACTACTAGCACTAGTATTTCTGTAGTTGCCAGAAGAAGCATCTGGGCCTCCTCATCGGACCTTGGAAAATCAAGAGGAGATACCATGATTTGCAGCAAAGCAAGGAGAAGAGAGAGAGCTGTTATCCCTGAAGGCTGGAGTTGATTTGGAAGCAGGCAGCAGCTTTAGCAACCAGCAATTATTTTTCTGGACAAAATAAGAATATTTTTTTCCCATTTGGCCCACACTGACCTCTATTATCTTGCACTTTTTGACCTTCTGTTTCTGTCCTAACCAGGTATAGACATGCAGGCACATCTATCCCTCTCTACGCAGTCTTTCTAAATCCGTTTGATATTCCCTTTCCATTTTTCTGAGAGCACTTCTTGAGTTCATTAATGCAAACCCTCGGCCCCAATGGGCAGTGCTTTCAATATCAAAGAGTGTTATCCTAATTCTGCCATATCCTTTTGACTCGCCTTTGCTGTGCTCCTAGACATGTTCCTCCTTGTTCATATATCCCCTCTGCTGCCTTGTTACCCTACCATCAGATCTCATCCTGTGGAGCCTGGTAAACCTAACCAACTTCCTCAAGCTTGTTGTGGTCCTTCTTATCCCACCCATGTCCTTGCATTGACCATTCCTCTTCCACAAGCCATGCCAACCTCCATCCCACAAACTACGCCTGGCTGCCAGACAATACCGCAGTTCCCCTCAAAACACAACCTACTAAGAGGCCTCTGCAAAGGCCAGACACCCAAATTACACCACAAAGCCATGTAAGAAAACCACAGATGGATGGTGGTGTAAATCCATAAAGATAAGGACAAAAAAAATTATAGCTACTGTAAATCTAAGTACCCTCCTTATTCCAGGTGACACTTTGATTCATTACACATCTGCAAGGGAAGCACTGTGCTCCTTCAGAATATATGACACCTCCTTGATGATCTCAACTAACTACCAATTTTAGGGGCATAAAAGCCAAACTAAAACATTATACAAAATTATTCAGATTGGTCATTTATTGCTGAAGCAGGATTTTGTTCTACACAAAACTGAGTGGCTTTTTTTTTTGATCCTTTATTCCATGTTTCAGTTGATCAAACTTTGCCAAAGACAACAATCCCACTGGATAAAAGTAAGGCTATTTTGGATTTCTTTTCAGGAGTACACAAATTTTGTGCAATCAAAACTGTTTACAGGAAGCACCTGATTTCAGTAAATTGTCTGGTTTTTAAACAGACAGTTTGTGAGAAAACAAGAGGAAAACTGTGTGATATTATGCATTCCATCTTTGACACTCCCACAACAAAAACTGATGTGTTCTCATATGGAGCAAACTTTTATGATAAAACAGCTGCTGCTTCATACAGGTATCTACTTTAAAAGGTTGCAACAAGGATAAACAGAGTCATCTTTCCTCCTCTTTTGCATCTGCCATGTGATTTGCAAAGTTGATTTACAGCTTTGAACTATATGTAGAGAGTTGCACCAGTGAATCCTTAGCAGACCCATTCAACACCCACCTTTTCTAGCAAACTTACTCGAAGTGAAAATAAAACTCACTGTACTATGTGATATTTTGTTCTTCCATCCTGGATCTTAGGATTTAACTGGATTGGGGGTTTTTGTGATTTTCTTCTCTGGAGTTCCTAGCCCTGGGGCGGCTGCATTTCTGCACTGTTTACAGCTTGCAAAATACTTCAGGGTCCTTCAAGGTAGAAAGCATGATGTCCAACTCAGTCTTTCTTGCCTGTCCTGTCCCTCGAGGCCCTTCATGCCATGCTTACCAGTGCAGGGCAAGATGTCGCTCATGAAAAGGCAATGCTAATCCAATACTAAAGCTGCGGGGTTAAGCGCGCAACACTCAGGAAGCACAGAGATAAGTTCTCTCAACTATGCAATGGGGCCACCGCATGCTCTGTCACCCTGATAGCTGAACTCCCTTGTACGTGGTGGGCTCGGGTGACAGGGCTGTACGAGCACTGATCCCAGCTGACGATCTGAAGCTTTGCAAGAGCCAGGGAGATGAGGAGCTCAGGGGAGTTTTAACCTTCTGATGAGGTGCTCCAATATGTAGAAGGGCATTTGGTCTCATTCCCTTCCAGACATCTTGTAGGAGATACCAGTTTTATGAGCTGAAAATGAACATTTTCCTGGAGCTGGGATTTAAGTTTTGTTTTTATTATCCACCTACTGAATTCCACATGAGGCAAAAAGAAGAGAGAACCTATTACACCTTCTTATGTTCAACGTAAAGTTACTGGGAAACATGGAAGAGCAAAGAGTATCGGTGTCCCCTGTGTACGTATCTGCTGTGTTCTAATGTCTGCTAGAAAGTCTGGAGAAGAAGCCAGCCCTGAATATTTCAATGCCTGGAATTACAGAGAGGATGGGTGGAGCTTTTTTGTTTTGTTTATTTTTGGGTTGTTTTTTTTTTCTCTTTGGAAACAAGCTGAAGTGATGAACTATTATTTAGAGCTGGCCCTTTGCCAGGCAGCAATTTCAGAACTCCAAACAGCCTGGAGGTTAAGCTCAGGAGAGAGTAAATCTTGTGCTTTTTCTCAAACAAATGAACACTAGTGCTGTTGCCTGACTTTCTGGCTTCCATAAAAAAGAAAAAAAAAAAAAAAAGGGTTGATTTAGTCTGGATTGTTCCATGGTTGCAGTGGAGTCAGCAAGATCACATTTAAGTGAAATCTCTCATTCCCTCCCCTGCCACAGTTCATATGCCACTGCTTCAGAAGCAGCACAATCTCAAGGAATGAGATAGATCTTCATGATTTAGAGCTTTAAAAATGAATTTTCAAGTGATTCCAAAAGGAAGAAAGAAGACTTTTAAAAGTCAAATGATGTCATGCTATTTTTTGATATTAAAGCCCCAAGACAGTTTGGTGAAGAGCTCGTGAATAGCAGTAAGATGGTCTGGGTGGAATTTAAGCCCTTTGAACATAGTTCTCTCGTTTTATCCAGTGTCCCTCTCCAAGCTCGAATCTGGCAACCTCGGTGCTAACAACATATGGGCAACTCTGCTGCCTAACAGGGGGTGTCTCTTGCCCTTCATTCTAGGATTTGATGAAGTCAGACCATGGGGGAAATTCCCTATGTGTCTGATGTGTAGCACTTGCCACATCTGATCCAATGAATTGGCAAGCAGGAATACGTTAAATTAATTGTGTGGATGTGGAAACACCAATTTGAGAGGGGGGAATTACAAGTTCTACCGCAGACATCATCTGTGGTTGTGGTCACATCGCACAGTGTCTGCTCTTCACCTCTTTATGACCATTTAGGTGTAGACTTACTGTAGAAGATTAAGCATACTTTAGCCCACAGGCCATCCACTTTTTCTGAAGTTCCTCCAGACATTCCTGCTCTGTTTCCATGCATCCCCTCTGCTTCAGACCCAGACAGAGAATTTTTCTCCCTCTTGCTTAACAGGACTCTGAGATTTGAGGGGCATCATGAAATATGGTCACCTCTGTATCCTACAGATCTTCACTTCAGCAAACTGATAGGAGCCTGCAGAATAGATGAACTGGATTTGGCATTGAAACATAGTCTGGAAGGCACCAAGTGGCCTAACAAGCACATCTTTCATCACAAATGCATAGCGAAAACACAGGATTTTTTGTTAAGCAGATATAGTGGCTTCTCTCTCTACTTCTCCTGCGCAATTCCTTGGTGATCACAGATGGGAAGAGCTGTAGTGACCATGGATGGGAAGAGCTTTGGTTCCAGAATTGGGAGAGGGATGTGATGAATTTTTTGTTAATTATTGAAGTCTGATAATAAAACAAGATAATAAAACCATGCCTGGCTTCCCAGAGTGACATGTAAAATTGGCATTGCAAGGAAATGACATGCTAGATGGAGTAATGCTTACAAAAATTTCCTTGAGGTCTTCATTTTGATGAATATATTTAATTAAACATTATGGATACATAAAAAGATCATCAACCAACTGGACTAAAAATACTCTGAGAACAAAGAGCCATAGAAAATAATGGGGTTTGGTGTCTCCCTTTGTTTACTCTGGGCGAAATTGGAAGTCTTCCATTTGTTTGGATTAGTATCAATGTCAGTGAAATTAGAGAACCACTAGTCTTGGCTCACCAGTGGTTTCCAGCTGTGGTCCATGGACCTCTTGGGGGGGTGTGGGAAAGATCCTTACCTATTGTCAGTAAGCTGAAATTCATAACACAGATGCCTCTAGCTCCACTAACGCAGTTTTACAGCTGCACAGGCTGGAGAAGGTTGGAAATCACAAAGTCCAGATGCTCAGCTGGTGCAAGCTGATAGTACTCCATTTCAACGTCAGCAGACTTGGCTGGCTCTCCTTGGCTGTATCAGGAAAGATCTCATCATTTGCCTTCGTGTAGTTCTTTGTACTTATGGCTATTCAACACAACATGTTTAATCAAGAAGCCACATCTGCCAGGCAGACAAGACTCTGCTGCAGAGCTACAGTGCATCTAAGGTCAATGTTACCCAAGCAATGGTCAGTAAATCAGACGATCATGTTGGCAGGCCTGATTCTTACGGTGCCAGTGAAGTCCATAGTTTTGTGTACATTTCAGTGTTCATATATCCAAAGGGCTGAATAAAAAAAGTGTGGCACAAAGCCAAATGCTCTGCCTTTTTTTTTTTTTTGACAAAAGTATGTGAGTTAGAGAGGGAAGTTGGAGGGTGGTTGAGGATTTCTCCCTTAGGCTGCCCCAAAGCACACATTAAAACCTTATTCTGAACCAGCCAGACTATAGTGCCTCTGACACACTGCATCATTGCTTCTGCCAGTGGGGCTTCTACAATGGAAAAATATATTTTAGTGAATTGATTTTTTTGGTAGATCTTTATTTTTTTTCTGGTGAAGAAACCCCCTTCTTGGGGATATTCTGCAGAGCCTGCTGTAGGCGGTTAATGAATGCAGACAGTGGGTTGCATGTTGTTTGTGGAAGAAAATTGTTCCTCAGAATGGGGAATTTGGGAGGATCATAGTCTGATTCATCTGCCCTGAACCACCAACTGCAGCCTTTTAACCACCCTCCATCAGCCAAAGGAAGTTAATCTCTTAATTACGAGCCTAGCATGAAGCGACCCACAGGTATTGGGGTGGCAACAAAACAAATGATGTCCAGCCCTGTGTGCGACTGGACTCATCTTCTAAAATATGAAGCAATACAAAAGAAAAATGGTCAAAGCACAAGTTGCTGAGGAGAGACAAGGTTGCATCCCAAGTAGGTTGTAAATTGGCTGAGCAATGCTTACCTTACCCACCTTACATCGAGTAAGGCCATAGCTAGTGGATCAGTTCCTTATCCAACATTTACCTTAGTTCAGGATGCATCATCCCAGTACCAACTGACATTCAAACCCCCTTTCTCACATACTTTGAGGTTTGCGGGCAGGGCCACACACCTCCGAAAAGGTCTCCTTGCCCTGCAAACAATACTGCAGTCTTCTCGGGGAAAAGCCTCACTAGAAGATTCTGCACAGAGAGCTCGAGGACAGTCATCCTGGGGAGGAAATGGCTTGAGAAGAGTATGATATTAAATCAGGCAGCATATGGTTGTGCTTGGAGAGGAGACCGTGAGCACACCCCAGTCCTTCAACTTGATACACCAGGGACCCTGGGACCCACCCAAAGTGGCTACTGCCCCCAAGAAGACGTAGAAATAATGCAGGATAACTGGACCATTGGGACCTAATTGAACCAAAAGGGTTGTCAAGTATTGGCACAGGCTGCCCAGGGAAGCAGTGGAGTCCCCATCCCTGGAGGTATTTAAAAGACATGTAGGTGTGGTGCTTAGGGACAGGGTTTAGTGGTGGACTTGGCAGTGTTAGGTTAATGGTTGGACTCGATGATCATAAAGGTCTTTTCCAACCCAAACGATTCTATGATTCTACAAAAAGATCCATGAAGGATGCCCCTCTCAGAAACCTCCTCACCATTTCAGGGTTGTCCCACAAAGGTGTTTGGGCCCAGGCACCAAAGACTCCAGCCCACCTCACAGACAGCTCTCGGCAGACTAGCTGGAGCCCAGGTTTTAAAGCAGTTTCTCACCTTACCATTTGTCTGTCCATGGGAAATGCTATTTGATGAGGATGGTGTCTCTGGCTCATCTCTGAATTTCTGCATTACATGTAGGTGAAGGTGCTGCTCTTTTCTCACAGGTCAAACTGTGACTACGCATCAATTATGTAGCTTGTAACTATCAGCACACCATTTGTTTGTGTGTCAGAGAAAGGAACCACGCCATAAAAACTGGATCTGAGCCAGCACTTGGAGCTGGTTCTTCTGAAAGAGGACTGTCATATTTGTATGCAGACGGAGCAGAAAATACCATGCTGTCAAAAAAACAGCTCCAGATTGCAATTCCTTTTACATACAAAAGCTTTGGTGCATGCTAAACAAAAGCTATGATTTGTGGGTGGGCAAAGTTGGTTAAAGCTGACTCTGATTTGGTTTGGGCTTAAAAAAGAACATAAAGCAGCACAGAGCCAGAAGAGCCAGTAGTAAAGTAAGGCAGGGTAAGCATCTCTGTGTCAAGGAAGGGAAAGGCTACTGAATGCTCTTCATGGGAGCAGGAAAAGGAAAGCTCCATGTCTCTCACTCTCTGCCACAAAAACCAGGTCACCCAACACAGACCCATCACTGTGAGGAGTTTTGCTCTGCTTCAAGGGGAAACTAGGAGAAAAGGACATGAAGGTAGGAGTGGGCAGATTTCTCATCTCATCCCAGCCTCTCCTTCTTCCAACTCTGAGAAGGTCTTCGCTATCACACACTCAGCCTCCAGCTTCTTATAGTGCTTTGGTTCTTTCCTGAAGCCATACCAATGACATGACACTATCAGAAAATGACCAAAACTCCATCAAGATCTCATTCCACAAGCCCCTAGAAAAATTTCGCAGGAAGGACTGTGCTTTAAAGACCTTGCAGTCTACTTGAAGAGAAGAGAGCAGGGAAGCCTGGGCATACAGCAAGTCAGCAAAACAAGCATGATGATTTCCTACCTGACTGATGCACCATGTCCTAGGAAGCTCAATTTATGAAGCTGAGCTTCTCTTATCAGGGTGGGACAACTCACCCCTAGCTGGTGGGAACAGTTGCACCAACCAGATATGACAAGAATAGTCTAGGTCTTTGATTTTCATTCCAAGCTGGTGTCGGCATATTAACACTGAAATCTTCACTCAGTTTTAATTATTGCTAATCAAGTTAGACTCTGTGCACTAACAATAAGTCTACCTTGCCAGATCTTTATGTGAGAGCAAGGTTTGCATGCCCTGATGTAGGCCAGATGTTTTCTGCAGTGCGTGAAAGGAGAAATAATAAAATACTTCTCCATCTACTGAAAGTACATGTTTTGTCCACATCTATTGAAAAGATTAATGAGTCCTCTTGAATTTGGTTTACTGCAACTCAGATTTGTAAATTGCAAACATTCCCTTTTTCCAAAATATGTAAACAAATTAAAAAAAATATACTGTTGAGTTTTAGAAGTAGTAAAACTAACCAGCATAAAAGAGGAAACGTGGCTGAAAGTGAAATTTAACCTCAAAAGGGAACCTCATAACAATCAAAAGTTTTATTCCGAGGCTCTCCAGGTTAATGTGTATTTTGATGTTTTCAGCATTACCATTTGAAAGATGCAGAAGTAGGGCAGGGCTATAAAACATTGCTCCAGCTGGGAAGATAGTGAGTGGGAAAACTTGCATATCAGTTTGCTTTTCCAGGCACAATACTCGACCACTCAGCCAGGGCGTCAGTCACCCATGCTTGGATTTCAGCACTTCTTTCACTTCAAGTCTTTCTCACAGAACCCTTCCCAGCAAATAAAAACGTTTCTGCTGGGCTTGCTGGTGTCCCAGACCTGACCCAATCTTTAAGAGCATTGCCCTGTGCTGTTAAATTGTCCTCAAGTTCCCCTTTGCAGTGACTCCCTGTAGACTTCAGTTAAATGAAGATGGAGTGAGAGGGAACTATTGAGGAGGAGCAGATGTTAGTTATTTAAATTTTCACATGGTTTGTCATCTTTGGACCATGCAACCATTGCTCCTTTAGCTGTGTGGTCTCTGTGCCTTCATTCACTATGTCTACTCTCCTGAGCTGTTCTAACTGGAAAGAAGGTGCAAGGTGCCCATATCAAGGATTAAATTGTATCTTTGTTCTCAATTGATCCAGGGCTAATAGCTAAGGCAGGGAGCAAGCAGGCACAGCAGTACAGACATTTCCCACCCCTCTGTGTGGACACAAAGGGAGGTCAAGACTTCTGGAGTGAAGTCCAAGCTCATGGAGGAGAAGGATCTGATGAGAATCAACAGTAACTTATAGAATCACAGAAGGGTTTGGGTTGGAAGGGACCTTAAAGATCATCTAGTCCCAACCCTGCTGCCATGGGCAGGGACACCTTCCACTAGACCGGATTGCTCCAAGCCCCGTCCAACCTGGCCTTGAACACTGCCAGGGATGGGGCAGCCACAACTTCTCTGGGCAGGTACAGAAACCAGCACCAACTTCAGGAAGACAGACCAGGAGCTGGAGGCAGGTTGTAAACAGTGAGGCTGTTTAGGAACTGGCTAATATTTTATGACCAAATCAAACAGAATCTGTCTCTCGTTTTGCTACACCTGCCTGGATCTCTTTCAGGGGCTTTTTCATGCTCTTGTAAGAAGGCATCTCTGAGGTCACAGGGGTGATGTAAGCATCCAGGGGATCTTGGCACAGGTAGAACTATGTCCTATACTGGAGGGGAGGAGGAAGATCCTCTGTGTCTGCATCTGTCAGGACAACACATCCCACCAAGCAAAAGACAGAAAACATAAAACGGGAAGCATGTTCCCTTTTTCTCCTTACACAGTGAGTATATCCATGCTTCCCTGCAGTAAGCCAAGTGAGTATTTTGTCAAAGCTCCTAGGTTTTGATTTAACACGAGAGGCTGTGTCAGATCTCAAAGTAAAGCAGAATAACCCCAGTGTAGCACCAGTAAAGAAATCAGCACCAAAGCGGAGTCTTGCACTGACAGAAAGCATAACTGCTCAGCCGTGTGATAGCAGGTGCTTTCTTTCTGTTGAAGTAGGTTCTGTTTGTTGCAGTTTGACATAACACTTGAGACCACACAAATCCTTGTTCTCCATATTTCCAGTACTGTATTCAGTTTAGTTTCTATTAACAAGATAAAAGACAGCCATTGACTTGAGTCATCTGGGAGTAAAGCCTAAATGCTTGTCCCAATCCTCAAGCGTGCTGCTGAGTGCTGAGATGAAGCTGAGTAGTCCTGGAAAATAAGGACGAGGATTTGGAGGCTCTTAGGTCTATTCCAGGCTCAGCAGGTGAGTCTAGGTGAGAATCATCAGTTTGCATGGTGCAAGTTAGTCACCCTTAGATCGCTTTAACATCCATGAAAAGCTATATAGACATAGTAGAGAGTGATGAATCTCCTATTAAAATGGGTTTTCGTCAGTCTGTTGGAAGAATTTTTCCCTGGAGACCCCTTTTTCACTCTAATGGTAGATCACAATGACTGGCTTAGAGTGAGACATCTCATTTTAGATTTCTAAGAGTTAAAGGAGAAGAATACCCACATGTAGCCTGTCCTTGGTGCCATATCTGTAAAATGATAATAATGATTCTGTGCAACTCAGGAAAGCTTCAGAAGTGAATGGCTGAAGGCACTAAGAAAGCCTCATGGGAGACTGTGAAATTCTTGATCATGATGTATGTCACCCCAATTTTCATAAAGCCAGATAAACCTTTGCTCACGAGATTTGATCTCATCAGTAGATTTGCAAAGCAAGATACCCAAGGACTGCAGTGACTAGGAGTGCTTGGCCAGGAGAGCAGGACAGCTGAGCAGCCATGCTGTGGTGCATCATTCAGAGCCAGCCTGGAGGAACAGAAACTTATAGTCAGATCAGTGGTTGGAGGTGGCAGGGAACTTGCAGAGCAGCTCTTCTCCAGCCAGTCCCTATCTCTGCTAACACTGCTCCCTGGAGCCTGCCTTGAGGAGAGTCTTCAAGGCCTGCTTTAATTACGACCTTGACTTAGGAGCTCACTTAGCACTCAGTTTGCCCTTGTTGGGACATCATCCCTCCGATCTTGAACTGGTAAAGAACAACTGCAGCAGCTCATCTGTCCCTTCACCAGTCTGCTTACCCATTCCCATTGCTGCCAGGGGTTTCTGCCCCTCAGCTAGAGAGCAGTGCATTTGGTGTGTTATTTGGTGCATTTTGTCGGGGAAGTGGAGCAGAGAGTGCAGCTGGCAGGACCCACTGAAGGTGAGTTGAGTTGCAGTGGGACAAGGAGGCAGCCTTGTTCTCGGCCAGACATGCTTTGCTTCAGCTGTCTTCTGCCCACAACAACCTGCAAGGTGATTTCACTAACATGTTCCCTTGGAAGATGCAGCTGGAAGTTTTCTGACTTTAGAGCCATTGTTGTTTATGCCGTTGTCAATGCAGAGAGGCAGGGATAGTAAATGAAGCCCAAGGGAAACCCTTTGCTAATATCCTACCCTGAAAAGACGGGAAGGTCAGAACTAGTTTCCCTGCATCTGCCAGAGTCACCCCCCTTTCCCATCCCTCCCCCTGCTCTGGGGACAGAGAAACTACCCATGACAGAGGCAAGCTAGTCCCAGGGTTCGTCAGAATGTTTCTGAAGAACAAATTTTCTTCTGCAAGAAGCCAGATTGCACAAACAGGCAGATGTTTGCAAGCAAATGTCCCAAGGAAGATTAAAATCCCAAGACACATTTTTTTCGTAGCTCAGATCTCGACTGCTGTCAGGATGTTTGGATCACTCACTGGAGACAAATATATAGAAATGATCAGCAGAGACAATAAGAGGTGGAAATTTCCAAATGATGCCTTCCTTCATGATGAGAGATGAAGTTTGTTTATAGAGAACCACAAAGGAATGACCCTCGTTCATCAAGAGTGCAGCAGTGCTTTGAAATCCCACTAGAGACTGGGGCCTTGATATCTATAGAAGCAATGAAAGTCTGCTCCTAATCTGAGAACAGATAGATAAAATATTGTCTTCAAGAAGAGAAAAGGACCTTGCTGCACTCCTGCATCTGATTTGTGTCAGACAGTGGGGACAACCCACCTCTGCCATCCAAGATAGCTACAACCAGTTGTGTCTCTTTTTGATAAACCTCTTTTACTTCTATCATGCTTGTTTGTTCAAGACAACACCTCAGCTTTTCTTTGCTCTAAGGGAGTTCTAGGACACATTTCAAGACATTTATACCGAACCATCTCTTCTTTGTAAGCTTCTACCCAGAGAATTATCTGTCAATAGATCTCTGTAACTCAGCAGGCTGAAACACCTTTCAAGTCTCCAAGGTTTACCTCCAGATTGGGCTTTGCAGCATGTCCTGACATCCAGGAAACCAAGGTTGGAATAAGTGGCTAAGGGCTTCTCCTAAAGACCTGTACGATCCTTGTAAAGTCATAGCTCTCCTCTCCCATCATCCACAAAAGCCGGGTGACTTATACAGACCTTACAGACAGATCAACAGGTAAGCAGGTACAGATTTACCAGGTTGCTATGTTCATCCCTCCTCCTGGGAAATCATTCAGGTTTGTGCATACAACTAATGTACAATCATCCTTGTATCCTAACACATAGTGTAAAACTAGCATTTTTGTTATTTGCACATATACATTTGCAGTGCAGTTATATGACTTCCCCCAATTCCTCAGTCTCAAGAGCCAGAGTTGATTTTCCCACCAGCTGCACGGGCTGTCTGTGCAAGAGAAGTGCAGTAGTGCCATACTGACGTAAACCCATGGACATTTCATGACGGAGGATGTTCTTTTCCAACATGAGTATGAAAATAAAACTGTGCAGTCCCCTTTTGGCCCTCCTTTTCCACAAGTGCGTTTGGGACACAGACCCTTATTTGGGTCTGGTTTTGAGTTTCGGAGCTCCCTGGCTCTAAGTAGTTGCCACCTTAGCTACCACATCTCATGCTGATGGATGTGAGTATTGAGAAGTCCTGAACTTGGCACAATTGCTTTTGATTCTTCTATTCTGTGACAATCTCAGTCTATCCCTACAGAAACAGGGGTACAGATGTTAAAGTTAGAAATTATCCTCTCCATATTTGCAGGTGCTACAAATCTTTCTTCTGCAGAAGTTCTCCACTTCTGTCATTTCCACAGGTTTTGGAGTTCTTCAACTTCTGTGCATTTCTTTTTTGCACCTGATGCTCCCATCCCTCCAGAACTGCAAAGCTTTCCCATGGCTTCAGGCAGAAGAAATTGCAAAATATTTTACTGAGCCTCTGAGGGGACTGGCAAAAATTGTGTCCAACCAAGATGGCTTCATAAACAGGGTCAGAGAACAGTTGTACCCAATAAGCTGGCCTTGGTGTAACTATTTATTTCAGCACATATGAGCCTGCAATTTTAGTTATGTAGTCATTACGCAAAGGACTGCATGAGACCTTGATGACTCATGCTCAGTACTTTCAATCACGCCATGAGCTAATCTTTTCATACCGTTGCCTAAACAAAACTAGTTTTCATTTCACTACATATAATGCAATTCATTAATGTCACTAGACCACACATTGGCTGAGGAAACAGCTCCCTTGGATTTTTGGAAGGGACCCTGGACTGCAGTCCTCGGCCTGTCTGTCTACCTGTTGTCTTTCCAAACAAGCCTGGGATAGGCAACCCAGCCAAGCAATCAAGCGCCCAGTTATTGGGGCGAGACTGCCTGGAGCCTTACATGAAATATGCTTGGGAGGAGTCCGAAGCTCAAAGCCAAGGCTGGTTAGGGAAAAAAAAAAAGGTCCTATTTTGGGTGCTCTTGTTGAACATTCCACTTGAAGGAATTTCCTCCTTTTAAGAAGGAACGTGAAATGGTCAGACACCGCTAAACTGACAATTTTATATTTTGATTTTGTGTGTGGTCTATTTATAACCACAAATCTGCATGGAAGGTCAGGTGATGAGGAATGTCCGAAGGACAACTCTTAACCATATCAGCCTTGTGCACTTTCTTGCTTGAGAAAACAAGGTATCACAACCTTGGTAGGCAGGGATTGAGCTTTAGGTTCTTATTTTCTGTACCTATTATAAGAACTTCCTTAGAGGTTTTCAAATATAATCTCTGAGGTGGAAAGGAATATAATCTCTGAATAGATCCTTTCCTGTGGAAATTAAAGAAGAAAGAAAACAAGGAAAAAAAACCACAACAAAAACCAGGCCTCCAGGACAATAGCAGCTCCTACTGCTGCAGGTCATTATCTTCCTGGGATCATCAGTGTCTTCTGAAATGCTAAACTGTGTGTAGCTTAGGTTTCACACAGCAGTTTTCAGCACCATCACACCAGAGTAGCTAAGTAACCACAAGACCTTTGCAAAGCCCTTACTATTTTGCCTTTTACAATAAATAAAATAAGGCAAGACTAGTCTGAGAACCTACTGCCCCAAAACAGGTGAGGTTTATAGTTTCCCCAGTATTATATGGAAGACTTTCAGCTGGCATAGGCTGAGGATGTGTGAGGAAACATATTAAAAATTAAACAGTTTGGTCAATCATTGGTTGTGTCCTGGCTTTATTAGTGGAGATGCAACAACAGGATGATGTGAGAGTTTCTAATTTTCTCTGTGCACACTAAAAAAAACAGCTCTTTTTGTCACCAAACTGACTTGCAGAGGACAGTTGCAGTTACAAACTCAGTCATCACTGAAGATGGATAGTTTGCTTAATCCTCTGCCTTCCCAGTCCACACCAACAAAGTGAAAGCAATGGTACTTATCTTCTTTCCTTTGCCTCTGGATGTCTCAGGCTTTTAACACCTCAATGCAGTCCAAATCATTACCCCTCAGAGCAAAGGGTAATCCTCTCTGCTAATAATGGTCTTACCTTCTCCCTTCTTGCACCCTTTTTTGGTCGTCTGGCTCCTGGGGGTGAGGAGTGCTCATCTTTTCCCAAATCTGCCCTATGCTACAGAAGACAGGCTTGGGTTTATGGAAGCATTTTCATTCAATGTGACAGTCCTTCCACATCTCTGGGATAATGATCTCTGGGATCACGATCATCTCTGATCGTCTCAGAGATCGCCTCTGGAATGATCTTTTGGTGGTCAGTAAAACCTCTGAGCTTTGCCTATCTTTGGACTTTCTCATTCCCTTTCACCAGCCTGTTTCCTCCTTGTGTTCGTATTGGCCTTTGCTGAAACTTTTAACAATATCATTGTTAAAGCCTCTGCTCCTTGTTCCTGCATCCTCTGCAGGGTCTGATTCCCCTGACACCTGGGAGTACTCAACCCAGGATCTTGTGTCATCAGCTGGATCTCCAGCTTTCTACTGAAATGGTTTAAAAAACCACCAGACCTTGCCTTGCATGTGCATGATGTAAAAGCAAGCTAAATGTTAAACATTTGCTGCTCCATGAGGCCGTGAAGAGCTATACTTCCCCACTTAAACAGTCAGGGAGAACTTTTCCCTATCTTTTTATAACTACCTACTCCGCAATTCAGCATGACTGCTTAATGCATTCAAAATCGCACCTTTTTTCCCTTGTGAAAGAAAATGCCAAATGGTCAGCTTCCATTCCATTTCCCACTTTGAATAAGAAATTGCTCCCTAAGTAGCCTTCTCCAAGCAACCAGGGCTGAAAATAAAAGGCATACTCCCTAAGGGTCTATCCCATGTGGAGAAATGAAACTCCATGCAGGAATACCTGTCC
Organism: Elanoides forficatus; assembly: GCA_025311575.1. Classification (NCBI taxonomy): domain Eukaryota; kingdom Metazoa; phylum Chordata; class Aves; order Accipitriformes; family Accipitridae; genus Elanoides; species Elanoides forficatus. The sequence continues at coordinate 44,910,932 of JAOBAS010000052.1, forward strand.
TGTCTTACCAATATTCAGGAAACAGATTGATCTCTGGCAGCTGCACAAGGTTACCAAGTGCTTGCAGAAGCAGAGAAGTGGCAATACAGCTTCAAATGCTGTTTTGCTCTGGGAATCCAGTGCTAATGACTCCCTGTTGGAGCCAGATGGGTTGGTGATCACTCAAGCAACTTCACGTCCACTCTCCTGTGTGCAGATATCCAAGGTTTTGACCTTCTTTCCAATGGATGTTGTGCATACCTCCTCTGCTTGATGTCCTGATGAATAAGGTTCCTTAGTCTGTAAATACTCTTATGGCAGTCCATATCTGCATGTCAAAGAGTGAAGGTTCTCCAAAACACGGATGTCCTCAGTGCTGGATTGAAGAAAGAGACCATCACTTTCTCAGGGTTGTTTCAGGGATGCTCTCTGGTCCAACAAGTCCTTTTGTTGTAGCAGAACTGCTCTTACTACACCTGAAATGCACCTGTTGGTGTTCAAACAGTGGCATTCCAATCCAGACCCCAGTCCAAGACTGGGCACAAAACCAGTAATCCTGTCCCCAGGATCTTGGGTACTTCCTAACTGAGCACACTCCAAGCAGCAAAGGGTTTCCAGCACTGCCTTTCCATGATTTTTATTTTCTTGTGAAGATCAAGCACTGTGAAATTGACTGATGACATGAAAACAAAAGAAGTAGCAAAACATCGATAAAATACCCAATCTGTGAAATGACCAAGAGAATGTAACACAGACAACACAGGGAAGATTGAGCATGAGTAAAAAAGAAGGATAGGAAACCAACACAGGCAAGATCTGTCTGGTTTCCCAGTTACTAATGGTTTGTATAGTTTTGAAAATTATCGCAAAATGAAGTACTGTGTGATTAACAGTGATTCCTGAATATCTCCACATGTATACGTTTTCATTCCCAAGTGACAACACCCCACTTCTAACACACAGCTTTTGCAGACCAGTACCTACGTAGCCAAACATACGATGCATCAGGGTTTCCTCCATAAGCAGTAGGTTTGTAACTGCTGTCATTAGAAATCACAGTACCTTATTGATCCACCGAAACATCCAATAAATTATCCCATTTTGTCCTATGTGAACTACCACTCATGAATGCTTTCACACTGTTATAACTTGTTTAGCACCACGTTGCACTGTAATCTTTTCAACCTGCAGCTCCTGAAAAAGTTAGCTTACAAAAAACTGCAATAACTGAAAACAGCTAGCGATAACTCAGTGTATGGGATGTGTGACTGGCAACAGTGTGATGCTCTTTGCAGTTCCATTGACTTTGACAGTCATATTTTTTCAATCCCAGGCACTGTTTGTGAAGAAGGAGAGTTCAAGTAACATCCATCAAAGAGATCAGGCTTCCACTCTAAGAAATAAGAGGTTTACCTAGCAACATACTTCACGATGCAAAAAGTAAATAAAACAACAACACAATAAAACTGTGATATGGCCAATACCTATAATATGCTGGCATGAAATGTGTGTGGGTACAAAATACAAGTGAAAATAAGATAGATACTTAAAATCAACAAGAAAAAGTATTTCTAAGGATTCTTGTAGATAATTCGTATACCAAGGCAGAAAATCCTGCTTTTCGGGGGTTTTTACAGCTATTTGTGTCAGAAGAAAACAATGTTGTGGATAGCCGATACAAACAGACAAGCAAGTGGAAAGTTCTGCATGCAAGTTTCTCATCTTTCACAGGGTGTGTGCTGCTATTGGGCACAGATGGAGTGTGGCAGCTTGTATTCTCACCCACCCCCATGTCTTATATGGTTTGACCAGAGGAGATAGTCAGGCACTAGCACACCTTCAAAAGAATTCTGATTGCCTTGCAGCATTGTTGTAAATCCCCACGCTCTGGAGATCTCCAAGGAAGTGCTATCTGTATACCCTGTATACAGGCATGCAGTAATCCCCATTTCTCTCTCTGGAAGCACCATAAAAGCAAGAACCCATCACCAACCAACTTTACCAGCATAAATTAAAACTTCACTTCAACCCTTCAGTCTTATGTGCTCTCTCCAGGAACTGGCACTGCACCCTCAGCATTGATCCACGAGGCTTTGGACCCATTCCTCCCACCCGCCTGTTGGGTACCACTCCGTCTGCGTAGTCCGACCATCCTGTTCAGAGGAGTATCTCTGCTAACCAGCTCCCACCAGCTTGCTCCAGTTGTTGGCTGGATGGTAGCTCACACAAGCTCTACGTGCCGGCGCCAGATGGGAGAGTGAGTATTGCTGGGCAGAGGACTGGCTTCGTGGGAAGGCTATTCTTCACGTCCTCTCTCATTTTCAATGTCCCCATCATTTAGGGTGAGTTTTCTGACTGGCCTCGGAAGGGTGGAGGGGAAATCAGAGCTATTCCTTATCCCCACGGGACAGCCACTGCAGGTATTGAAGTTAGTCTGGCTCTTGCCTTTAAATCCAGATGGTTTTAGGATTTAATTACTGAGTTGTTTGTGCCTTTTTTTTTTTCCTCCATCTGAAAACCAAAACTGCACCAATGATACAAGGAATGCATAAAACATTTGATTTATACAGTTGTGGGATATAATCAGCAGCACAAATGGAAGTGGTGACAGGGAAAACACTTCAAATGAAAACCAAAGCAAGTGATGACAGAGCTTTATTTGCACAAAGAATGACAACTGCCATTATCAGTCTTATACTCAGATGAGCAGGATTCATTGCAGCCCCTGGTTTAGGAAAGGACAGGAACCCCTCTGGTTCAGGGAAAGGGAAGCAGCAAATGAAAAATGTCTTTCAGCAGACAGAAGTGACATGCTCTTGTGATTAGATGCACTGTTAGGGAAATGCCAGGTTGTATACAAGCTTGATTTCAACTCTAGGTTGAATCAACTCCTAATGCTCACACAAAGGATATCCCATGTAAAAAAAATCTGACAAGATTTAGTAGGAAATGACTTTTTATTTTATTTTGGCACATTTGGCAAATGCACCCAAGATTTGCATTTGAACACCCCTTATGAATATTATTCTCTATAGGCAAGGATCCCTG
>JAOBAS010000052.1:44914058-44948317 GCA_025311575.1 Elanoides forficatus
ATAGGCAAGGATCCCTGGTGGCCCTTTGTTTTCCAAAACACCCTTCTGTTTCTTTGCCTCTCCCTACCAGAAGATAATACTTTGCCCTTGAGGCTGTAGGACATCATGGGAGATGCAGTCTGATTGTGAGGGCCAGAAAACATCAAGGAATTGCAAAAAGATGTACCTGAATAATGGCTGCTGGGAGGAACTGGAACAGTTTGGGTGGACACAGAGGCGTGTGGAAGCCACCAAAACAAAATTATTCATGTGATGTAAACCAAAGTGTTTCGATTCAGAATAGCTCAAAGACTGTATTAGCCCAGAAACAAACAATCTCATGATGATACTCAGCTCCTCATTTCTATTTTGCATAAGCAGAGAGAACACAGCAACAAGAAAGCAAGGAAAATGGCAACAAATTCAGCCCGTACACAAGCACTTCCCTTTGAAAATAAAAGCTGCCTTGAAGTTTAATGCTCAGAGTTCAAAGGGTCCTGGCCAAATTCAGATCACCATGGATGATTAAGGATTTCTTTGGAAATTGGAAGCATTAGTCTGTTGACATTCTTGTGTGTATTCAAGACTAGCAGATGCAAGGGAGGGGGAAGGTTACCTCTGGTGATATTTCATCCCAGGTACAGAAAAAAAATAACCCCAGAAAACATAACCCTGGCCTTATTCTAAGAATTGCTACATATTTCTTGAAATATATACAAGGAATTGCATATTTCCCTCTCAGCCTGGGGGAGGAAACGGTGTGTGGACAAAGCAGTTTTGAAGCTGGTTCACTACCCCTGCCTGTAATTGCAGTACGGTTTAGGGGGTGGTGGGTTTTGGCTCTTATTTTAACCGTTGATGATGATATTGCATGTTTTGGGATGTTAACTGCAAACAGATGTGGACTTATCACTGCTCCAGCAATGCTTTCTACCATTTCAACTCCCTTGAAAACCAATGACTTGTGCTCCTACTTCACGAGTAATAGACTGGTTTTCCTTTACAGTTGGAAATCTTACAAGTAGAAATTTATCCTGAGGTGACAGGAAAGTTTTGGGTCATAGACAGAGTCCTCAGGACTCCGAGACTATTGGAAAAACAGGCTGAGATTTGCTGACCCTGAGTGAAACCCACCTCTCCCCACAGCTGTCACCCCAAACATGCGCGGATGTGATAGCTATTAGAGGAAAACGAAGAAGGGCGATGAAGTAGAAATGCTGCCACTCCGGCTGCAGGGAAGTGGTGAGACATCTCACTGAAAACCATCCCTGCACATTTTCTGGTATACACCCAAAGATTTGCCTAGGAGACTCTTCAGCTAGCCTTGCTTCCCATTCAGCACTAACGCTGGTTTTCAAAGGGGTTGGTTTAGAAGTGGGGAGGCAAAAAGGAGTTTTTCTGGAAATTTGTTTCAGAGTCTAAATGGCAGATGAACCTTCTGAAAATCTTGCTTTGATGGTAGGTGATGAGCAGGTGAGCATTTGGCTGAGAGCTTTAGAAAAATGAAGACTGTGATGCTGAATAATAGAATATATAGATGGGAAAGATCCGATCTCTTACTGATGTTCCCCCTCAGCACTGCAAAATTGCTCCCAGCAACATATTTTCCAGAATCCATTTCCATGTTAGACAAAGGCTTGTGCATCCAGTCTGTGCAGTGAGAGAAAGATGAAAGAAGAAACAGCATCCTGCTTCTTGGGAAAAAGGCTTCTTAATGAGCACAGTCTGAAATACTACAAGGACAGGTAGTTGTTTTCCTTCTTGCACTTGCTTGCAAAGTCCAAGCTGTGAGACTCATATCGCTAGGCACTGCTTGGTGGTCCACCACAGGACAGCGGCAGTGGTATTTTTGGCAAAGTAATGGTAGAAGTGCAGGCAACGACCACAGGGCATAGAAAAGGCAAGGTGTGCAAGTGTTTGCAATGGTTTTTTTATTAGGTCAGTTAGTGCAGCTGAAAAAGAAAGAAAGAAACAAACAAACAAAACATGTTTGTGGCTAATAGTCCATTTTCCAGGTCCTGAAAGCTTCTTTCTCATTAAACCATCCAGTAATAGCTGAGCCTGGGGAAAGATGCTATCTCTTACAAGAGCCACAGCCTAAGGAAATAAGATTCTTTGTTTAGGACTTGATAATCTGCCTTCTTTTCAACTACAGTCCCCTGTACCCTTCATTTATTAAATTCTGTTCTGAAACTTAATTGGGGCAGAAATCCCCATGTATATATATTGTTTTGCAATTACTGAGATTGGCTGAAGATCTTCCCAATAGGGACACTGATCACTGAAATCCTAGGAGCCAGACTTACCGTGCTTGGATGCTTAATGTACCTTCTGTAGTTGTTTATGTTTGCACCAGAAAAATGGGGAATGCTGCTACATCTCAAGGCCCTTGCTGGACCAGCTTCTGCTCATAGCCTCCTCGATAAAAGCGCAGAGTAATATCAGCTCCACAAGTGCAGCTGATTTGCAGTGGTGTAAATGAGATTGGGATTTGCTCCAGGGGCAAAGCACTGCAGAATCTGACACAGAGAGCAGAGCCAGGGACTTCTGTACCCTTTCTTACTCCGTGTGTGCTGCTCGTTACTTTGACCCACTGGGGTCAATGCTGATTTATGGCATAAGGCATGAAAAGAAAAGTGGAGGAGAAAAAGCAAGCATGAGGTGCCCCTGAGAGAGCAGATTTCCTTTGCGATAGAGCAAATTATTCACTTCATTGCAGGGTCTGAGTAATTCACCCCCTGGATCTGACAGTACTTCTAAATGAAGATCAAAACGAGTTCTTATATTAGTAGAGAGAAGACACTGACCCTATCCTTTAACTCTCTGAATATGTATAACCAGGTTCCGGAGTTAAAACAAGAGCTTTTGAATGAGAACTATGGTTTAGTTTCTTTTTTATAATAGCAGGAGTTAAAGAGACATTTTGAAGGGCTATGGCAAATAGCCTCTTCATTCCTGAAGTCTTACTATCATGCCTGAATGACGTGGCTGAAAGTACTTGCTTAAGAGAACAAATGTCTGGACTCAGTTCAAAAGTCAACAGAGGAAGTCCTTTCTCTGCTGTTAGCTAGAAATTGTTAGACATGATATTGCCTCTTGTGATTAAATACTGCAAAATTGCCTGTATGTTTGGGGTAAACAGTCACACACTTGCTCTGCCACTAGTGCAGGCTGATGAAGCATGAGTCGTCTGCCTTCCCAACGCTGTTCAGCCATACTAGCACGAAATGATGCTCGTGCTGAAATGCCTCATCCTCCGGAGAGACATATGAACAGCATCAGAGTCCCACTAGCTTTATTCAAGAGTAGGTGATGCGGAGGCAATTTCCTCCCCCTAAGCGCATATGCAGTATCGTTAGGCTATTAATAGGAACTCCAGGGCTTCAAAGTAACAGCAGATACTTTAATAAACTTATCAGTTGCCTTCAGGCTGTTGTCTACAAATCCCAGGGGGAAATGTGGTCTCTGGACTGCTTCTGAGCCCGTGAAAAGTAATTAAGAAATCAAAACTATTGTCAGCAAGCTTAAGTTTGCTATTCATGGATCTACTACTCAGCAGAAAACACTGAGATACCTGCAAACCAAAAAAAAATGTTGAGAACTTCTGCACTAGGGAAAGTGCAGAAATTACAGAAATCAGCATTACCCTCTGTTGAACTGTTAATTTGAATATCTTAACGAGAATATTGCAGCGGATGGTGCATTTCTTCCTCCCAGAGCACCACAACCCCTGCAGGATAGCTGCACTGCTGCAACTCTTGACATCAATGGACAAGCTCAGGCTTTTACCCGCTGTGGCATTCTGTGAAAAATACCAAGCACTTTGTTTTTCCCTTGGTGATGTGAAAAATCCCCAGCAGAAATGATAGATGTGGGATTCAGATGTCTATTGCTGTTGAGTGCTTTCCAGTGTCATTTACAGCCTGTGCTGATTTTCATGGGCTACCTGCTATCAGATGTGCGTTTGCTTCTTGCTCTGCCTGTTACTGTTTCGTCTTTACCTTGTAACTGAAATGTCATCCCTTTTCAGGCAGAAGTAGTTTTCTTGCTCCCTTGTGCATGGGAGATTTTGCTCCTGGAACAGTGAGTCTCCCTCCACTGCCACCTCCCATAAGTTGCTTTCACTCGTGTAGACTTGGGGTGTCTGTAAGATATTAAAATAATCCCCATTCATAAAAGGCAGATAGAAACCATTTTTATCTGAGCTGCAGAGAAGAGACCGCTGCCCAGCACAGCTGGGGGGTGAGGCTGTACAGGACAGCCCCTGCTTGCAAAGTGTAAAGGCACTTCGCAAACTAAGCATGGGGCAAATGCTGCCTGCCTGGTTGCCCGTTGCCTGTGTCACAGCACCTCAAGAGAGGCAGAGTCCGTCCGTCCGTCCCCCCTGACAAGGAACTGCCTGGGGACAGTAAAGTGAGAAACTTGTGAGAACAATATTGAGTATACTGGAGTGACCAATGCAGACGGCTGAGCCTTCATGGGACCAGTCTTTGCAGAGACAGATCCTGACCATTGGACAGGCTTGCCTGAAATGCAGCACCCTCAAACCCTCTTGAAACACAGGGGAACTGAAGGAGATGAAGTTGCTTCTGCCTAATGATACCAACTGGCAAAGCCTGGGCTGCAACAACTGCTCTTTCTTTTTTTCAGCAAGCAGGGGAGGATGCTGTCTAACACAGCTCCTCTGTGAGCTAAAATAAGAGACCATTCATCAACACCTGAATTCCTATAGTGGGTGAATTTTTGAGAACTAATAGTTGCTGCTCACCTCTATGTGCAGGAAAATTCCTGAAGTAACGAAGAAAGTAGGCTGCAGGCACAAGTTGGAGAGCAGCAGACATATTACCGTACAAGCCATATATTCTGGTTTTCATTCTGCCCCTCTTCCCAGCTCAGCACCATCAGTGTGAAAATAGTTAGACCCTTCCAAGTAAGGCACAGGGATACCTGGAGTTTTTCTACTTCAAGATAATGTCGTTCAACAAGGCGACCATCCCTGATGGACCGTTAAATTTACCTCTAAAACACGGACTCACAATTTCTCAATCGGTTGGGGAAGGGGCCTGACTGAGAATGGGTCAAGCATGTAATACTGTCATAGTTTCATAACCCTGGGTGGATGTTTCATCAATAATTTTTTTCTTCCATAATTCCATCCACTTGCTTTCTGAAGCTGTGTAATTGTTGGGCATCCACAGCAACTTGCAGTGAGGGGTGCTGCAGGTGACATGATGACTTGTGAAAAGGATTCTCCTTTTCTCTGTCTCCTTTCAGTTTCTTTTCACACTGTTGCCAAAAGAAAATGCTAATAATCCCTTCTTGGGCTTTTAAAGAACTTCTTTGTGTTAGATATGAGAAGAAATTAATTCTTTATGCTTAGAAATGGGTGAAGCTTTAACTGCAGGTGACAGGATGACTTGTGAAAAGGATCCTCCTTTTCTCTGTCTCCTTTCAGTTCCTTTTCACACTTGCCAAAAAACTATGCTAATAATCCCTTCTTGAGCTTTTAAAAAATTCTTCATGTTAGATATGAGAAGAAATTAATTCTTTGTGCTTAGAAATGGGTGAAGTTTTAACTGCAATCTCACATCCAGTCTAGTGGACTTCTCTTTAAGAAAGTCAGAAATTAATTGAAGGAAATCCAGGGTTCAGCAAGAGTAGCAGATGTATTAAAAAGTGACTTTAAATGAATCACTGAAAGAACTGAGCTTTTTTAGTCTAGAAGTAAGAAGACTGAAGGGAGGATATAGTGGTCTGCCCATCTGAAAAAATACTGCATATAGAAAGGTGGATCATTGTTCTTTGTGTCTGGGAAATACCTTTTGGGGCTGGACACAAAGTAATTACTTTCCTTTGCAGGAACAGAGATTTTGGTTAGAGATGAAGCCAATCTTCCTAACTACAAAGCTCTCAGCAAATGGGCTGGGAAGCATGGGAATGCCCAAGTCCTGGTGAGTTGCAGGACTGGGGCAGGGACCCCACATGGACAGATGGACAGACCTCCCGTCTGCTGCCACTTTGCAGCCTGCCTGGCACCCACCATTCCTGCCACCCCGACTGCATTCAGAGAATGACCAGTATTTCATACTGTCATCTTAGCTTTCCTCTCAATCTTTCCCAAAATGGCTTGGGAAAAGCATTCTCTTTGTCCTCTCAAATATGCTGAGCAGCCCAAAGCACATTTTCCATCTCTGTGAGTTTCCCCCGCTGTAACTGATGTGATCAAACCTCCATAGGTCACACTTACTGCTTCATTTGATGTGATGATGCAGCTTTTCCCAGCTGGTCTGTGCTTACCCAACGTACAGACAGCAACAGTTGCAGATGGGTTGACTGACTTACCCGCTAAGTGGGGGATCACTGGGTAAGACAATACAGTTACAATCCACATTTTGTTCCAACAGTAAGTTTTATCTTTCTATATCATATATTTCCCATGCAAGGTGTGAGGTTGCTCTAGCATGTGATTCTTCATCTTTTTAGCAGCCCTGGTGTGATAAGTTGTATCGACATTGCTAAGTAAATTCTGCCCAGGAGTGAACTTGAGGCCTGTTCTCCAGCTGCCCACACCACAAAATCATTAGTTTGATCCCTGGCTGGTTTGGATGACTCTAGCTGTCTGCAAGGCAAAGCCTGGTTTGGTAAACAGTTCACTGCAAGGATGTCTCCCAGCAGGCAACATGAGTGAGACTAGATTTGGGGTTCATCTTCCTTCTTCTGTACAGTTTTCCAACATTACCGCTTGGCTTTGTATCCTTAAATATGCCTGGAGACCCTCCGATGGCAATAACACAGGTTATGAAATGCAGGCCCTCCAGCTGGCAATATTGATAAAAAATCCCCCCAAGAGCTTTGTAGTACAGATGAGGTCTGTTCAAGATGGGACTAACATGAAGAAGTGCAGACATGAGGTATGCTGCATCACTTTGACTCAAGGTTCGGGATTGCTCCTTCGTCCTCTTCTATTTACCAGCACGCACACAACCTTTGAGCTCCCGCTTTCTCCAGATGAATGTTAGTGAGAAGAGAATCAGATCCCTACATTTTCTTTCTGAACACGTCTTTTTGATCAGATGTGCTTGTTTGTTTTCTCAGAACAAGAATGGGGGATGAAAATGAGAGAAAATAGCCCCAAAAGTTGATTTCATTACAAAATGCTTAAGCATGTGTCATTTTCACTTGCATTATGCATCCTTCTGTTGTCTTACAAGGAGGAAAAAGGGAAAAGGGTTCTTTTTTTTTTTTTTTTAAGCAAGAGTATAGAATCAGAACATTTTCCACCACTTCAGAAGGAAAAGAAATATTTGGAAAAAGAAAAAATCTTGGGTTGTTTTTTTCCCCCACTTAATTTGTTTGGGGAAGAGGGTCAAGGTAAAATGTCAGGTTTTCTTTGTGTTGAACACCAGGGTTTCACCAGCACAGGTTTAAAAATCCTGCAGCCTTGGTTGCCAAATGATGCTGCATCTGTGCTGAACACACTGGTCTCCAGGCTCTGTTCCCCTTGCAGCCATGGTTCTCCAAACCCAACACAACCCATGCCTGCCCCAGATGCCTCTCTCCAGGCATCTCACCTCCTCTCTGACCCTTGCTGCCCCATGAACCAGCAATTCAGTCCATTCATCTCTTCAAAAGCACATTTTAATCCTTTCCTTGATGCATCTTCTCAGGACGGAATTAGAGGACAAACTGTTGCTTGCACTTGTGGTCCTTTCCCCAACAGGGAGAAGGACTCCAAACTACACTAAACCAGTCTGGCACGGACTGCTGTGGCCTCCCCTTTGACTCAGAGTAGGTGTACCCCAACAGCTCCAGAGTTCCAGTATCTAAAGCAACCTCCATCTCGTGGTTGCGTGACCACCAACTCAACTCATACTGACGTGCAATGACATGGGCTACCTAGGACGGTACCTGTCACCCCTGCCTCCTTTGGGTTGGGATGAGGTTAGCCCTCTCCTGCTTTTCTTCATTTTCCTTGGATGAAGCAGCCAGACAGGACAGCTGGAGCCCCAGCTCTGACCCAGTCACACAAAAGGGAGCCAGCTGGCCTGGTGAGTAGCATTTATCATCCATTGTTTGAGCAGATTTTCCCTGTCTGCAGGCAGAGATATGCAGGTTGGCATCCTCCCAGGGACTGAGTTCAGTGCCTTCCCTACAGCTGGATCACCAGCGTAAAACACCATCTTCAGTTTCTCTCTGTTCTAAAGACCAGATTCTTCCCTCTCCCCATCCCTGCTTTCTGGTCTATCATCCAGCTCTGAACATGATGGAGGATTTCTTTCCCCACCCAAGTCAAAAAGGGTTTTAGCAGCACAAAAGTAATTTACTTTTCTAATACTTTCCAGGCTACCTCTCTTATAACCTCCTGGAGGACTGTTATTTGCCCTCACAGAGGCTCTGGTCTTGGAAACCTCTTTGAGGGTGTGAGTAGCTTCACCTCCTTGCATTTCACCCCATTGAAACACAATTTGTTAACGTTCATCTCCAAAGTGTTGCTCCTCAGACTCAGCTCAAAACCATACTCTGTACATGCTGATAGCACCAATGCAGCCATGAGGTCATTAGCATCAGACTGTATCTGTTTCACACCATTTACAGAGCACCTTTAATTGCCTAGATAGTGACTAATTGTTCACATTTGGAGGGAATTGAAGCTTTCCACATGACTGACAGCATGCAAGGGGTAAGGGACTTTCTGAAAAGGGAAAGAAAGATGCAAGCAGATCACAGCTACTGAGAAAACTCAGCTCATCACACCAGTGATCCATCCAGTTGCTGTGATGACTCCAGAAATGGTAAGGACCAGAGCCTTAAAAGAAAGGCTGATAAACAATGCTGAAGGTTACAGGAATGGCATGCTTGAGTTGATTTCTTGAAGCCTCAGACATTGTGACAAAACTTTTGCAGGGCTCTGTGAAGTCCCCAGACCTGTGGAAGGCCAGATGTTCAGTAATTATAACAACGTTTCGCAGACATATGAATCAAAATAGCGCCAGTGAGGCTATCACTCATCTGCCAAAGGAACAAATAAAATTAAGTCCATTTTAGTAGTATTGATTTGCGGTAGCCAGGGAGTTTCTGTTCACTGCTTTAGAAAAGAAGAGAAATCTGCAGAGTAAGGTAACTGAGAAATAAAGTCCTATGAGCCAGGTCTCTTGCTTTTTAGCCTACTTTCCTAAGGAAATAAGGCTGCACAGTCTCACTCTGTTATGTTATCTGTCTTACTGTGTCAGCCCTAAAACTATTTTAGCCGTTTTTACAGTGTTAACTAAATTTGACAAGCAGGGTAAAGTCTGAAAGATATTATGTCATATTGAAGATAAAATTTTCATAAAAATACTAGGTGGAAATGACCCCTGGTCCCTCTGTGATCTGACTGAGGGAGGCTGTATCTTGTTTCGTGTCAGATATTCTCCACTCAGAAGAGTTGGACAATATCTGGGCTCCCTCTTTGTATCTCTCTTCCATCTGAGCAAGATGCTCTCTAACCACACGACCAGTATTGCTCTTTAAGGAAAAAGAACTTTTATTTTCTGCTGATCTTTTTTAGCCCAGAATGGCAAAACGCTACAGACACTATAATGTGAGCTAACGGCTAAGAAAAATTAAAGCGTAAGCAGAAGGAGAGTGTGGCTTTTATCTTAGCCTTGTTATGCATGCCGCTGTCTTTCTCAGCACTCCTCTCCCACTTGTCTGGCAAATTAAAAACATAAGGAGATAAAATAAAAGGGTTCATTTCCAAAAGTTCCCTTTTTATTGTAAATGGTTTTCAAGCCCTTTCTGTTCTGCTGTGGATGGGACTCACAGTCACGCTTTCTTCCAAGCATGAAAGGACTTCAAATGTTCAAGAGCTGTGCTAAACATTTGCCAAATGATGCAGAAAATCAATAATACCATTTTGGAGAATCCCCAAAGCAGAACAATTCTGATAATGGCCAGGTCAGCACGCACAGTCCTCGCACCCTGGGATTGTCTCTGTTTTGCTTCTGGGTAAGCTGAGGTGCAGAAGCAGTCTGTGAATTTATTGCAGAATAAGCCAATACTCTTAAAATAGGACATGTAGCTGTAACTGCCCTAATGGACGCCCTAGCCTTTTTCAGAGCTGAGCCATAAGATTTCTTTCCCTTGCTATGCTCTGCCCTGAGTACCTGTGCTTGGAGATGCCATGGGGCTGAACCAGGAGGCATCTGCCAATGAGCCATGCAGTCAAATAAATTCCCAGCCCAAATGTGATCAGCCAGCACTGAGCACCCTGTTGCCCACAGGTACCGATTGCTGCATTAGTAGTAAAGAAGGAACAAACACAAAGTTCACAAATTATTTCTGTATTTTCAACATACACGGTGGAGAGTAAAAGGAGCCAGAGCCTGTTTTCTGGCTGCGAGGCACATATTGTGTTCGCACATTTTTCTCCCCGAACAGGATTACCTTGTCTGTCCTGCCTTTTGAGAATGGTCTTTAGCAGGCGGCATCCCCTGAATTTGTGCAATCTAGGAAAGCACTAGTGCAGGACAGAATCACACGGAGGTGTACACGGTGGTGAGCCGGGGCTGGAGGCTGTGCCCTGGGACTCTTTAGGGACTCAGACACATATAATCCACTGGTGAACGATAGCACTCCTAAACCAGCTCTTTGCAGAGTGCAGGAAGGCATGGGCACAGACGAGACATGTCCTGGGGGCTGGAACAAGTGCTGGCTGCCCGCAGCAGTGCACGGCAGGCTTCAGCCTGTGCTGGTGATGGACTCTTCAATGGGGAGCTTTTCATTAACTCCAACTTTGGCCCCAACACCTCTGCCGAAAAAAAGGTGGCCAGCCCAAAATCACAAAGGCAGGATTTGTCATTTAGGATTGACGATACGCTGGCAGACAGCAGAACTTGCCCTGGGACTTTTATACGCCTCATTTCTACCTCTAGGGACTACTGAAGTAAGGGAGAAAAACGTAAATCAAAACCACATACTGTCTTTATTTTCGGTGTACAAGAGAGGAAAAATAACACAAATCACCAGTAAACCCAATGTCTCTTCTGGGAGAAAATTCTATTGCATTTGTAAGAGACTGTTGACAGATAACTGGAAGCATTGAAAGCGTTGTGTCGTTCGAGCTGCCTCTCTCTATTTATAACCATTGACAATGCTGGGGTGTTGGAGGCAAATTAAATGCGAGGCACAGAAGTGACAACTGGAGTTTTAAAGCAAACGAAAGTGTATTTAAGATGGGGATGGGTTGTTCCCCTTGCTCTGCTTTAACTGCCCCTGAATGCTTCTCTGAAGTCAGGCAAAGTGACCTTGTGTGCCAAATTTCGCTATGATTTTCTTTATTGCGTCCTCCATGGCCAGCTAAGTTGGGCAAGCATTGCCACAGTGTGAATAAGCAGAAAAGCCCCCCCCTCAGATATCTGTCAGCAGTAGGCTAAAAATAAAATAAAGTAGGCAACTGTACTATTGTACCATACGGCCAAAAATTAGTTAGCATCCAAATACCAAAATTATTCTTTGCCCTGTGTTGCAAAGGAACTCATGGGAGAAATGTGCAATGGCCCCTCACAACTTTATGGTCCATGAAACATTTGTTGTGACTACTTGGGGCAAGCGGTCGTCTCACCAGGGCCTGTGCATATGTGCAAAAGCAAGCTGATTTTCAAGCTACCTTGCCCCAATTCTGCTGCCATTTCCAGGACTGCAGCTCCCCTTGACGAGTCCCTGCTCGTGGGCAGAATCTGGCAGGACGCAGAGATCGTTGCACCGTAGGACACTGATGACACAAAGGTTTTTTGGATGTGGCTATGGGACTGCTAATCACCAAGTGCCAGAAGGGCCTTTCCAGCATGGCAAATGACAATTTTTATGCCAATGTGTTATGAAGCATTTATTCATAAAGTATTCTGGGGGATAAAAGGATATTTTTTGCTTTCTCAAACAGTGGAACAGAGTGGGCAGTGCATTGTACAAGAGACAGTTCTATTTCCAGCTCTGACAATGGCATACAATACATGACTGGGGCAATTCACTTCACCTACTGTTAAATGAGGTAAGGAATCTAGCTTTACTTACTTAAAAAAATATTTTGAGATCCAGCGATTAAAAAAAAATAGTTCAACAAAAACCCCCCAGTATTATTAAAGCAAGCTCCTTTAAAGCATTCACTGGATGAATGTTCCTCAGAGGCAGCAAGAAAGAGCAAAAGAGGCAGTGACAGCTTCTAACAACATATAAATGCCATCTTTAGCTTTTCCCCTGCTTTTCTTACTCAGTGCTCCCCTAAATTTCTGCTTTTCCCACAGAAAACTCCCAAGGTGTGACTTTGCCCACAAGCAGACATTTTTATTTGAAACTAGGGGGCAAGAGTTAATCTGACTTTTGGAAAATACAAGACTTTTGCGGAGGATCAAACAAAAAATACTTGAAAAGCAATCTCTCTCCACTTTCCTACTGAAGGAGACGTGCTGGAGGCAGAAAGTGAAGCACAGCCTCGCAAGAGCCTTGGTGGAACCCTTTGCTGCATGTTCAGGTGACAGTAGCTTCAGGCTGGGCTGAATTTTGGGCAATTCTGCCTGCGCAGACTGTGATGGAGGGGGAAGGGGATGGTTGAGAAGAGGGAGAGGGAGGTCGGGATGTTCTCATAGGAAGTCCAGGCGGGAAGGGACCTCTGGGGTCGTGGAGTCTTGCCCCAGGTCTCGTGTCCCACCACATCCTCTAAACCCCGTAGTCAACCCTGCAAGCTCCGCATCAGCCTCAGCTACCTTAGCCTGGGGAGGTATTATAATGCAGACATCAGAAGTAAATGTGCTGATACAGCCACTTTCCTGTAAAACAGTTGATATGTAAGAACTGAAGCAATTAAGCTCCTTGACTTGTTTGGTTGATTTTTTTTTCTCCTTATTTTTCTCCTTTAGAAATCCAACCAGAAGGCTCTATATCAATCAATAGCCATAAGGAGGCTCTCACCCACCAGGAAATGCTGAACTCGAACTTGCACGCAAACACTGAAACCTGAAAGTGTAAATCCCAACATGTGTACATGTCCCAGCACGGACTTGCATGAGCTCATTACCTGCTCTCTCCAGAATGATGCAGGACAGCTTTCAAATCGGTTTCCTGCAGGTTTTGCCCTTTTTTTTTTGCTGTTTCAGAGTTTACCCAAACGGATAATAAAAGACTACTACAACTGTGCTTAAATAAAATTTAATGTAACAACTTTCTGAGCCTGTGCTTAGTTCAGGGACTCTTTGGGGGGCATTTTTGTTGCCTGGCCATTTCCCCATTTTGTCCTGAAAGGTTAAGATACCAGAGGGACAGTTGTGATTGTTAGGTTGGATGGCTGATGGAAGGGACAAAGAGTTTTGGACACATGTCAAAGCTTTCACAGGATTGGCTGATCAAAACTATTTCAGGAGTAATCATTATCAGCATATCTGAATAATTAGTCTCATTTTCCAGAGGATCACAGCTACTAACTACAGCTCAGTGCTTTGTGGTACATAGCCATTTTTCTAGCTTTTTAATGTAACCAGTCATGAACCTTCAGGGGTCTGCTCAGAGCTGTTCTGCAGCCCAGGTAATTGGATCAAATCTCACTGTTCTGGATTCCTCTGGAAGTGCTACATGGGTGAACCTCTCCGAAACAGATTCCAGCGTGAATACCATGTCCTGGTGCTCAGCTGCTCCATGACGTTGAATGTGTGAACAGTTTAAAACAGCAAGGTGAATGCTGTGTGCTGTGCTGTCTTTTAAAATGTACTTTTGCGGAAACAAAAGCGTTTTGGTTGACAGGGCTGGAGCCTGAGATGTTTCATGTATCCCCCAAATGTGTAGAGCACGAAGGGGTTGCTCTTCCATACAATGCTTGAACTTCAAGACTTGACATAATGCAACCATAATTCAGCTTCATGGTCTCAGGTACCTCAAGGAGATTGTAGGTCCATATCCCAGGGAACCAGATTCTTTATATAGTTCACAGCCTGGCAGTGTATCTCTGCCCCTGCTAGACCAAGCTGAGTTTTACCCATGTGCCTGAAGTGCCAAGGGCTTATAAAACACATGTGAAATCTCAGGGACTTTCCAGGCTCCACCTTGCTCCCAGAGACACTCAGGTCACCTGCACCCAGGTAATTAGGCAGCTGAGACTCTTCACATGCGGGTTTGGTCACCATCATTTATGTGTTTATTGCCCTATGTCGACTGCTGAAACACAGGCTTTGAGGGGTAAAAAATGGTGTACTCAGAAAGATGTGAATATTTATAAATTAAAACTGGATTTGTGAACTGATCTTTTCATCCATCCATCCACCCATTGAAGAAATTTCCTTCCTGTCCAAAGTCAGGAGGCTCCAATATTGACTCTTGAGCTCCTGAGGGACCAGAACCCGATTTATTCAAAGCTCATCTTTGTGACTGCCTATTAAAATGGTTGCTAGGCTTATTAGCAACAAGAAGACAATTTGCAAAGAGAGGAAAGCAAGTCTTAGTCATGGTGCCTTCTTCCATGGCTTCCACCATACGGAAAATACAAGACTTCTCCTTCTTCTGCCTGTCTTCCCAGCTGGAAGCCCTGCAAGAACCCCTCTCCCTGTCCACTCCGCAACGATTAGGAGGACTCTCATTTTCAAATTAGCTCTCTCTTCACTATAAGAGTTCGTGAAAGATACTGCAACTCCTACCTGTGTTTTAGCCACATGCATGTAGACAAGGTTTCTCCAAACAGGTTGCTACACCTTGAACTGAACTCCTTCTGTCGTGTGACCTCCAAAGAGCTGCTTGAAGAATTGTCTGAGGCCAATGGAGTTACAAGTCAACAACCCATCTCCTAGGCAGGTGGCTTTTGCCCCAAGCCCTTCAGGTCTTTTTAAACTTCATGGTGCTTCAAAGCCTTTGATCAAAAGCCCTATTAGAATGTTATTACTATTATGCTGGCTGGCAGCTTGTTGCAACTCTGTATTGCTCATCTGCCCTTTTTCTTACAGTTTTTCTGTCTCAGTCTGATTAATAAATATGCTTTTTCAAAGGCATCTCAGCCTTGACATTGGGCTCTCTAAGTGGTCTACAACCTAACACCTTTCACAACGGTCTTCGGCTTCACCTCCTGTGTGCTGAGACTCTCGTTATTATATACAAGGTGGGGGTTTTCTGCAAATTGCTCCCATGTATTTGGCTATTTGATAGTTATTGGTTGTACACAGAAGTGCTCTTATAAGTCCTCTGTTGTTCTCTGCTGGACTGTGACACTCTCCGCTCTCCAATTCATCAGCCACTGTGAAATGGCAGTATTCCATATTAAGTTAATAGCTATAAATGCATGGTTCAATATAACGACACTCCAAATTTCAGAGCTGGGCTCAGTCTTAGATTATTAGTAGAAGGCACAGACAGCTTGCAATGGATTAGACATAGCACTCTCCTTGGAGAGCAGAGTCACGAGGGTTATCTCAAATCTGCTCAGGAAAGGATGCTCAAAAAACAAACATGCCTATCCCTTTGGACTAATCCAAGCATGCTGCCACAAGATTCCTAAAATACTTCAGATTATACCCTTATCTTATTTGTCTTTGGGGAGCTTTACATATCTTGAAGTCAGCAAATATATAGTTTACTTAGCTTAATTACTCATTAACATAACAAACCTGTTTTCGGTACTAGTAGAGTCATCTACTTGATGTCACACTGAACTCTGAGAAATGCTGCAATTTCGGACAAGTTTATCATAATTGAAAAACATCGCATGGCTGCAGTTCACAGTCACTTGCTTAGCTTAAGTACACTCTGCTAAGTAGACGTTGGCTATCATTTCTTCCCCTCCCAACCCCGTAACCTCAGTTACTCTATCACCTTGACATCTTTGTAAATGGTTATAAATGACAAATGCTAATAAACTCCTGTGCCATTCACACAGGTCAAGAAAACAAACAAACATAAGATTAATACAGGTTGATCGGATACTGTTTACAGAATAATTAAAGTGTTGAAACACAACCTCTCTCTGTTTTTAAAAATGAATATTTGTAAATCACTGTTGCCACACGAGATCATTCAGCATCTTTTCTGCCTTGTAACTTTCAGCCTAATTTTAATAATGAGTGCCTTTTCAGTCTAACAATGTTCTTTAGATTTAAAGTTAGCAGATTAATATGCACATAAAAAATAAGTACATCACCTCTAATATCTCCCCGGTGGTCAGGTTTTACTTTGCATGACTGACTCATTATGGATAATTAATATTGGCACGATCACAGTTTGGCAAATTAAACTACGTGCCCATGGAGTAAAAACAGAACCACAGAATAAATTCTTTGCAAGCGCGACAGCTGTATAAAATCTCGGTGACTTGCTTCTACCTGCTACAGCCTGTCTGCTCTGGAAGTCTGTTCTCCCTCCATGTCATATACTTTTGGTGACATTTAACAGATAATTGATGTTGACATTCCTCGTGTTGATCCATGCCAAAGCCACCACATTGGCACAGGAATTAATCCCTCCCTGGCAAGCAGCAGGCCGCCAGCAGCACTTTCGTGGTGCCAGACGCTGGGTGAAGTTTCACCACCTCTGGTAGATCCAGATGTCCTCTACAGTGCTACTCTGCTAAAAAAAACCCAAGCTATACAAAATTAGCATTTAATTTTTAGTATTTAATTATTTATTAATAATTATTCTATTCTATTCTATTCTATTCTATTCTATTCTATTCTATTCTTGTATCCTATTCTATTCTATTCTATTCTATTCTATAGCAATCATCACGGGCAGTGGCAACAAAATTTAGTGAACACATAAGAAATAGCCAGAGATTTGATCCTGAGCAAAAACCTTTGCAGCAACCTGTGCCTCAGTTTACACCATGAAGTTACTGACCCCGATTTATGAACTGAGAGGAATTTGTGACCATAAACTAGTGTGTTGGCAGTTCATAGAAACTTCTGCTATGCAGAATCTTGTAGTTTCTGGTGGTCACGTTCATAAACCACAGCTCCAATGCTCCAGACCGTCTGCACCCTGACCATCACAGGTCCCATTCCTGCAGCTGTACGGAATGATTCAAATGATGTGCCTTCCTTACCATCCCTCCTGGTTTTCAGTTATACATAATGATAGCTACAAACATGATCATTTTATTTATATCTTATAAGGGACCCAACAATGTAAGGCAGACTACATTAAAGGATGAAGCTTGTTCTCACTTTTTATTTTCCATCCCTTTGTGTGGTGCAGGATCAAACATGGTCTTGCAGCTCTTTTGAATTTTCGAGACTGTTAACTGCTCACAGTTGTATTTTCTGAGGGCGTCTTCTAACTTCTTTATAAAAAACTCCACTATAACTCCTTTTACATGTCCAAAGACATCTTTTTATTTCTCACAGAAAACATCCTAAATTGTGCAAAAATGGGAGGTTGAGTATAAGAGACACCCTTTGTGACTACCCTCACCTTTGTCTTCACCAGCAAAGCAAGAAGCTGGTCTCATCTCCTCCCTCCTCCCAGCTCTTTAGCTGTACCAATGCAACCACAGAATTAAGTTCTTCTGTGTTTCTTTTTCATACCCTCTGCCTTTCCCTGACACTCTCTATCCAGACTACGGGCTAAGAGGTGCTAAGATTTTTTGCTGCTTTCAGAGTGCTTTTTTTAACTCCTCACGTTCTTAAAAGCCTTATTGCCAGTATAGAAACCTAGACTGTCACCTTTTGTTTTTTTCCTTGGCTTCACCTTCTCCACCACCACCCCACTTTATTTTCAGCAGGCTACAAAGAGAATATCCTTTGCAACCAGCACTAACAATGACCTCCATGGCCAGGTATGGGGTAAAGCGTAAAACCCTCAAGGGAAGTTTTGCTTCACTTCCTTGTTTGTTCTGACTTTAATGCTGCAAAGCATTTCAGTGTGACCCGTATCTGAAAGGCATTTTACCGAACAGAAGTGTTTTGCTGCAGTAACTCAACCAGCTGGTTATTCCTGGCTCTATTGCAAGTTCTGTCAGTGTCAGCACAACATGGCTGGCATTGGGTGATTATGCAAATAAAATCCAGAATTACCAAATTGTAATCACAGTGCAAACACTACTAGCACCTGATTCATTGATCGCTACCTTTTTAACCATTCTGATTAGTATGAGCTGTGAGAAAACCCTCTGGGTACCGATGCATTGATCTACATCTAAATATAGTCATAATCTTGGTGGTCCAATACTGAAACCACTCAAACAATTCCTTCGCAAGTAAAAGAAAAAGGCAGCATGTCATCTCCTGCAACATTAGCCAAATTAGAGATATTATCATAAAACAAATCGTCTAAGATACCTGTTTTTATCACTGCCGTTGTTTGGAAGACTTCCTCTACTATTAGATATATCTGCTGCAACTGTGAGCTTGGTAACGTCCCAGAAACGAGCTGCTCTTTGTCTTGGGAATCTTTAGTGTTTCCAAAATGCAATGTGGATGCCAGAGTTATTGACCTCTGTAAATTCCAGTTCCTCTTCTGCCTTTTTTCCCAGTTTCACAAAAAATTATTTTGCTTGATGCAATCTATGGTAAATCAATCCAAAGCAAAAATAATTTTTTTTTAAGGCATACATTCATAAATACATATAGGTATGTATGTAAATCCTGGTTATATGCTTTGCTGGGATTTTCAACATGGTGGTGGAGAGCGGGAATGATTCTTACTGAATTCAAGTTCTGCCAAGTTATTGTGACATTTTCTGGATTGTTGGATTAGAAGTGGATGTATGTGTGCTGTTCGTGACAAACTCTCTCTGAATAGATCTCAGTGTTCCAGACACAAAGTTTTCGATAACCGTGGAAAAACATGTACAAAAAACAAAATTTAAAAAAAAAAAAAAAAACATTTCAAACATTTTAAAATTGTTTGTGGATCAAAAAAGGATTTCAGGCAACTCAGGTTAGTTCCTCTCTTCAAAAATCCAGAGATTATACTCATTTACTCATTTTCCCTGCTGGACAGCTGATGTATATGATTTGTGTATCTGGGGTAAGTTGGTTTATCTGAGAATTTTAGAGGGAATCAAAGGGCAAAATGTGTTCTGATGCTTAATTTTACAAGTACGTTTGTTCTGCCAAATAATTAATTCTTTAAATTCTTCCAAATGGGAAATCATGCTTTCTGGCCCATAAGCAGACTTGTTATTCCTAACCATAGAGTATGAAAAATAACAGTCTTTTTTGCAGATATCAGTCCAAGTGACACCTACAATTTACAGCATTTGTAAATACAAATGGAATTAATGCCAGGTAAGGTTTCCAAAGGGCCTGGGAATCGCATATGCTTTCGAAAGACTGTTGACCAACGATCACAGACTAATCTGTTTAAGGGACATGCCTGGCATACTGTCTTGAAGACTTTTCTTCACCGAAGTAGTGGTGTTGAACTCAGCAGTTTCATGTGTCTGGGTAAGTGCTGGCAGGACTCACCCCTCCTTAAATTTTTACATTTTTACAGAGCTGTCTGGAAGTGTAGGACAAGCTCTAACTATAGCTGACTTATGTTGTTCATACCAATCAAAATATTAAAGAACTTGGGACATTAGCACCCTGTTATCTCGTTCTCTGTACATATTGCAATTCATACAAAAGAGGAATTAACTGTTTCCCCCTTTCCTCCCATCCTCTTTCTTTCTTTGCTTAAATTGTTTTACACTTGCAATTCATTCTTTTCAGCATCTTTAGCTTGTATCATTTGAATTTTGGCTTTCGGGGTTATCAGAGGATTGAAGCAACCTTCATTTTCACCCCCTCAGTCCCTCTAAGAAACACTGAAAATCCAGAGGTACAGGTGATAAAAGCAATACTCTGTCCTTGGAGGTGTTCCAGAGTCAACTGGGCATGGCCCTGAGCAACCTGACCTAGTGACGCCTGTTTTGAGCAGGGTATTGGACTAGGCGACCTCCGGAGGCCCCTTCCAACCTAAAATTTGATGCTATGGGTCTGTGAAATTCCAGCTGAACTACATTTCCCATGATGCCCAACATCAGTATACTGGCCAGACGTCTTCATTCCCACTAGAGTGACTGGGACCTAAGGAATGTACTCATATGAGTGTGGCATGGTGCCTAACTTTTAAATTCTTCTTTACCTTGAGCAATTTGCGGCCCCCTTCATAGAAGTGTGGCACTATCCAGAATTTGGGAGACCACCTGACCAGCCAACATTACTGAGCTAAAGATAGCCTGTGTGTCACTCATTGCCATGAACAGTCCTATGTCATCTGCTTTCTGAACTAATAGTAGAGCCTCATCACAAGCCACAAACTTTCTGTAGACCAGAGTTACCAGGATTTCTGTGCCAAAATCAGTCTTAGCCATGACCATATCATTAGACAACCCTCCCATTGTCTCTCTTGGCTCCTTTTTTGGTTAGCATTCAAATTAAAAGTATAATAAGAGGTAATAAGAATATCCCAAATCCTGAAAAATCACAGAATGGGGAAAAATTACATGGATTTCCAATAGATTTAGAGCAATATGACTCCACACAGTTTCAGGGTGTTATGTCATATTAGAACGGTTTAAGTGAGAAAAAGAGTTGCTATGAATTTGATCGATTTTTTACTTACAGCCTGGTGCATTCCCATCTCTGCAGGGACGTTTCCTTTTCCACCAGCGTGAATTCCTGACAAATGTTCCTTGTGTGCCTGCTGTGGCCCCAAGTCTCCTCCGCTGGCTGCTGCCACTCATCCGTTCTGCCGTATTGCACAGGTGATTATTCTTTGTGAGGGCTAGAATTTTACATTTGGTCTTGTTGAATTGGACTTTATTTTTTCCAGGCAATTTTTCCAATCTGTCAAGACAATTTCAGATTTCAGTCTTGTCTTCCTGCTTGTTCACATAAATTGCAAATGCCATCAGTCTGTAGAATCTCAAAGTCATTAATAAAAAAACGTTGACTGGTACCTGTCCTGTGAAAGACTTATGCTTTTGTTTCTTAATACATCATTCTGGTTTGATACTCCTCAGAGAATAGTTATTAATGCTTTGCTATTTTCCAGTCAAATGGCAGTACAATAAATAGTAGCATTATCTAATCCTCATTTCCCAAAATTGCTTAGGAGACTATCTAGTGAAATAATGTCCAGACCTTAAGTCACAATATGTGACATCTATGGTTTCTTTCCTATCCTCCAAGCCTATTGCTTTGTCCAAAAAAAAAGAAATTAAATTTCTTCAATGCAGGTTGTTCTTTATTAAAAAAATAAATGTTTTGACTGTTATTTATCCCTCTGTTGTCTTCTGCATGCTTATAGACTGAGTATTTATTTCACCTTTATTCTGAAAACTTAAATCATCCCAACTCACTGTATCACCCCATCCTTCTTTCCAAAGATTGGCACTATGTTAGTCTTTGTCCACTTCAGCCCCCAGCCCATGTTCTCAAAGGTCATTACCATTTCTCTGTGGGTTTTTCCAGCTATCTTCCAGAATACACACAGATGAATGTTGTCAACTCCAGATCATTTGAAACATCTACCTGCTATATCTTTTTTTCTCCCATTATAGCCTGACTTCTTGTTTCTTTTCAGTAATGTTAATTGTGCCAAACACCTAATCACTTTTGAGATAGCATTATTTTTTATGTCTTTGGCTGACATCTTCCTCCCTCTTGAGATGAGAAACAACTGTGTCATAGACATTCATCTCATTCTTCTTATACTTATCAGATGCTTTTTTGTTGTTCTTTGTCTGCCTTTTGACCCTATATATTTGTGCTTGTCTAGTAAACTTGTCCATAGTGCTTTGATGAAGTTTCTGGATCCTGTACGTTTCCCACCTGTCTCTGAGATCCCTAAAGGTCTGTTTGCCAAGTAAGTTTCTTACAACTTTCTTAAACCACTTCTCATGTTGGGATAGTCTCTATGTCTTCCTTCAACAGAAATTTCTTAAGGTATTGCCAGTTCTCCAAAATTTTTCCCCTTGAAATAGTTCCCTCTTGGGTCTTAACTACTTCCATCTGAGGAAATGCATTTTTCTGAAGACCATTATCAATATCTTGCCTTCTTTTCCTAAGACCCATCCGTATTGTTTCAGTCTCATTCCAGCTGTCCTGTATCTTTGTGCTCTCAGCCCATTCCTACCTATTCTATTAAAAGTCATAACTTCTCCTTTTCTCTTTGGTTGGGTTTTTCAGTTGCCCATCAAAAATTTATGCTTATTAACATCCAGTGTTTTCTTGTTTCTTTATATACCCCGTTGTACTCTTCTTTGCAGACATGTCTGGGCCAAAGAATTCCTTTCTCAGATCCCCCAGTTGCTACCAATAGGTATCACTGTGACTAATTCTGTTCATTTTCCAGAAACACGTTCAAAGCTGTAAAGTGAATCTTTCACGCTGAGAGTTGGAAGATGGTTGAGGCACATGACAAACATATAATCAGTGTTTAGCAAAGGAGTCAATTGTTGCTACACAAGAGACCTGTCTACAAGCATATAAGTTCTGGCATCTCTTATAAACACTAAAACCAAATCAAACATCACATAAAGCCAACTGGTGCACGCAGCAGGAAAGGCTGATTTCAACAGCACTGGGCCATTGCTGGAGTGTTTGTTGGGGTCATTCTCATCCTAGCTTTATAGGAAACCCAAAGGCTGTTCCAACTCCAGCATCAACTCTGATTGCGGTTCTTGGATACACAGTTTTACATATACTGTGGCCAAGCTCCATGGAGAAGAGCTTTTTCCCAGTTTATTGGCTGGATTGTTTATATGCCTTGTGGTTTATTTGCCTGCTTAATTAGTGCTTGAATCTCTTTGCATTGTATTTCCTCTAGAAGCTGATTCTAGGGTATTTTAATATCCTCTAGGAAATTTCTTGTAGCGCTTCAATCAGAAGCTTTCTCACACTCAGCTTATTTTAATTTAGGGCTCTGTGTTCAACTGCCAGAGGAACAATAAAATGAAAATTAGTTGGATCCTGCTATTTTGACAGGTTTAGAAGGTGAACATTACTGATTGCATGAGTTATCTCTTTGCTGTCTTTTCCTATTCTGCATGTTCATCTGTATTATGCTCATCACCATTGTGTTTGAGCACTTCTTGGTAATGCATTAAGCTGTGTGACTTAGACACATTGTTTACATGGTCATTACTGTGTGCGCACACTTCCACTGTGTGCATGGAGTCTTTTCCTGTTTTTTTAACTTATTCACTAAATACACCATTTGTATTAGACATCTTGCTATGCACTTATGTTTAAAAAATCAGGATCAAGGAAAAGAAAGTCAGTGGCCCTCCATAAGAATCTCTAAACCTCATTTTGAAGCTTTCAGTTTACTTTCTGTTAGGCAAAGTGTTGCTGCCCCTGAATTTTGTTAAAATCTTGTAACTTTATGAGTTTGTTAGGTGATCCATGCTCATGACTACTTGATTTAAATGCATCTAGCTGAAAAAAAAGTAGTTTGAGTGGAGTGGCTATGATGATTAGTGGTTGCGATTGCCAAGAGTTAGAGGCAAGCATACAATGCAAATGTACAAAATTAATCAGCAAGTATCGGGCTGGTCAGCTAGTTCAACATCATTTGAACAAAGTCCCAGAAACCTGAATATGTATCACACCCCGCACAGGCCTTGCCTGGCATGCCCTGATTTGGCTACGCATCTCAATTAAATGACCATCACTGTGATTTGCTACTGTGGAGCTGACCTAGTTTCTGGAGAGAAGCTCCAATTAAGCAAATATCTCAGCTGTGTAGTTTTTCTTAATAGGTTGCTTTGAGTACATTGTTTTGAAGCATATAGCATTGCTTTGGGAAAGTCAGCACAGCAAAGAATCCACTCAAGCTGTCCAGCAGATACTTAGGAATTAAGTATATCATATGAGAAGGAAACAACACATTTTGAAATCTTTGCCAACCACGTGGAGATTCATCTCTCTTACGTTTCATGTCCTGAGCTGATGACCACGATAAGAATTGACTTAAATCCCACAGACCTTGGTTTTGCTTGCAAATTGGCTTAAGCTCATCTCCTAATCAGGTAGTTGAACCATTTATGTTTCTTGGCTGAATTCCAGTTCGGGCCCATCTCTTATGAAATTGTTCCAGTTCATTAACCAGTCTGGTGATCCTGAACCAGTCATGAAGGGAAAATATAACACAGCCAGAAAAGTGAAGATGACCAAAGCAGATAAGAGCTTTAGACCCTTTGTCTTAGCCTTGTGACAGATCTTGAAGGCTGCTTCCCAGCAGACTGTCCCGGATCCTCTCCCCCTCCTTCAGTTTGGCATACAGAGCTGAGCACCCACTGAGCCTGTCACCAGGTCATGAGTGGTACCAGTACGATGGCAGGTCCACCTCCTTTCCTGGTGGTACTGGCATCCACAGCCTTGGCGCACTGAGCCCATCACTCTTGCCCTAGACTATTCTTTGGGGTAGGTCAGGGGATGGATGGGGCAGCACAGGTTAGCGAGGCACATCAGCCCCACATCAGCCCTAACAGGTAAGAGGGTAAAAACAGGTAAGTTTTTAAGAGGGTAAAAACATGGTTCTGCAATCTGACAGAGAGGCATCAAAGGTGTGCCTTTGGTTGAGAAGGGCTCTCTGTTGGTGATGTTCCTGGTGCTGGCTTTAAAATTACCACAACATCCTCCGGCAAGGAAGCCTGTTGTATTTTTTTAATCTGACATTTACTAGTTTCGTTCAATGGCCTCTAGTTCCTTCTTTGGAAGAGGCCAGGAATAGTTGGTTCTTCTCCATCACCTCCATTCCCCTTGATTTTTTATCCTCATCTTTTAGCATCTCTTTCCCAGATTGAGGAGTCCTAACCTACTTAATCAGACTTCATAGAAAAACTGTTGCTAACAGCTGCATGTTGCTTTGTTGCCCTCCTCTGTAGTTCTCCTATATCTCTTTTGAGATAAGGGTGCTGAACTTACACACAATATTTGAGATGTGGGAAAATCCAAATATTAAGGATTTATGCAGTGTCATAATGTTCTGTGTTTTCTTTTCCACAGCTAACTTTTGTGGTGCTTTTTGTTTTACCCTATTGAGCTTTGGGCTGTTTTATAGAAATCTTAGGTATTTATGGAAGCATCTATCATAACCCCAAGGGCTCACTGCATTTTTAGGTATCCAGTGTGAAAGGAGATAATTTCTGCAGTCCCTGCAGCTGACACCTGAAGGCATTTCTCCAGCTGAATGTATCGCACTGTTCTCACCACATTCACCTTCAGCTCTTCCAGCATGCTGTAAAAACCCCCAACATTAGTTTTGCCTCCATGAAGCCAAGGAGGTTTTCTTCATCTGAATCCAGCTAGTTACTTCGAAGGAATTAGGTGATGCCCATGGAAGTATTCAAAAAACAATTACATGGACTATGAACACAAAGAGGGTTTTTACACTAAATTGTGCCATCAGCTCCTTTCTTTATCAGTTTCATGTGTTTTAAGTTTCATTGCATCAATACAATGAAAAGAAACTCAGGAGACCAGAAATCTGCTCTAAGTGTTACCAGAGTCCTGTTGCCTGGCCTGTTGCAAGTTGTTGTATCTCTTGTTTCTCTCCAACTATTTCTTGATTCTCTTTTCATGGGAAATCCTGGGAGGAAGAGGTTAGCATATCTTCTCATGCAGTGATCTCACTCTTCCTCTTTCCCAATATGAAGAGGAAGAGTGGCCTTGCTGGTGCAAGAAAAAGGTCTAGAGTCTTTTCTCTGACAGCAGCAAGCTGCCTGGGAAAGAGCATAACAGCAGAGCAGGTAGGTAGTAATACACCTATATACTCTGGTGAGTATATACCACCTATACTCTTGACAGAGTATAAAAGTGTATTACTCCTCCTTCCACCAGAGGCAGAGGTGATATCTCTGTGTTTGATATCTTTACCAGTCCTTTTTCTCTCCTTTAGTTCATTTCTTGGCAATTATGGTTGCATTCTTCTTTAACAGCTAATCTGCAGCCAAGAGGACATCCATCCTCAGATACTCGTCATCTGGCAGTTGGGCCACAGCCATCACTGTCAAGGTGTAGCCATTGTGCAGGAAAATCCAGAATTTCTCACTGGTATGGTACTGCATCCAGCTATATCATAAAATAAGAAGTGATCAGAGGTGGGTCACTGTGACACGAAGGGACTTTCATATATTGTCATGCTGAAAATACAGGAATGGGTGCTAAGACCTCTCCTAAACAAATTATTTTCCTAATACTCAACAAGCCATTAGCATTCATGTTAATTTTGCTTATGTTCACCCTCTCTCCTGACCCCTCACTGCTATGCTAAGGTAATCCCATTACATGGAACTATTTGGATTTAGGAGGCACCCCTGGACGGTGAGGACCCGCGTTCTGGTCTTTGTTGGCTCTAGCAATGGGCTGTTATATTCTTCATAAACAAATATAACCCAAGGCAAACATTCTCACACTTTCTCCAGCAAATATGGCTTTGAATGTGGGGGGGGGAAACAAACTCTAAGACCACCTCTCAGCTTTCGGTAACTTCTGTGTTCATATTTCATGTTTTATTTTCCCTCGTCCTGGAAGGAAAGCAGAGCAGTAGAAAGCATTAATCTCTAACCACAGTAATTTCCTGAATGCCAGAGAACTGCTGTCAAAACCAAGGATTCACTCACTGCTGAAACATCTGTATTAGATTACTGCACTTTCCTTTTCGCTCCTGCATCACGGCCTGCAATGAGCCCTTGCTCCAAACCAGAAGCTGGAAGCAGCTGTAGACTTCAAAACCATTCCAGGCTTCCCCTATCTAACAGCATTGCAATGTAACTTTTACAGTGGACATCTTTTTGGATTTTACGGATGCTTCTTTATCCAAACACTGCACAGCAACCACTAAATCCTGTTTCATTCCTGGAACAGAGCTGGAAAAAAATCTGTGTTGGGTTCCTACTGTTTTTTAATTTGGCCTTACTAATTTGTCTCTGCCTCACTTTCCAGATTGCTGCCTCTAATCTGTACCATTTTCTCTGACTGACTGTCAAGCTGCTCATAACACACACTTTTCTGGACATGTATTTTTGTTCTTTTCCTCTCCATATATTCTAGTCCCTACTAAAAATAATGATGATAGTTTTAATAATGACTGATCTTCTTTGACCTAATTCTTTAGCTAGCTGATGCAAGAAGATTATTCATTGTCTTCTCCAAAGTAATTTCCATGAGTCTTTGGGAGTCATGTCTTCTGTATGATTGACTCATTAGATTTCAAGATCCCTAATAGCCAAGATCAGAAAGATTGATTTGGATAGTACCTTCTGGGAGTTTGCTTCTGACTTGCATGTCAGACCTGGATTTCTCTTGAGAGGTAGCAACACATACAGACCCCACGGATTTATCACCAGAAGAAAGCATGACCCTGCCAAGTGCCCCGAGATATTTATTTTGACACCTGGCATGTTGCTGGCACGTTGTGTGACAACCACCTTCTGCCAGTGTCCCCACAACAAGGACTCTCTGACTTCCAAGGAAAAGCTCAAAAAGCAAAAAAAGGGAGAGGTACGTGGGATAGCCCCAAGCAAAGACAGTCTGTAAAATGGTGGCTGTTTGCACATTGAACGTTGCCAAGATAACCTCAGACTGAAGTTCAGCTCTCTCAGCCTTTGTAACCTGCAGCATTCTGGGGCAACTGAGCCCAGCTCACCAGGGACCGTGGTGATCCAGGAAATCTAACAGTGGAGACAGAAAGTTTGGCTCCTTTCCCTGAAGGATCTTGGTTAATACCTTTGTTTCTTTGTCTTTAACTGGGGGATAATATGTAAAATATTTCTGAAATTTATCTCTAGCCCCTCCCTTCCAATTGGGATGTGTAATTTGAAAGACACACTCAGTAAACGAGGCTAGCCGTTCACCAGTGAGAACAGAGATCTGATCCCACATTCGGGGTTTGGATGTCCCACTCTCCTCCCTGGGAGATCAGGAAATAGGGTATATGCTACAATTACCAGGTGGTTTCTTGAAAAGTTTCAGCTTCAGAAATACCTGGTAAAAATTCACCTGGCAGTGTTGTCTAAAGCACCTTGGAGCAGCACAGAAGAAGAGGAGATGACTACCTCCTCGTCTCTACAGCAGCCAAGTGTCACAGCCACCGGTAAGATTGCTGAACTTCCATGGGGTTTGGAAACCACGTGGAAGATTTCCAAACCCCATGGAAATTCTTTTGCAGAAACAGGGCTCGTCCTGAGATGCAAAGCCACCAGTGAAGAAATTTGAGAACTGCAGCTCCATACCATTTCCCACCTGAAAAGACATCCTTAGAGTGGACAATGGGGAAGTCTGATTCAAGGCATCTCATTTAAGCCTCGCGAGGGCATCATATGTGTTACTTCCTTGGAGGGGCATTCACCTGGTAAATACATCTGCATATGCTGACTGGCTCCCGAAGCAGTTGCTTTTTCAAGCTCTGGAGTCCCAGGCGTATGTTTATCTATCACTGCCTGTTCTCCTCCCTGGCTGTGCTTGCCAACAGAGAGCCCTGCCCTGGAAGGCCACATTCGCTGACTGCAATGACAAAGCAGCACAGAATCACTTGGGAACAACTAATAAGAACCTGATGCTGCCATCCAAATAGCCTACCTGTTGCAGTAAGGTCATTCCTTTAGCAAAACCTATCTTAATGGGGCTACTCTGACCTAGTTCACCTCCAAACTAGAGAGCTATCAGCAATGTTTTCTCGCTTTTACTAGCCAAGACGAAGCTGAGGTTTCCTTCTGGCCTCTAAATCAGAATGCAGTCATGCAGTCACTTTAGAGCCAGGGGGAAGAGAACAAACCTATCCTACATGTGTCATGCTAAAAGCAAACATCTGGCTAATGCTTTTACATGCCCATCGCTATGCCTGTTGCTAAATTCATTACCACTTTTAACTCTGTGGGTTGCATCAGATTGCAATATTTGGACCAGCAGCTAGCGATATTGTTCTCCTCTTCTTTTAATGACTAGGAAACTGTTAGGATAACATCACTCATGAGAACACTCTTTGTTGGTTTAACAGGAGGCTTTGCAGAAGCCGAGCTGAACCACAGGAGGGTTCAAGCAAAAAGACCCAGAAATGCATTTCTGCCCTTTCATGGGGAGGTCAGGGAAGGCTGAGCTGATTATCAATGTGTTGAAAGAGGCATAAGGAGATGTCCTCCTCCTGCTGTCGATGCTGCCGTAGAATTCCATTTTGCTATGGATTATGTTTGATCAGAAGGAAAAAGTGAGGCACACAGAAGAGATGTAACTCTCTCAGCCCCCAGTGACCCATGCTATAGACCCAAAAAGGTCCTTAAGATTAGGAAGCAGAGAGGTGGCCGAGCTCAGTCCAGCCTTTGCACACTCCCAGGCAGCACAGGAGTTCACCAAAAGGCCGCATTCGGAGCACAAGCACCGGGTAAGCAAGCAAAGCCCGGCCTGGCTGGTGTTGCATATCACCAGAACTGGCAAGACAAACCTCTGCCAGGAGGAATTTTGTTTCAGCTGGATGAAGAAGCAAGCCAGCTGGGCAGCGTCTTGCTATATTGGGCCAAATTTCTCAGAAGATGTAAAACAGGATGGTGCCATTATTTCTGTGAGGGACAAGGTGTCAGAATTTGTTCCCAGAGGGCTGGTAACTGTCCGTATTTGTACTGAGAGAGACTACAGGAACAAGCTTCCGTTAGGCATTGCCACTCGCTATTGGCATTAAAAGCAAGAAAAAGGATGGTGCACTGTGGTTTTTATTCCCCACACCCCCTTTGCTTTGCAAACATTTCATGGAGACAAGACACTCATGTGCTTTTATCCAAGTACAAGATCAATTGCCACTGTTTAAAATTTGGCTTCTGTAATATGCACAGCATTAAATCAAAAAGGAAACAGAAAAACCACCAGCAGCAAATAGGAGACAAACAAAGCTGGTGGCTGAAGCTATCAATGCAAGAGAGATTTTTTTCTTCCAGGTGAGGTTTTCACAGTGAGCCATCCTCAGGTCATGGCTATACCTACGCCATGTGTCCTTGCCCACAAGGACACATTTTATTGACTCCTACCTTGAGGTGGACATGAGGTGAGGAAGCCAGTCAGAGGGTGCACTGCTTAATGCCACAGAAATAAATGAGCCCAACTTTTATTCCTCGTCCTCTAATATTTTAGGTGGCTTATAAAAAAGAAACCCAAACCTCACACACATTGAACCCAGAGCTTTTTGATCTGTCACGAGGTAGCTGCTAAAGTAACTCCAGTTATTTCTAACTGAAGGCAAAGTTGAGGAACAGGACCCAGCTTGCAGAGTTTAATTTTAGTCTGAACCTATGCCACTCATTTTCATGCCATGTATTTATACTTGTTTGTATTTACTTGTGCTAAATTAGAGGGTGGAAGCTTGGGAGGTCTCTGTGTTCCTTTAAGAAAGCAAACAAACTGCTGGGAGAAATTACAATGTGACTTGAATTTATAGAAATAGTATATATTTATATTTATATCTATGCATCATGCAAAACTGAATTACCAAAAGGTTTTAGGCCATTGGACTTTATCAGAATCAAGGTCACTACCTTGCTTCTAAAGCACACTCCTGGCCTGGACTAACCCACATCGGTCAACCCACCCTTCTGCCAAAAGAGCAACCCCACAACCACCCAACGTCACCTTCTGCCCTACGTGCTTCTCTCCTTGTGGCCACACCATATTCCCCCTCCTCCCGCCCTGCCGTCCCCTTTGCCCACATCCTCTTGTGCCCTGGTGTCCAGGAGGACACATGGACAGGTCTATTAGAGCAGGACCGAGCTCGGGGGTGGCTTCACGTGCATGCACCATCCCAGACACCCTGTGGTCTCCAAGCCCAAAGATCCTCATGCCCTGCAAGTGTCCCCTGCTCCTGATTGCCACAGAGAAGTCCTCAAGCCAAACACCCAGATCCTCTTTGCTAACTCTCCCCTCCTCCTAGTGCTCCTGACTTCTCCATTTCTCTATCCAACTTCTATATCCCCTGTTTATTTAATCAGCAGCTGCTGGGTCAGTGACCTTCTCAAGTTTTATGGTTATCTTATGGTTGCCGGGATGGAGCAATGTCATGACAACTTCTCTGTGTAGGCAAGAAGTCCTAGTTTGGCCTCCTTTTCCAAAAGCTGCTTCTCAGGACTTTTATTTATGAGCAAAACAGTCAAGCATGAGAGGCAGACCATCACAAATCGGAGGGGCTCTGGATCAGGACTCTAATCGTACCTGCCATTTAGGGCAGCTGACGATCTGAATTTCTGGCTGGTAGGAAAAAAATACAGTAATGGCAAATAAATGCTGATGTTTGGGGGAAGTGAAATTTCTCAAAGAAACAAAACTGCCAACAGAAATATTTTTCTGTGATAACAGAGAAACCCTTCGTTGCGATTTTGACCTTTTGTAGCATTTTTGTTTATATATTTAGTTCTGCTGTGATTTATCTTTTATGCTGCTATTTATTTTATTCTATACATCAGTGACCGCTCTTTTTACATCATCATTAGCAATTGT
Source organism: Elanoides forficatus (assembly GCA_025311575.1). NCBI lineage: Eukaryota > Metazoa > Chordata > Aves > Accipitriformes > Accipitridae > Elanoides > Elanoides forficatus. The sequence continues at coordinate 44,945,450 of JAOBAS010000052.1, forward strand.
TCTGCTAATTGCTAATTCTGTTAGTAATTTCTGAAGCAATTGGCCTTATGTTTTTCTCATTCCCCCCTGAAAAAAAGTGTTTTGAAATGCGGATCTAAAATGTTCTTCTTGGTATTGAAGTTTTTTATTATACAGCTCTTAACAGAGCAAAAGACAAAAAAAGAACATCCCTGAGGAATGCTTCATTTTGAACACATCAACATTCCCACTGAAATAACAAACACGTCCAACCAGCCCTATAAACCACACTTATCTGCTTGTTCTATCTACCCACCCACCTGCCTTGGCTGCCCAGATAGCAGCATGGCACTCAGAGCTCTTCTCCTTGCACACAAAAAAAACGGCATCTTTCCTTGGCTCCCACCCGCTCTCTCAAGCTGTGTCCGAGATGTGGGGTGGAGGTTTGCTCCTTCTGAAATGCCTGTAGCCCATGTATGTCGACGGGCACCGATAGCCGATGGCCTGAAAGATGCTTTGCCACCTGGTTTTATGCCACCTCTCATTTTGAGTTCAGAGGGGCTCCTGTTAGCTTCAGCCTCGCTTCCCTCCACTTGCTGTGTCAACTCTTGTGCCCAGGAAGCCAAAGGAATTTCTGCTCCTGAGAGTCTTCACTGTTAATCACAGCCAGGCTCTGTAACAGCACTTCCATTGCACTAAGAGAGTGGTCAGAAATAGAGAGCTAATGTGCTTGGTAACCCTTTTCCTCTCCTTCCTTTTTTTCTTTTTCCCTTTATTTTACCTTTTTCTATTCAGTTGCCCCAAAATTAAATTAAAACCCATAAGAGGAAGGCAATAAATTACTCTCCACATTAGCTTGCAACAAGCTGTGAAATAACAGCAAAGAAAGTTTTGGCTACCAGGGGAGACTTTCTAACTGAGAGGATAGGGAGGCATTGGAGTCCACTGCAAGAGGAGAAGCCACCACGAAGGCTGAGTTTGGAAGAGGCAACTCCACCTCTTGGGCATGGATGATGGTTGGACTTGATGATCTTGAAGGTCTTTTCCAACCTAAATGATCCTATGAGTCTATGATTCTATGATCTTCAGTAAAGAGACTTGGGCCACATCGCCACTGTCCCTCCCACACACGGACTGGGGACCACTGATGGCCACCAGAACTGCAATAGGGTAGCAAACAGTGAAAAACCAAACCAAACCCAAAGCAGACACATTCACACGCACAAAGGACAAAAGTAGGAAATGTAGTAACGGTGTTGATGTGGCAGTGGCTGGGATGGTTCAGGGGTGCAGGAAGGCAAGTGGAAAGGTAAGGTCGCTTGTCTGGGCAATTTGGGGTAGGTGTTACAAGAGGATTGTCTGATTTTCTTTTCCTCCACCTTTATCAGTCAGCTAATAAAAGCTATTTCCTCTCCTTATCATCTTCATCTCATTAATCAAGACATAAACATTCAAAGCGTAGCCTGATCTTCCTAGACGTCAACCAAAATTGCAACAATACAATGATACCATTAAAATATACATTCATCACACGATCTTCACAACCCTCACGAAAAGAATTCCCACACCAAAGTCAAAATAACATCATCACAACGCTGACAAAGGTGGACAATTTATGCACACTCCATCCCTTACCCAAAATTAAAAGAAAAATTCCCCACAACTCTAATGCTCTTTGGTAATGTCCGGCCCATGTTTTCCCCGTTACCTCTCCCAATTACTGTCCTTATCTCGAATTTCTCAAGAGCCCCACCTTGGGCACTAAAAGGGACAGCAGTGCAGGTCTGAATCATCCCTTGCAACCACGTCTAGCCTGTTTTTTAATATGCTTGAAGACCTGGGGTCAGCCGGACACAGGAGCGAGCAGAGCTAACTAACTTCCAGCTGGACATGGCCTCAGAGGGACATGTAGCAAATACCGATCCTGGCTTCCCAGAGGATTTTGTGATGTCCTCCCCAAGGCAAGGCAAGCCCACCTTTATAATCACTTAACTATTATCATTTCAGCTCTGTTCTGCGCTGAATGTGAGCAGGATCCATCCCTCCCAGCTCTGGACCCAGGAGATGCTGCAGGCAGCTCCACCACAGCTAATCTTCCCTTGCAGAGCAAGAGTGTACCCAGGGCACCGCTCTCCTTCGTGTACCTCGGGTAAATCTGGAGTACATGCAAACGTTGACCAAAATCCTTTAAGCTGTGGTCTTTTGCACTGAAAAAAAAAAAAAAAAATGCCTTTCCTTTTCGAGACTCAGGCGTAACATGCAATTACAGCGTGACACACACTGTTCATCAGGTGTACGTGTCTTTCTTTTTATTTAAAAAGCCCTGTTCACAGCACTATATGGCACTACCCAAGTCCTAGGATAAACTCAGTCCCAAAACGGTAAAAAAATGTAAAAAAAAGGGAGGAAAGAGATGTAATACATCGAGAGGGGAAGGTGCTCTACCTCCTTCCAGCTCAGACCCAACAGATTGGCAAGGTCCCAGGTGCTCGCAGATCTCTGTCTGTGTTTACTTCAAGCCCTTCAGTTCCTCCATGCAGACCTACTCAAACACTTCCATTTGGCTTTAAGCGCATTAGTATCAACCTCTTCTTCATTGGTTTAAATTAACCGTAATAGCCTTGGTTTAGACTGAAACAAGGAGACAGATGGAAAGCAACAAGGTAACGGGATCTTAATGAGTTGATGTTCATTAGCTGAGCTGCAATGACAGCATGGGACGTGCTCTCTCCCTGCCCCGGTTGGGAGGGGAAAGGCATCAGTGCAACCCCAAAGAATTTGTGCATGGTTGGGGCAGGTCCATCAGCCCTGAGCAGCACACGAGGTGGCAACAAAAGACAAAACTCCCACTGGTCCAGATTCACTGCTAGACTAGAAAAGTATAGCTTCATGAAAGTTGAATTTATCTCA
>JAOBAS010000052.1:44953511-44979358 GCA_025311575.1 Elanoides forficatus
GGGGGGGAGATTAAAATACCTTCTAAATATTGATGATGGCTTTTGCGCAGAGCTCAACAAAGCCAAGGTCTGTCACTCCATCTGCTGGGTGGGATCCGCATGTCCCACGGCCGACTGGGGACTTGTGTCCAACTAACTCTGCAGCCGGGGAAACGTTATAGCTAGTTCTGCACTTTTTCTCGGGATTTTTCAAATCCTTTTGCTTGAGGCTGCCTCTCAAGTCAATGAATGGAAACAGCATCATGAGCGCAGGACTGATTTTGACCTGCTGAGGTTTTGATCTCCCTTCAGCGTTGTGGCTGTCCCCCAGGGGACAGCTGGAGCCCAAGGCTGTTAGACACCTAATTGAGGCCACGCAATCCCCACCTGCCTTCCCGTGGGATAAGTCACCAGGACCGATGGTGCCTTGGGAGCTGGGGTGTTCCTAGGGCGGTGGATGAGGGTTGTGGGTGTCTGGTCTCACCATGCTGCTGTCTTGTACCTCTTCGTTTCAGTTTCTCTCTCTGGGTGAGGGTGGTATGTGGTGAGTCTATCTCAGCTCTCCATAGGGCTGAAATTGCTGCTGTGAAGAGTTTTCACCTTATGTGAGCGCGGGAGCTCATGGTATAATTCAGGCAGGGAGCAGCAAGGCTGCAGTGAACTTCTCTCACTACCAGACCCGAGACAAATGATCCCATCTGACTGTGCCTCAGTTTCCCTTTCATTGATCAGATGCATTGGGAGATTTTTGTAGCCTGCAAATAAATAGTTTGGGACATGTGGGGCTCAGGGAGGTGCCAGCACCTGAAGGCTGAGCTCTCTGGGCAGCCCCAGTCTGAACCCTCCTTGGCCGATCAGCAGGGCAGGAACCAGCTCTGAACCTCGTTTGCACCTTTACACCTTACAGCTAATGAAGCTGGGAATCAGGATCCTGTTCCTCTGAGTTATTCCCAGTACATGAAAATAGGGAGCAAACATCAGGCAAGACTTTCCAGTAGAAAAAAAAATATTTTATTTTGTTTTACCATACCTGTTCTCCCTTGAAACCCTTGAACCAGCTTCCCCACTGATGTAAATCACTACCCCTGCACTGAAGTCAGAGGAGATATGCTGACTTACACCAGCTAAAAATCCAAACTTCATTCTTTAAGCACCTTCCATGAACCCGTTTGCTTCCTCCAAGCACACAACTTGCCAAGTTCTTTATAAACATGGCTTTGATCTTTACTTCCTGCTATATTATATGTATAATATAAACACAGCAAAAGCTCATTTATTTTATGACTACAAAATATGCTGCCTTTTATTTCACCCCCCTTTTATTAATTGCAATTTCCTATTCAAATCTGAGAATCATTCAATGCTATCTAGAGGGAGAACAGAAACTTCTACAAGGTCTAATCTCTGATTTTACAGCTCAGGAGATAGGTCTGTAACTCAGAGAAATCAGCAAAGTTGGCTGTAAACCCACAAACTGAACATGCTGGTCCCAATTCTCCTTGAAAAGGAGATTGTAAATGGTTAATTAGAATGGCTTTTTTATTTGCTTGTTAGACAAACTTACGGGAAATAATTTGGGGCCAAGTGGAAATATTATTGATACACATTTTCAATGAAAACAAAACACTCGTGAGAAACAAAGTTCACTTTCAATTGAAGTGAAACTTACTGTTTCAATTTAAGAGTGAATGGAAGTTTATTAAAAATGAATACTCAGATACATTTCAAAATGAACTGTCACATTAAAATGAAATGAATAAGTGATCTATTTTCTTCTCAAAATATTGAAAAACTTTGAGGTTTTTTTTTTTTTTATTTGACATGAATTTGCAAGAAGTTGTCATTGACTTACACTGTTGACTGACTGTTGTCTGATTATACTTCTTAGGGATAAGTAAATCTGTCAACTGAAAAAAGACTCCCAGCTCTATTTAGCATTGACTTAGCACTCAGAAACTTCTGTACTGGTTCTGTCACCAGCGTCTGTGTGACTCTGCACACATCTTTGCAACTCTGTGCAGAACAGTTTGCACGTTAGTTATACAGGACTAATATTTATCACATCAGTGTTAAGAAGCTGAAATAAGCAATAATTTTAAATAACAGGACCTATGTACGTGCCAAATGTTGTCAGCCATTTCTCCATGCTTGAATAATCTACAAAGATCTTTCTTTAAATCAGCTCAAACTCCCCAATACCTCCACAGTCTATTTATCAGCTGAGTAATTTAGCTCGCTCTTGGGTTTGTGATACACATCCCCAAGCACAGGATGCCATCACCAGGAGTTCTAACACAATTAACAGTTTCTGCGGCTAATGAGACTCTTTAAGCAGCTGGTTGTTCAACAAGAGATGAAATCCTAATTACCCACATAAGTCTTGTGTGGGTTGTATCTTTTGCCAGGTGTGCAGTAGAGCTCTACCAAGCTGCTTTGCTTGGGGATGCTGGGTGGTGGTTGCGTGGTTTATGCCAGGGTGCCTCTTCCCTTAGCAAAGACCTGTCGAGACAACATAACTGGAGGCTTCTCAGAGATGTGGGCCAGCAGCTTAAGGGTGTTTTGTAGGATGGGATTCATCTCCCTTTGGTTGTTTCAGACATCTGTGCTTTCATCTCAGCTAGTCATAGCATCACGGAGATGCTAGTTGGAAGGGACCGCTGAAGGTCCAACTCCCTCTCTGAGCAACACCAATACCAGAGCAATCCGTTAAATTCACCCAAAGCTCCCTTTATCTTTCCGAGAGGAGTGCTTGAAGGTGTGACTCACATGACGTATTTTGGACATCCTCCTTAGGATGAGATGAACTGTGGTGTCAATCCGCCTCTTCCTCCCTCTTGACTACAAAAGCAGCCAGGGGCAGCTAACCAGCTGATGGTGTCTGCACTGCCGGTATTTGCAGAGAGGTGGGATGTATCCTAGTCTGGATTTTTTTTAAGTCTAATGGAGCCAAGATGCCCAGGTGAGAAAAAGCGCAATCCTGTGTCAGCTCAAGCCTTTATTAGAGAGAGAGAACAGACAGAGAAACTCTCTCGTAAGTCCCACAACCATAGAGGCTTCACTGGCTCTTCTGCTAATGGAAAACCCTGCTAAAAGTTAGATGCTGGATTTGTCCTTGCAGTAGGGCATCTTTGCAATGGTCAAGAAAGCAGAACCTGCTATTCAACACCTATAGATAGATAGTCACCTGCTTTCTCTAACCTGATCCAGGAGGAAGCAAGGAAGGAAGAATAGGGGGAGGGATGGAGCCCTGCTCCCCAGCCACTCTTCTGTGTCTGGGGAGAGTGCAAAGACAATGTGGGACCCCAAATGGGACCATCTCAGGAGTGGAGGCAAAGACCTTCTCCATCACCACCCCAGAAGCATCCAAAAGGAAACAACCATCCCTTGGGATGCACTAACCAGTAGCCAGGATGGCGATTTACACACCTCAGTGGCCCTTGTTTTTTAAGAAGCATAGTCCTGTCCAGGTGGTGGGCTCCCATGTTTCTTATTTGGTTAGAAATCAAGACCAGTGTGAGAAAGGCATAGCAGCACCCATAGCTAGTGCCACACAAGGATGAAGGCCACAACCCAAGGCTCTCTTCACTCTGTCCCTCCACAAGCAGGAGGTTACCCAGACAAGGAGTGACTTAAAAGATCCCTCAGGATGAGCAAAACCCTCCATATTCATGGTCTCATGTTTGCCTTGGGGCGGTGACTTACCTGTGTTTGCAGTGGAAGCTGGTGCTCATTTCCAGCTATGATTCAGAAAAATAGTGTCCTGGCTTTTTTTACCTGCATCCTGAAGGAAAGGCAGTTGCTACACAAACCAGGCTCAGAAAGGTCTCCTTCAAGCCAAACCAAAAATATTTTTGTAGACTCTGTTTTCCATAGGACAGAAGTCCTTTCATAAAGCATTTTGCAGAAGATGGGCTCACAGAGGCATTGCAGTGCTCAAGCTTCGGTAACTGTCACTTGTAAAATAAATGATGGGGAAGACAATGTAGGCAGAAGCACCTTTTAGATGTGACCAAGTCTGTTCTGGTAGAAGTGGAGAACCTAATTCTGTTCTGGTAGAGGAGGATTTAGCATGGTTTCCTAAGAAAAAAAGGGCTTATGTCATCACTCTGTGCCAGTGTGCATGTAAGCCTTTCCCTACCACCTGATGAACTGTTTCATCAGTCTCAATCACTTTTGAGAAATTGCTAAAAGTCCTCAATATACCAAGGTCCTATAAAAATGGGTAGATGGGTAAAGGAGTGGGAACTCTTATACTGTCCCTCACAGAAGGAAGGTTGCAGGGTGAGGTCAGCCCCTGGTTAGACATCAGAAAATACTGAAAATCCACTACAAGACACAATTCCACAGAAAACCAAACTCCTTTAGTTTTATTTTTCACAGGAGGACCTGATCAAAAGTGTGATTTAAAAGGAGGAGGATGAAAGATAGACCATTCAATTACTTTGATTGTCAGGGCAGTCTCTTGTATCTCCTGAAATTTTCTGAGTTATGGTGGAAGTGGCAGAATTGGCATGCAAAAAGGAATGGGCAACTGCTTTGGAATAATTAGCTATGGCCCAGACCATCAAATCAAACTGGAACAAGAGCAATTGCAATGAACTATTCCATCGGCCACACGTCCCCCCTTGATCCTAGTCCACGGGAACCATACATTCATTAAAAATGCCAGCAGACACAGACACAGAGTCTCAAAAGCTGCTAGGTACCAGGCTCCAGTTTGATTTATTGGACAACGTCCAGGCAAGAGGCAAGATTCTTCTCAGCCCCTTTGCACCACAGGATGTTTCCATCAAATGGGCTCATGCCAAATTAGCATAAATTCATTAAATCATAGGGGATGGATGGGTCTTCCAGCCCATCTCCCTTTCTCAGGGAAAGATCACTTGGCCCAAACCATTCCTGTTTTTCAAGACTCTTCTTAAAGCACTGCAGTGAGGGCAAATCCATTGCTTTCCCAGGCAAATTATACTGTTGCTTAAGAAATGTGAATTCTGCTTCTCTTTTTCCAGTTGACAGTGTCTGCAATAACATTAGGGTTGTGCTGCAGCCTGCCAGAATGTCATTCCTAGGGCATGATAGCAGGGATGCATGTGGTGGGCATGGCACAGGGACACACGGGGCTGTACAGCCCGCTGGGAGAGCTCTGGAGGAACAGTCCAGGCACAAGGGACCTGGCTGGGAGTCATCTGCATTGATTGTGTCTGTCTAGAGATAATACTGTGGAAAAACAACCTGTGAGCAGGGTTTCTGTCCGGGGAGAACATGTTGACTTCCTGCAGAAGGGCGCGGGAGAGAATTGCAAGTAGGCACATGGATAACTAGCCTGTGAGTAAATTGTATAGCTAAAGCATTTGACGGTGTTGACTCACTCCATGTGCCCTACTGCAGAAGCCAGCAGAGTGCAGAACAACAGGGGAATAGTCTACGTGTGTTTGGAAATAGCCAGCAAAAAATTACTATTTGGAGCCCAAATGAGTGCGTGTGGTTCCCTTCCTACTCACTGCCTTGCGCAGAAGGCCAGAGGCAGACGGTGGGGTTTAGTACAGTTTTTGCTGTTGCAAGAGATGCAGCATTCCAAATTTCAAACAATGATTTGGGCACCCAAATTTGAACATATGCTTTGCCTCTGCCTAGCCTAAGTAATGCAGTGATTCACTGAAGTGACTGGGAATAGGACCCAAATCTCCCATGACCTATGTCCGGGATTACTCTGCTTCCAGTCCACCCACTGCACCACCAAATAAAACTATTTAAAGCTAAATGTCTGTTTTTATATCACAGCGTCTTGACGCATCTGGAGGCAGTTGCTATAACGGATGTACCACAAACAGGAAAAAAATAGATCTTGAAAAATTTAAAACTACTGTGATTCAGTGGGCAAAATGTTATAAAATCTTTCAACAGGAGTTTTGGAACCAATACCAAAATACACCATGTAACATTAAATGCATCTATGTTAAGTTGGGTCTGACAGTTTTATTGTATTTGCACACACAAAACTTTGTCCTGGATATTCTGGGAAGGAGCTTTTAATTGGCCTGATCCATCTTCATTAATTTATATTTGGATAAATATTTCCTTATTAATTCTGATTATAGGGTTAATGAGATGTAACAAAGATTGAGTGGAAGGGTGGGGATGCTCTTTGGTATGATCATGCAAGGTGGTTGTTTTATTTCTTGCTACCAGCTTTGTTTTGATTGTTTTTGCTGCAACAAACAGCATGAATTAGGTACCAGCAACTGTGTCACGTTAGCAAGTAACAGTGTAAAGGCTTCATGCTACCTGTAGTGTTTTAATTACACGTGTGCTCACTTTAGTGAGTACATACAGCACTTTTGCTCAAGGCTCTTCAGAAAACAAGTATATTTCCTTGGGAAAGCAACTTGAATTATCTTCCGATTCATCAATCAGGATTTTTACTTGATGTGATTACTGTGCTGTATTCTAGGTAGAGCTGATAATACCTATTAACATTATGGGACCCTTCTGGAAATAAGTCCCAGTTTCAGGTGCCAAACATTATCTATTAGGTAAAGTTTTCCATTCTGTGTCTTTGTAACAGGCTGAATTTGTTCTACCAAATGTTAGACAAAGTGAGATAGCCGTATCTGAGAAAGATGACAGGAAAAAACACAGCGCTGGGTTCCTATAAGAAGTGCTATGGGAACAGCCTTGAGTCTAAAAAGCTCTGGCAGTACCATGTGTCAGAGCAAAAACTTGGCATTTTTCTCCATTGGGTTTGGGAGGTGCTTTACATCAGGACAGGGCAGGAATTAGGCAAAGCTGGCCCAATGTGGCCAACTTCTGTGAAGAAAGCACGTTTCTGAGGTGTTGTCAAGGAAGGATGGGCAGTTTAGCAAGACTGGAGCTTGTGAGGAAGAGCTGTTAAGAGCAATGACCTGATGGTGTCTGATGGCCATCTCTGCTCCTCTGCAGTCCCCTGTACTGCTCATTTCCACGCTGCTCCCATCTTCTCCAATGTCAAGACAGTCCCTGGCATTGGATGCCAACAGTATACAGTCTTCAGCCAGTTGCTCTTCAGCTTTCTACATAACCAACAATGAAAAATAGGTGTTTTGAGGTTGCAGTTCATCTCATCCTAATATTGCTATCTAAACCAGTCAGATGAGTCACACCCCAAAAGCACCGGTGTCTCCTCAGTGCCTCTGAGGGAGGCCAAAGATCACCAGCTCCAACGTGCACAGTACACATCTAAACTAGCTGAGATGAACCTCACTGTGAAGCCAAACACGGGCTTGCCAAAGTCAGACACGTTTCCAGCTGGAACTGATAGGAGTTAGGCTTTAAAGATGTGAAGTGCTCCATAGCACCAAGGACTCAGGAATCCACACTCAAAATACAGACATGTTTTGGCATTGCTTTGTAGATGGGACAGTAAGATGGCTCTAAAGCACCTTTTTCTCGTTGGACATCCATGAAAAGAAAAATATATTTGTTTGCAAAATGTGTGGCTGTAACTGAGCTAAGTACCTTCAGATATCCATGAGGAAACAAATAGTTCTGTCATCAGAGCGGAGCTGAGCAGGGTGAGTTTGTAAAGTGTGGAGCCACATACTGACCAGTGAGGAGATACTGAATAGCTCAACCAAGCCATTACTTAATTGAGCACCCACCTTTCCTTGCAACTGGTATGGCAGGGGCACTGCAGAGACAGTAGAGCATGATCCTGAAGTTAAACTCTTTAAATGTAAGAAACCAAAGTTTTGCAAATGTGATTTTCACTTTGACCTTGTCGATCTTTTGAGTCTTTAACTTTGCAACTTCCTTAGTGTTCATTTAGTAGTTCTATTATGTAGGATACATTATAACTTGTCTGCAAGCTATTGTTTTGTTTTGTGTGCTCAGTAGAAACCAGTGTTCACAATAGCGGTAGAGTTAAACAAGACAATTTTGAACACATAACCCAGCTGCAGAGCAAAGAATGTGAAAATCTCTTAAAATATTTGTTCTCTGTGTGAGAAAATACATCTTTACAACAGCTGAAGCCCAGAATCAGCAGTTGCAAATGCTGTGGTTTACACACCACATTTTCAGCAATCACCTTTCCACAGACACTGGTGGGATTTTGAGTGGTGCCTGCAGCAACAGCTACTTTTTAATATAAACTCCTAAAGTGGCTGATGAGGACAGGAGCTGCCTGAAAAAAATGGTTTTTTTCTTTGAAATTTCTCTTTCCACATAAATTCAATTCAGGAAAATACAGTTCTATACCTGGATATTTCTATATTGTGTATGGCACCATTGGATATATATTTCCCCTGTCTCTTACCCTTATTGCCCTTTACCTGGTGATCCTCTGAATTGATCTACATTTCCTGGTATATCCCACTGTCTCCCACTTAGCCAAGATACAAATGCTAGCCTATGTTGCCTCCTATGTTGTACCAGCCTCCAGACAAGTACTAATAGGAAAGCAACTAAACTGCAACTGTCAGAAGAATGATATTGTCATTGACAATAGAAAATACTTCAGGGTTTGTTTGTTTGTTTGGTGTTTGGGCAAAGCAAGGTTGTAAAGAACTTCTGGCATGAAATGTATGTAGTGAAAAATCCAGTTTTCCAACTAATAGGTATTGAGACTTTTTTGACCAACCCAGGTTGTTCCATCTCCTTATTCTTTTTACACACAAAATTTTGAAATCCTCTTAAGGTATCTAGCTTTGAGGGCATAAAGCAGCAGGTTTTGTCCATCATTGCTTACAGCATAACTTGACCCTTCTTGTGTTGAGCTGATTCTCTGTAGGCTGTGAATCAGCTTTGTTCTCTGAGCAGACATTTTCCCGGGAAAGCCTGGTACTAACTACACGTTGTGAATGTGGCTTTCTGCTCTATGTCGTGAACTAATTACCCCCTTTCCTTGTCATGTGATAATGAGGCAAGGCTAAGTGTGGTCTCATAACCCTGAGATTGTCATTTGCTTTCTCTTGGGTTGTCATCAAGGCAGATCTCTTGCATGCATCAACCCAAAAGAGCTCTTCTGAGGATAGCCAGTGTTTTATTCTTCTGTGCATTGCCTGTTAAATGGTGGTACAGGCATCGGTGACTTTTGCTGATGGCCCAGTCCCTAGAGAAGGATGGCTGCTGTAAACTTCAGGGTGTTGGTTTTTGGTTCTTCACAGCAGGTGCTACATTGGGATTATCGCTATGGCTATACCCACTAGATAAATGCACCTCTTCCAGGAAGCAAACCCTGCACTTTCCCCAGCAAAGCAGTGCAGAGTGACTCACATCCATATAACTCCAGGCTAGACCTCTCTGGAGGACACTTGCACAGCCACATTGACACAGGGTCTTCTCCACATTTCACAAAGTATCTCAGGGGTTCTAAGACTTAAGTACTATTTTGAGGCATTTTTTTAATGCAAGAGGGTCTACAATAGCATGCCAGTTGTTGGCAACCTGTCAGAGACAGATTTAGGTAATCCAAGTACCCTACCTTTCAGGAGGATCTCACATATGGGGCCCATCCAACCCTCTGTACCATCAAGTTACCATGTAGTCCCTGTTGGGTGGTAACTCCCTGTGGGCAAGCTCTTCTCTGTGGAGTACATGAGAGCACTCATCTCTCCCTCACAAGGAACCTCTTGAATGTGACCATGGAGTTGGTGACAGCCAACCCCCTGTAGTTATGGTGGAGCTCCTTATCCCTTGTAGCTTGTTTCTATGCAAGATCTGTGATGGGGGGGGGCAAGGAAAGGAGTTGGAGGTCTGGAAGGCACAGCAGGAGATGAGGAGGAAGAGCAGAAGGCTTGGGGTGCAGTGAGGCTAGCAAGGTGTTGGAAAGGCTGGACTGGGAGCCCTTCTTGTCTCCAGAGGGTTTGCTGAGTCCCAAAACAGAACCATCCCCTCTTTCTCCTAATGCTCAGACTCACAAGAGTGTTTCCAAGGGCCAAACGTGTTTTATGGTCTTGGTTTTGTTTACCCACCTGCTCTTCATTTGGTTGTGGCTGAAAGGATTTGGGGATTTGGGAGCAAGGGTAGTTCATGAGGAGTAGCTTCAGTATTAAGGTTCAGCAGCTGGCTGCCTTCACAAGAGAGCTGCTTTCTGATTTGGCAGTTGATTGCCATTCTTATTTGTTGTAAATATTTCCTTTAAAATGCAATTAGGAACACTGAGTAATAAGCTCTTCCTTCTGAAGGCTTTGTCTTTACGAGCACTTTGCATCCAGAGATCTCTCAGCCCTTTGCACCTGTACTTGAACACACATCCCCAAATATCCTCATGGTCCTCCTTCCTCCAAAGCAAATTCCAGCCACCACAATGGAAAAATGAAGTCTCTGGTGGGTAATGATTTGTTGCATTGACTATCTCCTGTCTGGGCTGGTAAGGAAACCTGCCTGAGTGGCAGAGGTGGCATTCACATCTTCCCATGCAACATATGCTGGGGACAAACTTATCCCAGTGGTGCCAGCTCCATAGTTCAAAGGACTAAATAGGAAGAAAGGGAACACACACAAATGTCATCAGGGAGGGAGACAACCCATCAGTTTCAACACTGTTCGTCATCATTTTTGCTAAGGAAACTGAGGCACCACTTACATACCTGTGGTCACTTGGTAGCTCTCCAGTATTGCCAGCACACCAGCTACTTCTGCCTGCCCTGCTTTCTCTGTTTTGGTGCTACATAAAACTGTCACATGGAAACAGAAGACTGTACTTCTCCCTGCATCATAATTTATGGGTGTGATTAGCCCAAGGATGGATTTACTGGAGTGGCTTGAACAGGATATGGCTTTTTAGCTACTCCTAATGAATAGCCTTTCTCTAAAAGGGCTCCTTAGCTAATGCATTTGGAGCTGAGCCAAAGAACCACCAGGTCTGGTGGCAGAAAACCAACGGCCAGCTCACTAAAGAGAGGGCATTTCCTCCTCCCAGGAAGGTTCCAACCCAAGGCAATTCACAACTAAGTCATTAAGGCCCCTGAAATGCAACTTTTATTTTTATCCCCTCCAGTAGCTGAAAAAATATCCAAACTCTTGCAAGGTATTCCTGCTGAGAGGAATTCCTGCCCTAGACAAATCCAAGCTACCTTTCCCATTTCTCACAGCGGGTACATTGATGGCACTCAGTAAAGGAAGACCAGCAAGTACTGGACTGGCCCCAGCCAGCGCTCTCCAACACAAATCTGCCCAAGAAGTGGGCCTGGAGCAGTAGGAACATGAGGTGGTTGATGACACTTGGGTTCAGGAGCTGGAATCAGACCTGTCCCTCTTCTCTTTAGCAGTTTGTTTATTTATCACAGTTAATGGGATCTGTATTTGCCCCAGTGAGTTAAAGGCTAGAACAAATCACAGGGGTTACCTCATCTGATATCCTGAATTAAAGAAATCCTGGCTGCATTCCCCTGCAAGACTGTTGCAGTGCAAGGTTGCAAGTGCTGAGAAGTCCAAGACAAGAACCAGGTTGCAAATCCTCCAAAAGATGTCCATGATGGGGAAAAAAAAAAAACCAAACCATCAGAAAGCCCTCCAAGAGATCTCCCATGCAAGGATCAATTATGCAAACATTGAGCAGGGGACAGCCCCCACTACAAAAGGATTCTGCCCCAGCCTTTGTTAGAAGGGCTGTGCTGGAGCTCAGTCCAGGTCTTCTGCCATGGACAAGATCTTTGTGAAAGCCTTTAGATGGGGAAAAGATAAAAAAGAAACTTGTTCAGAGAGAAATTCATATCCTAAGCCTAAAACTGATGATTTGTCACAGAGAAAGTGAGGAAAGGGGATATCTTCGTGGCATGGTGCTCTTTTTTTTGTGTCAATGGGCCAAGAGGTGGTTAGGGCAACATGACTGGGAAAGGGTGAGTAAATTTTCCTGCAGCAAGAGGATGGTCTGGAGCCAGGGACTGCCATCCCAGGACAAGTCAAGACAAGGAGGTAACAGGCACAGTGGACTCATGCCACATCTCATCCCTGGCTGTTTTCCAGGTGCAAATTTGCTCAGACCAGCCTCACAAATCACTGAGAAACAGCTCACAGGTGATGATAGGGATGGTGGAAGGCATTGGCCCCAAAATCCAGGGACTCAGAGCCACTTTTGAGCCCCTAGGTCACCAGATGAAGCTGGCAATGGTGTTATTTCTTACCCTAGATGAGAGCACTCCCATCAGAGTCCCAGGCAGGGGATCTGACACGTGTATTATCACCCCAGATATGTTTTCAGAAATGAAATTTGGAAGGGCATGGGGCACACACACATGCATGACACAACAGTGGAGAGACCATCAGCTGGTCAACAACCTAGTTTGAGCACAGACAGCAGAGGACTTGGATTCAGAGCAGTTGCCAACTCTTGAACCTCTGCCTTTAAAGCCAAGTTCTCTAAGAGACACTTGTCAAACTGCACCAGAAGAGTTTTTCAGCCATGGGCTATTTCTGTTCCCAGGGTCCCTTCCATAGGAATTATCCGGAAAACTGTGAGGATGCATTGTGAAGTCGAACTGGCAGCCAGCCACGAGCTTGTCTGCCTCCCTCAATATTGCACTCAGGCTGGGGATTTGGGGAAACAAAACAGACTGACTTCACGTCACAGGGTTTGCTTTCCGTGTATTCCTCGCTCAGAGATGAGCACGCAAAGACAGAGGGAGAAGGAGCAAAGAGCAGAGTTTTCCAAATATTGCATCTCTCCCTTTCTTCTGCCGTGCCAAAGTGGAGTTATTTGGGATTAATCATGTTGTGCTTCACTTCCAGTGACACCACACAGTTACAGCACTTCAGGGTTCTCTGCAGGCTGATCTAGCTGAGATCCTTGATGATGCACAAGCCCATTAGTCATGTCCTTCAGCCCCTTTTGTGTCAGGTGCTGTACAAACAGTAATGCTATTTCTAGCCCAGAGGAGCTCAGGAAAGTGGATCCAGATGGATGTGGGAGGCAGGAGAGCACCCAGTGGTATCTGCACGCAGACAGACTGCAGTTTTGCCAGCGTTCAGGCAAAGGAGTAGGAAATAGTGGTACAGGCATTGACAGATAGCTTCTGCTATCCTAGGAAAGCAACCAAGGAGAACGGACCAATTCCCATTGCATCCGATCACCTCCTTGGCCACTGCCCTCCCTCCCTGGGTCCCCTTCCCTGAATACTTCCTTACCAGTGCTTCCTCTCTCACCCGTGCCTCTGATAAACAAGGCACGTAATTATTTCTGGTTTGCAGGTAGACAAAGAGATTAAGGGTAGGACCAGACTCACAGGTGAAGACTTCTAGGCACAGTTGTCTATGGGTAGGTGTCTGCATGTGAGCTGGGTGCTCCATTATTGTCCACGTCTAGAGAGCTAGATTGCTAACCAGATTTGCATTTCAATTTGCTTCCCTAAGTTACATCCAGTGCTGTCCAAGATCCCCTACGGTAGATGAAGCAGCTATGTGGGATTTTTCGTTGCGAGACAAGACCTAGAGAATCCCTGTGCTCTTCTAGAGACCAGGAGGGACATCGCAGGGCTGTATATCTCCAGTGGTACAAGACACATAGGCAACCTCCGTGTCTACTTTAGGATGACCTGCATTGAACCCTGAATTGCTTTCCCAATAAATTAAAAAGAAAACCAGACACCCTCATGGAAAACACTTCTGGTAACCTGCCCACACAAAGATTTCTTTCTCTGTTCCATAAACTGGAGTGTAGGTGTTGTGCACTGAGGCTTGATATCTTGGTATGTCTATACCTTTCTCTCAGATGCACCCTTCTACAGGCTAATTCTGAAGCCGTGTCCTGAAAATAAAAATAAAGGAGTCACTGCTGCTTTCTCAGATGGCCTATGAGGAGTCAGTCTGGCTTTCTTTACATTGCTGTCAAGCATTAAAAAGCACACCTAGTGCTTCAGTGCAGGAATAGTAGGAAATATATAGAAAAGTCTTTGAAGGAAGGGCTTAATCTTTGCTGACTGGCAGAGATAGAGAAGAAAAGTCATCTAAGTGACTTTACTGGTCTGACCTGTCTGTTTCTCTTGTAGGCTCCAGCACTTGGCACATTTACCTGGGCAAGTAGGGCCCAGCTGGCCAAATAGATGGAAAACATGGAGTTACCTTCCAGTGGTGTGTTTGGCCTCTCCATTTAGGACATGTAGTGATAGTAAGGCTGTTGGAAAGGGTGGTGGTGTGCACGAAGCTTGTCCCATCACAGCTTTAGGTGTTTGCCCACCTGCTAATGCTGAGACATGAGAACCAACTCAGAAACACACAACATGATACACATGATGCACAGACTCTTCCTGGGCTTCATTAGCATCCCTTGATGACCCCAGCAGGCAGCACGGCTACTGCTTTCCTACAGGATGGATCCATGAACTTCCCCCAAAGGTCGGGGGAATCAGTACGTGGGCGGCTTTGTTTTCCTGCTGCAAGGAAAAGTATTTACATTCAGAACAGAACTTTCCCAGTGTCCAAGACTGTCTGAGTCAAAGGCAGCTAGGGTAGGGGGCTGAATGGAGATTGTTTGCATTGAATGTGGCCATCAGCCTATCAGGATTTATTCCACACGTTCAGCTGGAAAAGGTCTGTTCTTTTTCTCTGTGTACTCTCGCTGCACACCCATCAGCATGCACTTAGAGAAACTGCAGATGATTAAATTAGCAGCCTAATGTATGGAACAAAAATAATTTGCTCCAAAAACCAGCATTTACTGCTCAAAGTGGAACTGGGTGACTCACAACAGAATTCAAAAAAGCCATTGGAGAGAAACATAGCCAGAAATGTGATCACATCTGCCATCTCACCGAGTGCCTTGGCAATCCCTCAGGTGCCTTCTTCCTTTGTAGCTCTTCATCTTCTTCTTTCTCTCCCTGTTTCTCCTCCTCTCTGTACCCCTCTGTGGCTCTGGTATGCAAATACCACAGGCAGCTGTCATCATTCTGAGAAAGGAGTGACTGCCACTGCAGATCACCATGTTGCATGATCCCATTCAAAATCACTTGAGCTTCATGTGTTTCCCAGTCCCTGACCTTCTGCTGTCTGTGTCTCTGGGGAGGCCATTCTGGATCTTATTGCATCCAACTCTTAGAAGCTTTATTGTTTGCAGTGGGAACGTATCTGTGCCTCATTTGTGATCATTTAGTTTTGTGTCCATATCATCTTCCTTAAGTGGTTATGTTCTTTCCTTGGCTTTCACCCTTCCAGCAGAGAGGCGGTCAGAGGTCTTCTTCACCTGTAGCCTCTTTTTGCTGCATTGAATAAGTGAAAATTCATCCCAGCTAATGAACTCCCTTTTGCCTTTATCATCCATATTCCTCCACTGGTCTGTCTGGATTTACTCCCCTTTAGAAGATCACTGATGGTTTGGATGCTTTGTGAGACCAAACTTGTACTTTACACTCAAACTCTCAAAGGTGCACCAGACAAATGGGCGCCTGGGCAAGCAGTCCTTTGTGGTAATCCTGATGTCCCTGTTAGCAATGGTAGTGGCAGATCACACCTTCCACCTGGAGAACAGATGGAGAAGCAACCACCTGCACTGTGTTGGCGGATGTCCCCTGTGATTGCCGCCATGCAACCTATGCAGCTTGGTGCTCTGGCTGTTAAGTCAGCAGTAGTTTTGGACTCTTCTGAGTCATGCCACAGAGGTCTCCAAGGAAGAGTATCTAAAAAGATAAATGGATGTTACCCGCCACGTCCAAGTGCATGCTCAGGATTGTACCAGAGAGTTTATATCATAAGCCCATCTTTTTTGCTTCTGTTTTGCTCCATAAGGGACTCTCCAAAGGTTTCTCCTTCCAAACTCAGCTGGAAACATCTCCCCCGCTCACTGGAGGGGGCACACCTCGAAGCCGCGAGGTCCCCATCAGCCAGTGCTGAAATGTGGATTAAGAAATGCTGCTCCACTGCCAGATATGAGTCATCCTGCCTCTCGAACTCTCGCTTATAGTCACCATGGTAACTGGGTCAAGCACCTCAGAAAAATGATCTGGGAATGTCCATTTTTCTTTCTCCCTATTTACTTCTTGTCACTTCCAAATGCCTGCCTCTCACCCTTCCCCTTCTCCAGCCCAGGAGTGACCTGCATCTCAAGAATACAGCAGCTCGCAGGGGACCAAGGAGACTTTATTTTATTCCAAACTGCAATCTTCAAGGAGGCAATGCTAGTACACACATTTGAAAAAGGTGTCACAGTACCTGGGGAATCACTTTGCTTGTGAAGAGAGAGACAGAGGGACTGGGCCAGACGTAGATGGTATCAGGACGTGGTTTCCCCACAATTTTCCCATCAAATACTCCATCAGTAAGGTTCTCAAGTAGACAGGAATTGGAAGTTAGCCTGGGCTGCAATAAATCAGGCTCTCTTCAATACAGGTGATCACACATCATACCTCCACCAGCGCTCAGCACCCAGCACCCAAGAAAAAGAAAACACTTTTGCACCAGTCAGAGCAGCAAAGGATCTCAAGGTTAGAAGCCTGCCTTGGATGAAGAATTTAGGAACCTCTTTCCTTGGCTAACCCTTTGTTTATGCTTAGCTGTGCTTTCCCATCCTCTCCCATCTGCGCTGCCCAAAACATCCCCTGGGACCCATCTCTGTTTGCAAGCACCTCCCAGCCCCTCGAGCAGCAGGCTTTGCTCTTCTCCCTCCTTCCCTTCTCATAGCAATGGGCACCTCTCTCTCGGTGTTAGAAAAAATCCTCTTCAGGGGTCTGGCAGGCACCCAGGCAATGATATAGGCATTTTTAATGGCTCTGCAAAGAAAGACACTGAATTTAGGTGTCCGCGTTGGGGTCACCAGTGTTGTCACCCTGATACTTGCACAGATCCTTGTACCCAGAGCTTGTTTCCTTCCTTCGCAAGGTTGAATCCTTCCTCATTTAGTAGCTGTTGGTCTCCATCCCACTCTGAATGCCTCTTTTGACCAACTCCGCTGGCGCTAGGCTGGTCAATCAGAAAAATTTCAGCACTAGCAAGTTTTCCCTTGATTTTGTCCTCTTCTAGGTCATCGTTATTGCGTGTTGCTCCATTGCATTCCCTACACAAAACAGAAACACTATGCCAGGTTTCGACAGGTAAACTGGAGTCTGGGTCCTGCAGATTTTGGCAGAAACCACCAAGGTTGACATCAGCGTTAAGCAGTAGCTGTGCCTCTATTACCCCAAATACTGGTAAGGAGCAAAAAGCATGCCATTAGATAGATGTTTCCTCTAAATTTGGGAATGCCTGCAAAACCATGCAGAAAAGGCCTACAAATGAAAAGAAAACTGAGCTGTTTATTGCCATTAGCAAACAGAAAAAAAACCAAAACCAACAAAACAACAGAGAAGGCAAGAATGTAATCATTCAGGAAGAATTCATTATTTGTTATTCTTACTAATAAAATCGATTTGTACTGCAGTAATATCCAGGAGCATGTGTGTAGCAGCTGGAACTCCCATAACAAAATGGTAATTCCTCACTCCAAGGACTTTATTGCCTTGGTTTTGTGAGCTTAACTGTGCAAAATGTTGACGTCTGGGCACCATTAGGTTGTGGGACTATCACAAGTGGTCCACAGGAGATGCACAGAAGAATATCAAGCATTAAAATGTGTATGTTTTCATGAAAATTTGGACAATGAGGTTGTTGAATCACCCAAGGGAGATCCAAAATGCTGATAATGGTCCTTTATCAGCAGGTTCAGGATCTAGTGAAGGAAGAGAGAGAACTGTTGGGTCAACAAAAGAAAATTAAACTCTGTTTTTCAAATTGACCCATAGCGTCCTATTTCCTTTTGTGTTTTGATTAGGTTTGGTTTCATTCAGTTTGTAACCTTAAATGTAAGCAAATTTTAATACAAAGTACTTTGGTATTCTTGTTCCTCCCTACCCCAAAAGAAGTTTTGCTTAGAAGAGTCTCAATATTGAAACTTTGCATTTGTTTTTCAAATACTCTCTTTCTCTCTCATCTGCTTTGGCCAAAATAATGTGACGAGTTTGCCCTACACGAAAATTCGTGTTTGTCTCCTCCAATCTGTATGCTTTTCAGTGAATGAAGGAGGCAAGCGATATATTTTTGCCCTGATGTCATCAGATGTCTTTTTTTCTGGCAGGCTGCATGAGAATGGTGTCAGGAGAGAAATCCTGGTACAGCCTGGAAAACTCTTGGGAATCTCTGTGTATAAAATTATTAAGAAGGTTGGATAATGAAGCAGACACATGTTATTGCTATGAACAGCCATGACATTTCTTGGTTGTACCCATTTTTCTGTTTCCCTTTGCAGAACAAGTCCCAGACTGAAATGCACCTTTGTTGCTCTGTATATCCTAAAAGCCATTTAAAGGGAGCAAGTGGCCTCTTTCAAAGGAAAATTGTGGACTGCTAGCAGCAACAGAGAGTAAGAAAGGATGTCACCCAGCCCTTAAAAATAATCACCCTTGAGCTACCCCAAAATCCAGGCAGGAGGGGCCAGTTTGACATTGTTGGCCTGCAAGTTGCCAGTGCACTTGGCCGTGGGAGCAGCATCGCGGGCCAGGCACCAAGTCAGGCTCAGCCATGGAGCCAAATTCTTCCCAGTGTTACCTCAAAATCCCTCTCTGGGGCTGTGGGCATAGACAGTATTGCCCACACCTCCTCATATTGGCCACAGCTGGGACACCTGTGCCACAGGAGATGAGAAACAAGGGCAGATTCATTGACCGTTGAGGTTCCCAGGATAAGCACCAAGGGAGCCCTGACAGTCTGCAGAGCCAATCCATAAATTGGACCGTTTCCTCTCTCTCAAAGGAAGCATCCAGGGATTTCTCTGTGCCAGGACACCAAAGAGAAGATTATAACCAGCTGTCTCATGCAGCTAATTGATACCAGGCCTCTTTATTCCTCAGGGAGGTCTCTGAGGGAACCAAGCCAAGGGAGGTCAAAAGGAATGAACAAAGGAGCACGGATGTCCCAGAGTGTGAAGAGGGCAGAGACCACCTTCACCCCAGGGGCTCCTCCGGGGAGCAATCTCCCAGCCGGTCCAACGTCCCCCCTCTTCCCTGAGGACAGAGTCCATCAGTGGAATCTAGACTAATTTGTCACCCAGCACCCAGGGGAATATCTCATGTCACCCAACTTCTTCCTCTTCTTGTTTTAATAGCCTAGTGCAAGGGCAGGACAGGATGTCAGTACAGGCTGGGGGATGAAGGGATTGAGAACAGCCCTGCCAAGAAGGACTTGGGGGTACTGGTGGATGAAAAGCTGAATGTGACCCAGCAATGTGCATTTGCAGCCCAGAAAACCAATCTGTACCCTGGGCTGCATCAAAGAAGCATGGCTGGCAGGTCGAGGGAGGGGATTTTCCCCTCTGCTCCGCTCTGGTGAGACCCCACCTGGGGTCCTGCCTCCAGCTCTGGGGTCCTCAGCACAGGGAAGACACGGACCTGTTGGAGTGGGTCCAGAGGAGGGACACTAAAATTATCAGAGGGCTGGAACACTTCTGCTATGGAGGCGGTCTAAGAGAATTGGGATTGTTCAGCATGGAGAAAAGAAGGCTCCAGGACACCTTACTGTAGCCTTTCAATATATATAGGGGGCTTTTAAGAAATATGGAGAGAGACTTTTTACCAGGGCCTATAGTGACAGGACAAGGGGCAATGTTTTTAAACTAAAAGAGGGTAGGTTGAGATTGGACATAAGGAAAAATTTTTTTACTGTGAGGGTGGTGAGGCACTGGACCAGGTTGCCCAGAGAAGTTGTGGATTCCACCTCCCTGGAAGTGTTCAAGGCCAGGCTGGATGGGGCTTTGAGCAACCTGGTCTAGTGGAAGGTGTCCCTGCCCATGGCAGGGGGGGTGGACTATATGATCCTTAAAGGTCCCTTCCAACCCAAACCATGCCATGATTCTGTGATGCTATGTCACCCCAGTGACTGGGAGTCATCTGCAAACTGTGGCTTAGATGGGCAGCCATGCTCCCTTCCCCGTATCCTCCACAGGGTCCTTGTAGGATATTCTGCAACTCAGCAGAATGTCTCTGTGCTTTGATTTTGCAGAGAAGCAAAAGTTACCTTATTAGAGAGCTCAAATGGGAAATCCCCCCTAAGACAATCTGAAGGTCAGCATCCATTTGTCAAGGCACGTTTTGATCTTCTCCTATAACTGGAAGGACTTTCTTCAAACAGAAAGTGAAATTGTCTGAGTAGGATATTGTCCTCCATTCTCATCAGTGGTCAAAAGAATAAGAGACCTCTATCTCCATTGCTTGCACCACTTCTGTACTTCCAAATCAGAAGCTTAATTTTGTGCCCAATCCAACATGGCTGGAAGTGTTGGCTTTTACAGCAGTCAGGGGTGTAGGGCTGGAGCGTCTGATGGCATGCATGCTGCTGCAAAGCACAAACATTGTCATGCAGACCTGTATGTATTTACATTTACAAACCTGAAAATGGCTATTCCAGATACAAAATTGGCGGTTTAACTGCCTGCAGGTGATTGACTGGCGTCCTTTGCATCAAATTGCTGGGAAATGGCGGGGTACATAAGTGAGGAAGGAAGAGTTAGAAACAAGATAAGAAAACCATTAGAAAGGTTAAAAAGGAGATGGAGAAAAGATCCATCTGTGCAACCTCTCCCCTTCTCCTTCCTTTATGCAGTCATGACAGAAGGCCCTGTGCTCTTCAATGTCAAAGCAGAATCAGCAGCAAGTGCAAATCAGTCTCAGCTGACCTTCTCGTTGCAATGTTTGGGGCATAGATTCAGCCTTTTGCACATCTGCAAAGCACTTGTCATTCTCTTGGGTGCAATGGCCCAAAGTAAGTGAAGCATTTAAGCAGATGCAGAACTCACAAGATTCCCAAGTAGCAGGTCTGGACACTGGCCAGCGAAGGAGGATTTCATTGGAAAATACCAGTTGGAAAACCAAGCGGAAATGTCCCAGGTTTAACAACCTCTACTTCAATTACTACTCATAGCTCTAGGGCAGCCCGTTCATGCCAAGTTTCCATGGCTTTCTTACCATGCAACCAGTAGAGTGAAAACCTTGGCAGCTCTGTGCTAAGCCAGGGTTGCCTCCCGGATCCAATGTAAGTAACCTGGAAGCCCTGAGCACCCTGGCTCCAGAAAGGGTTTGCTCATGCTTCAGGGCTTCCCGCTATAAGTATGTCAATTTGGGAGACTTTAAGAAACTCCAGATTCCCAGATTCATGAAGTCCAAGAATCACAGGACTTCCATTGCCTGATCTCCTGTGTTGCTCAGCCCAAGAAAAGCCCAGGGAACGTAGCTGGCTGAGGACTTTGCATCTTCTGTACCCTGTGGCTGGGGAGGCTTGAGAAGAGGGAGAAGGGGGAGACTACCCCGCAATGCAGATCCGTCTAGTGGTGGCTGACTGTTGGCATGGCTGTCTCCATGGATTAACAAGTGTTTTCACATCAGCTGGTAGTTGTCAGGCTTCCAGGGATACATCCCTTTTAGACAACATTGTGCACTGAAGGTTCTTAGAATTCATTTTTGCAAATTTATAGTTCCTAGGAAGTTTTCATTAATTATTTTATTGCATTCTGTTTTTCAAAGAAAACAGATATCAAACACTGAAACTTCCCACAAACCAGGCAAATTTGTTCCCAAGCATGTATTGGCAAACTGAAAAAACTGAGTCTTAACAATTCCATCTTGTCACATTAAAATAATGGGAATTAGCACCACTGGCTTTGTAGAAATAGCTATAGATAGTTGGGGCTGGAAATTGTCTTAAGAGATGATCTAGTCCCTCCCTTGACCTCAGGCCAGAGAAACTGGGTCTGGCCTATTTAGTGAGTAAGTAGTAGAGTATTTCCTTTACATGGGAATTTCTGTTTGCCTTGGTGCTAAGAAGCTGGTTCCACTGTGCAAGTCTGCTTTTGCTGCTTCATGTGATTCAGGCAGTATACACACCACTACAAGTCTGTTCTGTACGGGTTATTGCTAAGGAAAAAGATCTACCATCTAACAGCAGTGCAAGTATATACTGTGTGACGTAAATTGACCCTAAATCCAACTCCTGATTAATAGCTTCAGCATTTGCAAAGCTTGCCTCCTCTTTCCCAATAGCTCCATTGCTCCAGTCCCTTGTAACTGGCTTTCTTTATCCTAGGACCCCCCCTACACACAACATGCACATCAGCACCCTTTCCCTGAAGTTGAGTTGATTGTCTCATAGTGTGAGTTGGCTGAGGGTGTGGTTTATCAGCAGATGTTTCCAAGCAGTGTAACTTTCAAAGGAGTACAGATTCTCTCATCTGTAGGTTAAACACATGAAACCATGGTATCTGTCATTCAGAAGTAATTATTTATCTCTGAAAAAGATTAAATGCAAAGCCTGATTTGATTCTATTTTTTTAGTACAGCTGGTGAATATTGTCACTTGTAAATGATATAGCATCATTCAGGTGATGATGGAATTTTGCCACCCTCAACCATGGCATGCTTTGCCATACCTTGCTTGGTTTAGCGACTTAGAAAAATCTCCAGATTTCTGACCAGACACTTAGAACCCAATGGGAGAGATGGGCACCAATGCCACTCTCTTTGCTATTTGCACAGAAAACCTGGTTGGCCATGTTTTTAGTACTGGTTGGACCAGATACCTCCAGAGATCCCTTCCAAACTCACTTATTCTGTGTCTCTAAAATCAGATCCAACTGGAGAGTCATATAAGTCAGTAATGTTGTAACTGACCCAGTTTGTTATACTTCAATTATTCCACTTTGGCCTTTTGTTCCGGTATGTTAGGCCCATACCATTAGACAGCTGATGCCCACCTGTGTCTCAAAATTTCAGAGAAATCTCCATACCCTTGCATGTATTTTCTCCACCAATTCCACGTTCAAGTGAGGCTTGACTTCATGTGTGTACCTAGGTGAACATTGCGCAGGTCTCTTGCTTCTCCTGCTCTTTGCTATAGGCTCCACCACCTCCAGAGGCAGCTGGGATCCACAGAACCTACCCAAATTTTACATGGATGTGCCACTATCAAGGAAGGACTCTGAGCTGACATTCCCTTCTCTTTACTGAAGCAGAACTCAGAAGTGTCAATCTTTTCATCTGTCCATGTTTTGCCTTAAGCATGGAGTAAGGACAGGTCTGCTGAACAGCTTACTGCTTTGCTTTCCAGAAGAGAATTTAATACAGCACCTCCCCATGCATTTCCAACTGGGGAATCACATAGACTTCATGGGGCTGTGAAACATTCATTACAGAGAAGTGCAAATTCTGATCTTTGGCTTCTTTATGTTTACTTTGCTGACACAACGGGGATGAAACCCAGCTGAACTCAGGAGGAGTCCACCCCAGCCTCCTTCACTGTTAGCAAACAGCTGGGGGAATGACCTGACTGTCCTAATAGGAAAACCTTCCCACTGCCTGGTGAGCCTGCAAGGAAACTCGTGGTTGCTCTGAGCTGCCATTCAGGTCTATGAGAGAACTTCATAGGAAAAGTTGTTTGGAGGAACAGTGAAGTCTTGGGAACTGCACATTTTCCAGAAACAACCTGAGCAACATAACAGCTTGAAATGCCTATTACAAGCTGACTTTTTATCTTCAGGGGAGTTAGAGAGGTACACGGGAGCTTCTAACTCACCTTCTGCAATCTAATTGTCTTTGCTGTTGCTATTGTCTCTTCTACTACCAATGCACCTCAGCCCAGTCCAGGTTATCCCTGCATCAATCATAGAATCATAGAATAATTTGGGTTGGAAGGGATCTTCAAAGGTCATCTAGTCCAACCCCCCCGCAACGAGCAAGGACATCTTCAATTTGATCAAGTTGCTCAGAGCCCCGTCCAACATGACCTTGAATGTTTCCAGGGATGAGGCATCGACCACCTCTCTGGGCAACCTGTGCCAGTGCTTCACCACCCTCATCATAAAACATTTCTGCCTTATATCTACTCTGAATCTACCTTCTTTTAGTTTAAAACCATTATGCCTTGACCTATCGCTACAGGCCCCATCTTTCTTATAAACCCCTTTTAAGTACTGGCAGGCTGCTATAAGGTTTCTCTGGAGCCTTCTCTTCTCCAGGCTGAACTACCCCAACTCTCTCAGCCTGTCCTCACAGCAGAGGTGTTCCAGCCCCCTGATCGTTTTCGTGGCCTCCTCTGGACCCACTCCAACAAGTCCATGTCTTTCCTGTGCTGAAGATCCCAGAGCTGGACACAGGACCCCAGGTGGGGTCTCACCAGAGTGGAGCAGAGGTGAAAATCCCCTCCCTCGACCTGCTGGTCACTCTGCTTTGGTTGCAGCCCAGGATATGGTTGGCTTTCTGGGCTGTGAGCCCACATTGCCGGCTCATGTCCAGCTTTTCATCCACCAGTACCCCCCAGTCCTTCTCATCAGGGCTGCTCTCAATCCCTTCATCCCTCAGTCTGCATTGATACTGGGGATTGCCCTGACCCATGTGCAGGACCTTGCTCTTGGCCTTGTTGAACCTCATGAGGTTCACATGGGCCCTCTTCTCAAGTATATAGCATGTCACAATACGTTTTGTGCAGAGACTTCTCAGTAAATCTGAAATGGGTTTGCTTGGATCCAGGATCAGCCCAAGGTCAACTCCAAGCCTGGCAGGGAGCTCCTTCTTTTTTGCTCAGACATGGACTTAATGGTATTAGTAATGGCAGCGTATTGATGTTTTGTAGATACTTCTAAGAGATATTAAAGAGGTTATCAGACCAGGGCAAGCACAGGTGAGCTAATCTGAGCTTTCAAGCTTGGAGGACAGTAGAAAAAGCAAAATACACCTGTAAAGACTCAGCCCTAGAAATTAGACATTGGGCAGCCACATGGTTGCGTGCAGTTTTGGAACCGAATAAACTCTACTTTCATGTAAAATCATCAGTGGAGTGGAGTGATTTAGGCCCTCCAAGTGTAATGGGAGGATCCGAAAACACTCAGGGGTGCTCCAGATATCCAAGGTTGAAGGCAGAACTGCCAAGCCTCATATACTCTCCATGTTTTGGGCCCCATATACAGGAACAGCAGTCCAAACAGCTTTTTTCTTCATGCACACGCCCCAACACACACACACTTCCATCCAGGTTTTAAATAAGAGCCTGGTTCAGTTAGAAAAGCAATTATTTTTTTTAAACAGTAAAGGAGTTGTCTGGCTGCAAACAGTAATTACTGCCCCATTCCCTGCTATCTTGGGTCATGGCCTCTGGAATTCAGATGCATATGCTGAAAAGACCAAGGCATCTGAATGATGTTACATGGCCTGATGTATAACTGGGAGATAGCATCCATCCACGTATACAGTCGGAAGAGCTGGGATCAGGGGACTTATCTGCTTTCCTCTAGAGATAAATGCCAGGAGGTCACTGTGTGTCATCAGGCTTAGCCCAAGAGAGAGCTCAGCATCCAAAGTACACTTGGAATAAACTATATTTATTAAAGCACTCGTCAGCAGTGATTGCTTGGCAGGCAGTAGAGACACAAGGCCAGGCCAGGCTCTGTAAAGCCTCTTAGAGCTGCAGCTGGGTCCTCAGCATAACACTCCTGCTCCTCCCAAAAAAGGGGCACAGCAGTGAGAAAGAGATCTGAAGTGCAGGGTGGACCTGCAGATCTAACTCCTAGAAAGGAGGAGTGTTGAGACACAGGCATGATTTTTCATGCACCCTCCTTTCCAGCCAGGACAAGTGCAGCACTGTAGTTCCAGCTGGAGATCTAGCACAGAGGCAAATGTGTTTGTTGGCCTGCAGTGCTTTTCAAGGTATTCACTGAAAAAAAGCCATCCCCTTCTCTCATAGTCTTATGCTGACATGCTTCCCA
The DNA here is from genome assembly GCA_025311575.1 of Elanoides forficatus. Taxonomy (NCBI): domain Eukaryota; kingdom Metazoa; phylum Chordata; class Aves; order Accipitriformes; family Accipitridae; genus Elanoides; species Elanoides forficatus. The sequence goes on from JAOBAS010000052.1 coordinate 44,979,172, forward strand.
GGGACATAAGAGTCTCAGGTCCCAGCCACTGCTCTTCCACATTCACATTCAGGCTTTCAGCCCGTCTCTTCTATACCTCAAAAAGCATCCTGGGCAATGCATTAGAGATTTTTTTTTTTATTATTATTATTATTATTATTATTATTATTATTATTATTATTATTATTATTATTATTATTATTATTAT
>JAOBAS010000052.1:44979458-44990441 GCA_025311575.1 Elanoides forficatus
TATTATTATTATTATTATTATTATTATTATTATTATTATTATTATTATTATTATTATTATTATTATTATTAATTATTGCTATTACTATTATTATTACTATTATTATTATTTTCTTAATATTAATTTCATTGTGCAAAGTGGACCAGCTCTAGCTGCCCAGTCTAACCCAGAATTGCTGCCAGGTTTTGAAAGTACCATTCCTCAGGGATTTTCCTCAGTACCTTGCAATGAGAGGTCCAGGTGACATTCACCCCAACTGAGATGCTGAGGAGAGCAACCCCGTCTCCTCCGGGCCAGCAGGAGGTAAAGGGACCTCTGAAAGACATAAGCAAGGTGGTGATTGTTGAAGACTCAGATGTCATACCTGCAGGTAGGACAAAATAATATCCCAGATGTTTCTGTGCTATGGTTATGGGATTTGAGACCTTTTTATGGTAAAGCCCATATGTCCAACAAGGTATCTGACACCTGGAGTCAAAGGACTCAGCTGAGCTGAAAAAACCCACAGTAACAGCCTCCTTTTGCATGGACCTATATGGGCAGGCATGCAAGCACAGACACATTCACCCTGAAAGATATCTGAGGGCAGCTTCGTTGCTTTCTCCCTGACCTACCTTCATGGGGCTGAGACATCCTCATTGAGGAAAACTGGTATGTTCTTGGAAAAATATGAAAGCAACTGTGATGCCATCCCATCACTTGCTTTTGTCCCTGCGGCTTACCTTGAAGAATTAGGCTGGTTTCTGGCATGGCTAACTCTATTTCTGAGGCTCTCAGTAGATGTCTACCTCACTCCTTATGGGTGGCAGGGGCATAGCAAAGGAAAAGGCCACAGGCAGCCAGCATCAAACAGGATATAAAAGGCCAAGGAAATAAGGTGGACTCCCCGAAACCTTAAGGAGAGCAATCAGGTGGAGGGAATGGCAAAAGAAAGCAGTCACCTACCCACCACCAAGAGGAGAAGCAATGCAGGGTGATGGGAGCACGGGGATGCAAAGCCTCCTAGGATTGATGCTGTGCAGGACTCCAATGCCACTGAGCAACTGGCAGAGTTTGCCAAGTGCTTGCAGGCAGGGCTGCCCTGGGTTTGATATTCCTCATTTGGGCATGGCCAGGAACGAGCCTGTGTCCTTTGGCACTTGTCCCTAGGAGAGTGAGATGCAACTGTGGAGAGGAAGGCACAGGAGAGAGTCACTGGCAGAGGCTGTTTGCTTGCCCTGACAGGGAACAGGATATTCTGATGGGGGCCCCAGGACAGTCTCCACAGAGAAAGCACTAGGTGTAAGAAGGAGGAAGGAGGTGTTTTATTTAATAAGCCGTTTTGGTTGTTTGAGGGGGTTTTGTTCTCTTGGTCTTGGTTATACATTTTCTGGTGGACTGAGAGGTGAAAGCTCACAGGTCAGAAGAAAGGAGTGTTACTAGAAAAGCTCTTTTTCATGGAGTTTTACATCAATACATCTGTTCTTCCAGCTCCTTTGGGGGTCCTTAGAACCACTCCCAGGTGGGCCGTGGGCCCCACAAATACAAGGCAGCCAGGCACCAAGCAGCACAGCACAGGAACACCCAAGGCAGCTCCCACCAGCTGTCCCCAGAGCTGCAGAGCAGTATTAGCATGTCACGCATTGATTTCTTCAGCAGCACAAAAAAATGCAGCTTTAATGCTGCTGGGACCTGAACGACTGTTCAAAGCTGGCTCAGGTCTCTGCTCATGGCATTGCTTTGAGAAGAAGGACCCAGAAAGCACTCCGCAGTGCTTATTTCTTCCCAGCTTTGTTTGCTGTGGGTAATTACTAGCACACCAAAGGATATTGGCTCTGGATGTGAGAGTGCGGAGGGACTAACTGGTCTCAAATACCAACATTGTAGCTCATTGTAATTAATTAAATGTTGACATGATCCCCCAACAAGCAAAACCTTCATTATACTCTATTAAACCCCTTGACACAGATGCCTGACTCATTGTCAGTCCCTCTAATTAAGATCAAATGCACAGAAACGTAGACATCACCGCATACATATGTCAAACCCCAGGAAATATCTTGCAGCAGGGAATAAAGGTCCACTGCTATTCCTAATTAAAGCAGTTTCTGGAACAGACCAACTGTTTCCCAAACAGTTCTTGCACTTATCATGTCTGAAGACCCTCTGTGACATGAAGATTTTTACAACTCTTCTATATTCAAGACCTACCACATTTTGGAATGGAGTTTGCTAATCATAGTCATAGTTTGCAAGGATAGAAGAGACTACTCTGACTATCTACTGTGATTTACAGATGATTGCAACCCTAAGCACCTTGTTCAATAATTTCTTCAACTTCCCCATTACTCAAAAACTGTTTTATCCTTAGAAAGACAGTCAGCATTAACTCAGGACTGCAAATAATGGAGAACTCCTGTCTCTAGTTATGCTTTTTCCAGTTGCTTTATATCCTTGCTATTAAAAATGATTGCTTTCTTTCCAGGGTAAATTTATTTAGCTATAACTTTAAGTCATTAATTTTTTCTACCATTCTAGGCTAGATTAAAGATACATTTGCTATCAGAAACAGCTTCCCCTGTATTTCACCATAACGCATGAGCAAGTTGCTTCAGTTTCTCCTGGATAATGCCAATAGATGAAGATCTTTTAATCTTATGCTCTAAGGCAAGTTTTCCAGACTTTTGCATTGCCTCGTAGAGCTCCTCAGAGCATTTTCTGGCTCTTTGGCTTCTTTTCTGCACTGTGGGCACCAAACTGGGACTTGATCTTCCATATGAGCAACCTGCATTTTTCAGTCTTCCTTGGTCTGGTTCATCTGTTCCTGTTCTTGGCATTTTATGATCTGAGCTTGCATTATTATTACTAACACTCTGTGAAACACTACTCCTAGATGGATCACACATGTCTTCTCACCAACAGCCTTGACAGCCTTTCTGTGAGGGAGGCAGCTGTAAGAGTAAGTCATCAACTCTTACTGGAAGGAAAGACATCCCTGGAGGTATTTAAAAGATGTGTAGATGTGGTGCTTAGGGACAGGGTTTAGTGGTGGACTTGGCAGTGTTATGTTAACAGTTGGACTTGATGATCTTAAGGGTCTTTTCCAACCTAAATGATTCTATGATTCTGTGATTCTATGATACTCCTCTAAAGAACCATTTCACCAAAATGTTTCCATGTGCTATTATTCAGGACAGGCATGAATACTCGTCCAGAACTGACAGTATTGCTAATGTATACAAAACTGGGATTGATACTGAGAACCCTCATGTTCAGAAAATATTTTTATGCTTAATGCCCATGAGTTTAATGAGAGTTCAATGTGTAACTACCTTTAAAATCTGTGCCATAACATTTGTGTTAGGGATCATCAGATGTCTTAGCTTCACCCAGTATTACAAGATATTTGTCTCTAGGTACAAAAAAGTGAATAGACTTGAAGAAGCATATCACCGGTGTTGTCTAAGACAGATGGTTTCAGCTGCCAGAGAAATTGCTTTTTTCAGCATTTTGAATATCTAGAAGCAATTGCTAGGGGGATCTGCACCTGTAGGGAAGCTGGGTCCTGTCTCACAGCAAATGCAGAGTCTCTTTACCCAGTCATAGATTCATTGCACAAGACAAGACTGAATACCTCTGTCTGCAGATCTACTGACTGAGAGATCCTGGGGATCCACTGGGAGCCCCTCGCTGGGGCTGCAGACTCCCTCCCCTTAGACAACACTATTGGTGGAAGTGCACTAGCAAAACAAGTTTTACATGGCATGGGTTTTTTTGTTCCCTTGACATAAGGACCCATCAAAGTCTCCTAAGAGGGAGGTGGCAAGTCAGAACTAGTTGGTGATGGTGGAAGAAGAGGAGATAATAACTACTTGGGATGACAGCAGTCTTGACAGGGGCTGTCCTCAAAAGCAATACTTTCCTAAGGAGGGGTGGCACGTCCACTTAGGGTCACTTCCCTGGAACAAGAAGTGAATATGTGAAATTAGCATATCCAAAAGTTAATTAGAAGTCAAGGCCAAAGCAAGACAGGGAGTGCATCCGAGATCCCATGGCTATTACTTCTGAGAAATGAGTGAAGAGAACAGGAGGCAAAAAGGCTGGTTTATCTAATGAAAAGGCAAGAGAGGCAGGCAGACATCTCATGGGATGTACTCAAATTGCCATGAAAATTGAATGCAAATTTCCATCCTTTCCCTTTAGGATCAGAGATTAAAAAAGAAGTAGAGGTAGGGCAGAGACGGAGCAGGAAGCATGTCAGTGGAGAATGAGCCTCATCACCATAATGAGGCACTTTGAGACACTCATCTCTTCTCAGCAGAGATCCCATTGCCCTGTGCAGGCATTTAAACCAGGCAATGAAGCAAGTTTCTTGCATTCTCTCTTCTGAAATGTCTCCTTAAAATGCCTTGTGGCTGTAAAGCTTAAACAAAACCACCATGATATGATGGTTGGTCTGCTGCTATGGTCTGATATGATGGTTGGTCCTTCCCAGCATCTCTTTGTGCTTGTCCCAGGCTCAGCTCTGTGGCTAAGACAACCAGGCAGCCAGTTTTTGTCTCTTGTGTCATTTTACTTTCTATTCAGGCATGACATCCAGGTGTATTGTTCAGGTAACAGAAAATACCAGTAGTATGGGTTTTCTGAGCTTTTTGCACCTTCCCACTGACAGGTCCTGACACCATTATGCATGGTTATATCATGCCACCGGATCTGCTGGAGACTGCTCCAGTCTGGGCATCACAAGCTCTCTCTTCTCCGATGTGGCGCAACCCATGCAGTCTCTCCCATCCACACTGCCAGACGTATTGTTGGATCACAAATCCTGGGGTACAAACCTTGTGTGGTGTTGTGGGGGGCAGCGAACACCGCCTTCAGGGACTGGATTTCCCACCACTCTGTGTTTGTATGGCACCTAGCACAAAGTGTCATCCCCCCATCACATCAACACTAGCAAATAAAAGGCATCGGGGTCAATTTGTTAGCCATATGCCTGGCATTGCCACAACTAAACCCTCCCAAACAGAGATCTGCATGCGGGTAGATCCTTTGGCTCTGCTACCCACTGCACCATGACCACGCCAAAGTAATACCAGGGTCCATGCTAACAGCCTGGGTGCCCCTTGGTCGAAATCTAGTCCCTTATCCTGTCCTTGTTTGCTGTACCCACAGAGATATGGCTTAAGTGCATCACTGCCAAATAACCGGATAAGAGATGTACAGCTGGTCACATCAGACAGATGACATGACCCTCCCTGTGGAGACGGGGGAAAGAACCAAGTAAGAGAGATCCTTTACAGGCAACCAAAGACTTCATGCCTTCAAGTTAAGGGCTTCAGGAACTGTCAGGAGCAATGAGGATGTTGTTATCTCACCATTCCTGTTATATTTTTGGAGCCCTGTTACACGGACCCATTGTTTTCTGAGTGGGGGAAAATGTCTCTTTTTGAAGTGCAATGTTTTTAGAGCGTGGTATCAGCTGAAATCTGGCTTTCAGGGCTGGGGAGAGACAGAGCAACTCTTTGTTATCTCCCCTGAGTAATTCCAGGTTGGGGGAGAAGAAGGAAATACGATTTTTTTTTTTTTTACATTTCCCTTCTTGTGGCCAAAAAAAAAACCAAACCAAACCAGAAAGAAAGAGAAGGCGAGCGATGAGAAACTCTGCAGATTTTTCCATGTATGCTAAAGCCAGAAGGGCTGTGCCTTGGAGCTGGATGCGGAAACAGGGCAGGCGTTGGAGGATTTTCCCCTCCAAGCCTGAAACGAAACAAGAAGTTGGCTGGCTGGTCTTGAATAACCGCTCCTGAGCCTGCAAAGCCGGTCCTGATTTTTCATCAGAGCTGAAAATATCAACCTCCCCCATCCTTTCTTCCCCACCCTTTCCTCCGCAACGTCATGGCACCCGGGTCCGGCGGTGTGGCTCTCTGGAGGATGCTGTTCGGCATCCTTCACAGCCGGCGACGCCGGGAGGGGGGCACGGGCTGTGAGGGCTGCGGTGCCAGGCTCCGTGCCTGGTGACGTGCTGTCTGCCCAATTGTGATATAAACAGAATGTCCTTGGGACCGGCATGGTGGAAACGCGCTGAGGAAGCTCCCACACCTCCCCTTGATAGTGTGTTTTCCAAACACTGGCGTCCAGCCACTAGCAAGTTCTCCAGATTTGGGGCCACCAGCATTGCCAGCAATCAGCTTAAGTAAACTTTCCACTGTAGCATCCTTCTAGATCAATGGTGTTATCTCTGTTTGGATCCTGGCGATGCTCACCCACCCAAGGTGCGTTCTGCTCAACCCATGCTATAAGTTAAAGTCAGGACTTGTATATTTTGCTCTGGGGGAGAATTCTTTCCTGGGTTGGGTTGGGCCCAATGAAAAATTGCTTTTTTCCTTTGTGCAGCTCGGATCTGGCCTCACTGTACATAAAATGCCATGTGTTCCCAGCTGGATTCAGCCCTTCCAAGGCCTACCCTGCGGCCAAATCTGATCTACATATTTACGAGCTTGTAAACAGGACGGGGCGGGTGAGTTCACATTCTTAGAAAACCAAGTGCAGAGAAAAGAACTTCTGAGTTGGAAAAACAAAGAGTAGTCTTGGGTCCGACCCAGCAAACACAGTGGTTTTTCCAAGACTTGGATGACTTGCTTGAGAATCATTCCCCTCCACTCCTTTTCTAAAGGATTTCCCAAGCTTGCTCTTTAGTTGGAAAAAATACACGTTCTCAATGTTTCTAACCAGAGTGGAGAAGACAGCTTGATAGAATGGGACATTTTATCTTGGAGGTCAGTTGAAGCCAGGCTTCTGTTTGCAGTAGCCACAGAGGAACGGCAGTTACTTGTAAAGGGAGGTTTAAGGAAGCTATTAAAAGGTGTCGCACAGAAGAAGCCAGTTGAAGTGCTCACCACAAAGTACCATTGCGTCTGCCACTAAATGCAAGAACCGGTAGTCTAGAACAGTGGTTCCCAAACTGTGGTCTCCAGACCTTGATGGTCCATGAAGGCTTGGTAAATGGTTCATGGAAAACCAGAGTATAAGGGAGCCAGTCAGGCTGCAAAAAATGATGAGGATTAAGTTTTTGGTTCAGAAAAGTTGGAGAACCACTCATCTAAAGTCCTGTGCTATGTCCATTCACTATTTATAGATACAGAAGCAGAGCGCTCTTTGTGTCAAGCGCTGAAGAAACATTTTTCTATCTTCTTCTAAAAAAAGCTTTGATGACATTCCATAAAATATATGTCAAAGGAGTTATCACAGGGCTAAGTCACAGCAGTGCTTCTACTAACTTACCCACCTCGCTGGAAAGTTTGTCATTGCTTCTCTTGTCATAATACCTAGGGTTTTCTCAAGTAGATTATTGTGGTAAATCTTCAACTGACCCTCTGGAGTCCTTTTTGACACCTCTCTTCCTTGGTTATTGGGGTTTATTCTTAGTTCAGTATGTATTTAGTTAAGTTCTCTGCCCTCTATATACAATATTTTCATCTCTCTAACTAATAATGCTAATGATCACAAAGTTCTTGTTGATTTGTTAAAGTAGTCCATGAAAGGAACATTCAACAAAGAAGGTCATGCAGTGTTTCCTAATATCAATTAGACATTACATTAGTGTGAGCTTTATTGGGAACCTCTCCCAACATTTGTCCCTTCCACAGTCTGCGATCTCCACCCAGCTGAGTGCATCAATTCTCCCCTCCATTTATCCCAGGCTTTGAAAGCTAAACCCTGTACGATGGTTTCAGGGTATATCAGGAAAGTGTCTCAGCTAGCTGGTCAGCCATTGAAGTGCCTGGGCAAAATACTGAAACACAGATCCACTGGGTTGCCAATGAAAGCTCACTGAGACCCCAAGGAAGTAGAAATTCCCCCATAAATCACATACCTTCTCTTAAGAGGGCTTTGGACAGACAGGAATGTGAAGGCTATATTCCTAATGAACACCACACTGAATTTCGCCTCTGCTCCTAAGAAATCCCATGTGAGAATTTATTTTCCTGACAAATCCTGCAGCCCATCATGAAGGGAACAGAAACCCGCAGCAGGCACTGATGATAGTGATATCCTGTGTTGCTGGGTAGCTTCTGACTGTGTCTCCTAAAAAGGGATCACTTGGGGCAATTCTTCATGTCACAGGGTGAGGAGAGGAAGACTTTTGGTTGTGGTGGGGATGACCTACTGCAGTCCTAAACTAACTGCCACAAGACTCCAAAGCAAGGAGTTAATAGTAGACAAACGACCTTGCTTCTCTGTGCATAAAAGCACTGAATTAAAGGTCTTTGTGGCCCTAACACTGACTTGGCACAGCACGGATTTGCTTGGGTGATGGATATGTCAAAGACCAAGGTAGTTTGTCACAAGTTGTATGAGATTCATTTTGCTGAGCTGGATTTGGGCTAGATTAAAAGCCAGAGATCCAGGGCTCAATTCAGTAGTCTAAACACCAGTCTCTAGTGCCATCTGAACTACCCCAGGGTTTCTGAGGCACCTGCACAGTTCTGGCTGATACAAGACAGTTTTCAGAGGACCCACACCCTTTTGAAACATTAGCAGTAGACCAAGATACACTGGGGTGTCTAAAATGGCCTCCTATGTTTAACCAACCAAGTCACACCAGTGAGACAGCAGTGGAAGCATCAGGAAGCTAAGGCCATAGCCTCCTACTGCAAAGAGTTACGGTCCACCAAAACAGAGCATTATGCAAGCCAGCTGTCAAGGACAAAGCTATCCAGGGCTGAGAAATTACACAGTTTGCCATCATGCTGTTTAAGTCACTGGTAAGCTCACACAGGACTTGGATGAGCAACATCTTTGCTTATTATTATTTGCAACCTATGCCTATGGTTGGATTTTTGCCCATGAGACATTCTACCTACGGCTTGCTCTTGCTGCAGATGTCAGTTAGTCAGCTTGTCCGTGAATACTTCCCTTCCTCAAGGGCTGGTCATATTGGCTGCATTACCCCAAAATGTGCCCAAGATGCCATCGTGCAGAGCAGAGACTCCCAGGCTCGGCTGCAGCAAGACCTTCACGCTCAGGACGCTCCCGTGTTTGCAGAATGGAGAGCCACGAGAGTGCTCCTCTCTGAATGACACGCTGATTTTTGCATTGCCCTGGAGGGAACCTAGCAACCCCACAAGGCCATTGTGTTCATTCAGATCCTGAGCCAGATGGAAATTTTCTTTTCAAAGAGTGCTCCAAGCGTGTTTCCTCTGTTTAACCATCCAGGCAAGAATCTCGCTGTGGTCTCTGCCCTGCTCACTCTAACATCAGCACGTGGATTCTAGTCTTCTTCCTGCTCAGACAGAAAGACAAGAGCTCTTGACATGCAACTCGGTTACCCTGACTTTCTCATTCTCTCAGGAGACTTTTTTTTTTTCATTTGCATCTGGCAAATAAGAACCTTCCTGATATCTCCCTTTGGATTAGCCAATCTTCCAGACTTTTTTTTTTTCCCCCTGATTTTATTTATGTTCTTTTGCTGAGTCTCATGATTTTAAGATTTGTTTTAAAGTCCCCTTTGGGGCTGGAGTCAGCCTAGTATCTGTGAATCGTTAAGGAATAGGCAGTTGGATACACATATAACTTTCCCAAGCATAAGAAACACTGCAAAAATATTACCTTTAAGGGAGTCGGTACCAGAAGCCAGATGAAAAAAGCTTACATCTTTGTCTTCTTTTTAATCTTGTAACTCACTTTCAAAGCTCATCTTCCTACTGACCCTGCCATGTTCAACATTGTCTGTGGCTCTGAATCTGCTGCCCAGCCCTTCTTCTTGGAGGATAAACCAAGCAGTTAAAAAGTGTTGAGGCGAGTTAATGGACAGCTTGGTTTGAGGGCATGGAGAGAACGATGTCTAAAGGCAAGCTTGGGGCTACCCTCTGTACAGTTCCCTTTCAAAACTGAACCAGCCATGCTCTGATGCAAATGATGATGAGCTCGTCAGGTGGCCCAGGGTCAATGGTCAGCAGCAGCCCTCAGAGCCCAGGTCCTGGCTTCATCACAGGCATGAGAAAGCTGATGGGCCAACATTGCCTTCCACAACGTGCAGAGGAGGTATTTGATCGTGATCTTCATTCCCTCATGACAGCATTGCCTTAACCATTTCAAAAGCTTTGTTATACAGTGAGCTTGGCTTGCAGTATCCAAGTCCAGGTGTGGTTTCAAAATCTCTTTCCCTTTCCTCTGCCTAGTCCTGCCTGAGTAGGGTCCCTACAGCTCCTCTTAAAATTCAAGAAGCAGGGAAAAACTCTCAGTCCTCACGCTGCTGGCATATATACTTCTAAAGGATGGGTTTGTCATCATGCCACAGGGCTACAGAGTTGGGAAACAAGGGAATCCTTTCTTGGTACTTCTACAGACCCAGGGCTCTATACATCTTTAGATCAGCCCCTGTGCAGTGGCAGGTCACAGTTCCTAGGGATAAATTAATTATTCCTTTATTATCTTGAGCAAGATTTTCTTCTTTCTAGATCCCTAAGGAAAGATGGAAGCAATATAATCAGTTCAGGGCAATGAAGCTAGCAATGGTGCTAGCATGGGACATCTGGGTCCTTGGAGGGAGGCTGCAATAAATGTAATGACTTCCTAGGGGTTTTCTGCTGCTGCTTTCAGCTGTGTGTCCCCAGAAGAAGGGTCAGTGCCCTCCCAAGAAACTTGGCATCTTAAGTCTTCTTCGGGCCCCCTCAGCTGTCTATAGTATCACATAAGCACATTCCCAATGGTATCCAGCAAACCATAAGTTTAGCTACAACTCGCTCAGGAACCAAGCTAACTACTAGGGGTCAGCTATACTGCTAAAAAAAAAAAAAAAAAAAGCCAGATTATAATCACAAGCCCCCAGAGCAAGGGCTATAGAGCAGATGAGCAAACTAAGTACTTTATAGCACCTGGCCCAAGAGGTTTATAGCCTCTCTTGGGCCCCATGCAGTACCCCAGGGGTTCTATGACATAATTATTCTCTTGTGGGAGTTGTGAATCTCTGGAAGAGCAGGGGGGCTTCTGTGGCAGCCCACC
>JAOBAS010000052.1:45010215-45044739 GCA_025311575.1 Elanoides forficatus
TCTCCTCTCCTCTCCTCACCTCTCCTCTCCTCTCCTCTCCTCTCCTCTCCTCTCCAATTTGTTTATTTCTTACTTTATTTTTAGCATCCAATTTCTTTGCATCACATTTTTCTATCAAGGGCCCCTGCAGCTATTTTTAGCTGGTGGAAATTGGCCAGACAAGTTATATTTTTTACTCTTTTCATTTAGATATTTATTTTGGAGGGATTTATTAGCAGAGAAAGGAACCCGATGGACAGCTTGAGAGTTCTCTCCCTCTATCTGTCCTCCCTTTAAGCCAAGGAATTGGATTTTGACACTCAGGGCAAGTAAAGAAGTGGTCACCAATGGACCTCAGATGGGCGAATTTTTCTAATCCCCTTTTTATCCCACCTCTACGTTCAATGTCCAATTTACCCTGTGGCAATAACTTCTGTCCATTGTAGATGGGCTTCCCAGTGCTTCGCAGTTTTGAACTCTGACATGAGATGAATAATTGTTCCCTACCTGCTATCTGTAAATGGGTGTAATTAATTCACAGCTTGCTTACAGACCATCATGTCCATCCCCACCATCACTTTTCCAGTGAAGGAGTCCTATCCTATTTAGCCCATCTGTATATTTCCAGACCTCTTAATGCTCTCTTTCCCTTGACCTCTTCTAGGTCCATTACATCCTTTTTGAGAACGTGTGGCCAAAGCTAACCTGACTATTTCAGTTGTAGTTCCATCAGGGATATCATTAAGTGCATTATGCACACAGCATAATGATATTTTTCTTTATTCTCAATTCTTTTCCTATTAATTTCAAACATTTTATTGGCCTTCTTGACCACCGCTGAACACAGAGCTGAAGTTCCCATTTCAGCTATTCACAAAGATTCAGCATCTCTTTCCTGAATGCTAATGACTACTTTTCAGTGCATGACCACCTATGCATAGTTTTTTCCTCATCTACATTATTTTGCATTCATCAGTATAAAATTCACCACCTGCTAATCCAATATCATGACATCTCCTCCATAAATATTCACATTTAGCATTAGCTTTGACTACCCTGAATAATGAAGGATTGTCAGCAAACTGTCACCAACCTATTTACACTTTTCCCAGATCTTTTTGGAATACAGTGACTATTATGGGACCCAGTACTACCTTAAGGCAATTTCTAATAGCCTCCCTCCACTGTGAGAAGTGACTGTTTAATCATACCTTTTTTTTTTTTTTTTGCTTCTTCTCTGTTTATTCCTCCAGTTATTAAACCAGACAGACCTTTTGCCTCATGCCATGACGGCTTAGAGAGATAGGAAGTTTTTCAGGACAGCCTGCTGAGTATTAGACACAAGACTGTAAACACTATGAAACCTTCATAAAAGAAGGCAATATTGACTATAAGGGAAAGAGAAGAGGAAGAGGAATGGATGATATCACTTGAGAGGAACTTGCAAAGGCCATTAGTGTATGGATGCTGTGTACAGTATGCATCACATACCAACTTCACTAGATCAAATACTTTTTTCCACGGGAGCAAAGGCCAGCCTAAGAGCAAAAGGCAGTGTGACAGGCAACTGCAAAGTAAAAGCGCCGTATGTTTATTTTAAACAAGAAAATGGTGCTTGTGCCAATGTATTCCTAAAAATACTGTTAGCAGCACAGGAAAAAAAAGTCACAGGCAGCGAACAGATACAACTCAGGCTTTGCATGCATTAGCTTATTCCCATTAATAATTTAGGTGAATATGAAAAAGCAAAATCTGTAATTGCACTAGGTTGTAAATATATAATGTAGCTTAAAAATGTTCCAACGCCTAGGTCTCCTCAAGAGGTAATATCTAATGGAGGAATCAGGTGCCAAAATAACTGAAAAAGGATTTGGAAATATCTTCAAACGAAATTGGAATCTCTCAACTAAGTGCAGAACAAAGGAGGGAAAAGGCTTCCTGCACTGCAGCTCACTATGAGAGAGGCTGAAAGAGGAGCTGGATGAACCTCTTGCTTTGAGAGTCTTAGAACAAACAGAGCAGCCAGAATACCACCACTAGTTGAAAAGAAAAGGAAAAGAAATAAAAAGAAAAAAAACCACAACCTGACCTTCCATTTGCATAAGCCATAAATAATTAATCAAGGAAAAGAAAAGGAAAGTTGAACAGCTATTCTTCTTCCCCATCCAGGGGAGACATTTGGGCATTGATCCTGATGCAGCAGCAGATATTTGGGCAATGGCCGTGGGATCCAGCAGTTTGGGGAGGATTGTCGATTTGCTGGAAGGCCGGGCTGCTGTGCAAAGGGACCTGGAAAGCAGGTCCAGAGGAGGTCGTGGCAGCGGTCAGGAGTTTGGAGCATGCACACAAGGAGATGCTGAGGGAACTGCATTCATCCAGCCTAGAGGAAAGAAGGTTTTAGGTGGGCATCTGGTTGCACTGCTCTAATGGGGTTGCAGAGAAGACAGAGGCAACCTCCCCTTGGATGCAATGGGCTCAGTGTTCAACAAGGGAAATTCCCATTAGGTACAAAGAAAAAAATATTTCCTCTGAGTACAGTAGAGCCCTAGATCAGGGGTCCAGAAAGGCTGTGCAGCCTCCATCATTGGAGATACTAAAAACTAGACTGAACAAGACCCTGAGCAACTTTGAAGTTGGCCCAGTGTTAAGCAAGGGGCTGAAATTAAGACATCCAACCTCATTTGTTCCTCAAGCCTACAACTCTGTGGAAAATGGAGCGCATATGTGTAAGGCTTCCAGCTCTCGCCTTTAGGAGATGCTTTTTTTGTAGGTTACCATTTGCATTGGGATAAATTCCTCTGAGGCTCCAGTGAGAAATGCCATCCTTTTTTTCCATGACATGCAGAGCACAGAGCTTTACAGCGGTCATTTTGTTCTGGAGAGAAGCAACAAGAGGGCGTGATTAGAGGTTCTGAATAGCCTTAGAAGAAACAGCTTTTATCAGGGTGCAGAGCAGCCATATGTACACCCTTCAAACAGCCTCAGAGCTGACTGGGCACATTTTTTAAAGACACTTCATTGAGAAACATTGGCCACTGTTCAGAATATTAAAAACATAATAAAAAAGTAAAAATGCTCTTCTTCCCTGCTGGTTTTGATTTGTTTACATCAAGGGGAAAACACAGTCCCTGTTGTTTCATTTCAGATGTGCTCTTAAAGTCGGCACACCCTGCACCCCGACATTGCTCATAAATCATTAATGACCTAAGTTTTCAACACCCAACTTTGTTCTGACTGGTTATAGCTCTTCATTACATCTGTCCTGTCACCAGAAGGACCAGTGACAAAAAAGGGCGCTGAGGTCAAGCGATATACGTCCAAGGGAAAGACCTTCCCACCCTGACACCCCAGTATTTACTGTCTGAGTCTCACCAAGGGGGGGTACCAGAGGAGAGAGAAGAGGAATCGGCGGCGCATGGCAGGAGCTGGTTGTGACCCATTTCTCCAGGACACCCCACATAGGTGACAGCCAACATCTCCCAGAGCCCACGTTTCTGAGCTCAGCAGGGTCTGGGAGCCAGGACACGCCACCATTTGGGGGCACAAGCAGCATTTGCCCAGATAATGGTGAAATTTAACCAAAAATACCAGTCTTGTTTGGATTTCTCTCGACTCACTCCAAAACATAAGGTGTGTAAATATCATCAGCTAGAAAAAAATTGCTGATGACTGAAAGTTAAATTTGTCATTAAAAGTGGAAAATAAATGGGGTGTACTCAGAAGCATCTAGACATAGAGAGACTGAGTCACTTTTATGCTAAAGTATCTTCATCAGACCTCCCCAGTGAATACATAAAACGGTCTATTTATTGTAATTGAAGTTTATGATAAAAGTGTTTTCGTATTCTCTATGTATGTACACAGCTATCCAGAAAAACTTATTTTTTCTCTCCCTTTTTTATTCTCCACAACTTCTCCCCATTCTTTTCTCTTTGGAAAGTGTTGCTTTCAAGCAGAGCAAGCAGAGATGCCTGCTCAGCTGTATAAAGGCAGAGGTCAGTTCATGCGGATACCACACCTCCATCTTCTTTGTCCCTGGTCACCTGCAACTGCTGTGACACTGATTGCCTCTCACTGCTGAGGTGCACAACTTCATTTCTCATGGCCTTCTTCTCTTTATCTTCCTCCTTAATGACTCTGAGCTAAGAAGAAAATTGTTGCAATTACTGAAAGGCTGTTGCACTGATCTAAAATAGTTGTAGTTCAAGAAAGGCCCAAAATACAGCATTTAACGGCAAAGCACCCTGATCTAGGGTGGTAAAATCAACTCCAAAGGAAATAACCAACCTACCAAATCCCAAGAGGGTTGTGTGACGGGGGGATCACACTGAGGCCAGCGCGGCCAGTGAGCCCTCCTGCCTAAACAGGACCTTCCATAACATGGGCATCACCCTTGGTGATGAACTCCCCAATCCTTGCTCCCCATCACCTCCACACTATGTTTTTCTCCAACTCAAGAGCGAAGGTGACAGAGCACTTCTGGTCTTGCCCTGGCCCAGAGGTGGGATGAGGTGAGAGGATACAGCAGTGCCAGGATCTAGAAAGCCATCTTGTGTCTCTGCTGGACAGACATGGTGCTCAGGGACCTGCTGAAGACCTAATGTGACATGGACATCACAAAAGCCCACCAGATCAAGCCAGAGAAACCCCAGTGGGTTGAGTTCCCTGCCAAGTATGAGAGGGATTTCAACATTTTGATCGCACCCACATAGAATCATAGAATATCTGGAGTTGGAAGGGACCCATAATGATCATCGAGTCCAACTCCCTGCCCAATCTCATTGGTGAAGAAAGTTAAATAATCATACATGAAGGGACAAAACTGAGAGCAGATCCACCAGTAAGTGCCTACATTAGAAAAAAAGAGTCAGCAAAGTGTATCTTTGCCCCTCCGTGAATGACTCAAAATATGCAGAGAAGTTGTCAAATTTTTCATATGGCTGTTGTTACCAGAGGTTTTGACTTTCTGGAAAAAGGCCAGTGCTTGTGATCAAGCATCTAAAAATTGCATTTGGTCAGAGCAGCAGCACTTCTACAGCTTTGCAGCTCTTAGAAGCAAACAACCTGCTCCAGGGAGACACAGAGCTCCAGAGGGATTGCCACTGTCAATGTCCATCTGTTATTTTTAGATGACAGGCGCTGGGACGAAGGGATGTGAGATTAAAAAAAAAAAACACCAAACCACACCTCTTTTTGAGAGTGGGAGCAGGTCCTGCCATGCCATGGCCCCGTGAGGTGCTATATTGATGGTACTGTGGGACGGCAATGCGGGCTCACCGCCGTGCTTGTCAGCCTCCTCTGGAAGGAGAGCCGGGCAGGTAACCTAATCCCGGGAGTTGTTTTCATTTTGAATCTGCAGGACAACAAGTCCCAGCACACCTGTGGTCTTCTGCATCCTGTGACATCAAACAGTCTGTATTAATTCATATGCTTTTGCAAAATAAGCCCCTTATTTGTGCTGTAAATAATGAGAATGTTTTTTAGTCTCTCCCAGTGACTCAGTTGTTCCGAGGTCCTGGATCCCAGTAACCACCATCTGAACAACTTTGCCATTAGCTTTTTTCAGGACTACACATTGATTTTTATGGGAAGGTGCTATCAGTATTAGTCAGCATCTCAGTATTTATAAAACATACTGTTTGGTTTGCTTTCTTGACTGCAATTATAGAGTGAAAAGAGGTTTCTATTGAACTGAGTGCCCTGATACAGAGGTGTCACTCTCGACCAGGCACAGGTTATCTGAGAATCCCATCCAGCTCAGGATTTGCTTAATTTCTCCTCTCTTCTGCGTTAGTTTGCATTTTGTCAGTGCTTAATTTCCTTTCCTATGGTGATGCTAATTCCCTTGGCTTGTTTAGGCGTCTCTGAAGTTCCTCCTTGCTTTCAACTACCTAAATTAGTTCTGTGTCATCAGCGGATTCATCTGCCTCTACTTCCAAGCCATGTAGCAGCACATTAACCAGCATGGCACGCCTGGGACTAAGCACTGAACTGTGACCTTCTGCCATAATTGACCATTTAATCCTCCTCTTTGCTTTCTCCTAGGACAGCTGTAGAGCCACAACGATAGTTTCCCACTCATCCTGTGACCCCTTAGCTCCCTCAGGAGGGTTTTTGGTGTGACCTTGTTAAAGACCTTCTGGGTATCCAAATGCACCATGTCGACCAAGTCTCCTTCATCCACCGATTTCCTGACACGGTCACTGAGTCGCAATTCTCCCTGTGAGACCTTTCTTCTCTGCAAGCTGCTGGGTCCATGCTCTCCTGCCGTGAGCTATCTCCCTGAAACTTCATTATCCTGCGTTTAAATATCATTTCAAACTAAGTTCCCCAGGACACTGGGGAGGAGGGATGACCTGTGATTCTCCCAGTCTCACCTTAAGGCTTTTTGAATATAAACGTAACCTTTCCTATATCCCAGTCCCTGCTTCTTTCCCTTAGTAAGTCAATCAAGTCCTGTTTAAATTGCTTAAAAATCCCTGCCCAGACAATCCTCCTGCCCCAGGAAAGACCTTCTGAGACAAGCTGTGGATGTTTGCAGTTCATGGCTGGGTTTCTCTCTGGCGCTCTGCAGGGAGGTCTACAAGGCAAATACCTGACATGCCCACTTCATCTACATTTAACCCCCAAAATAAAACTGCAGGGTCTATCAAGCAAATAGACCGAAGTGTGAGCCAGCTCATCTCTGGAAACCGTGCTGAAATATTAGCATGGGGCAGTGCTTCAGGTAATAATGCCTCAGGGGGAGATCAAAAAGAGACTGCAAGGACCTTTTTGAGATTTGTCTTCCTTCTCAGCCTCCTCCCTTTCTACTGAAGCCCAGGAGGGTCAGAGGAGTCTCAGCGCCCAGCAGTTTTATATTCCCTTTGCCCCCAGCATGCACCCCACTCACACATTCATTTGGATTTAAGACACATGTGTTCTCCAGGTATCCTTCTCAGTTTCCACAGAGGGACTCCCAGTATGAGAGGAACCTTTCCGTTTATATACGGTTCACATGTTCCACATTGCATACAGAAACAGGACCAGGTGATTTACTGTAAACTTCTGTAATGAAACCATTCCTGCATCTGGGGCTTGGCTTTAAAAACTCCTATAATTCCTGTTCTATGTCCTTGGGTCAATGGGGTTTCTTCCCAGCAAAATCAAAGGGCTGGGTAAGCCAGAAAGAACATGTAATATAAGGGAAGTATGGGAAGTATGTAAGAAAATCAGACTTGGCTGGACAGAGATGGAAATGGTGCCGTATTGCAGAAGGCAGATCATCACTGGATTAGCTCCTAAGTGTCTATATGGTGTGGACCCATTGGCAACCAGCTACCCCAATATCCTGAAGTCATCCTGAGTCTTTCCCTTATCATTAATGGGCTTTGGATGAAGCCTCGTATTCTTTGACTTGCATCCCAGTATAAAATACCAAGATTTTCCTGCTTATCTCTTTTTTTTTTTTTAAAAGCTATCAAAACCTGAGTCCTTTACCCATTGTCAGCAACTTTGTGTTACATTAGAAAAGCATCCCTATAAGTATATCCACAACACAGGGGCAGTTCAGCACTGGGCAGAAAGCAGCCTTCAGAGGAGGGAGCTGCTGGAAACCTCCTAAAACCCATCCGCTTTCCAAAAATATTAATTTCAGCACATTGCCTTCCAGGGGTTTTCCACCTAACGCTGGCCACTTATCCTCACCCCTCTCTTCTCTCCTCCTGCAACCTGGTCAGAGTTTCTCCTCTTCCCAGATGGGCCAAAGCAACCCATACCTAACGGCGGGGTAAGAGTGCAGTGGTCCATGGCGTGGGGAGAAGGGAGCAGGGAAAGCAGTCTTTTCTGCCCTGTTGTAGTGCAGGTCAGCTACCTGCTCTGCCACAAGGTCCTGATCCCAAAGGAAAAATCCCTGAATCCAGGCACTGTTTCAATCTATTTAGCAACCCTAGTGGGTTTCTCTCTTCCTGGTGACTGCCACACTTGTAGACTTGATATTTTCCTACTCAGATGAATATTCCTATGCATTTCGAGTACGGTTAGGCTCTGCCTTAGTCACAGCCCAGGAGACAACAGCCACATGGACGGTCATCGACAGTGACTCCACGCCATCCCCCGCTCCTGGGAGGTCTGCCTGAAACTCAGGTCAGCTCTGCTCTCAGGACCCTGACAGAAAGGGAAGGCGGGACTGAAGGCGATGAAGACATCCCACCGGCACAGCCCGAGCCCCAGTGCGCAGCCCTGCACAGCGTCTGTCTGAGCCAGTTTCCCTTCAGACGACTGGAGGCTGTGTACCTGGCAAGGTACATTGGGATGCAGCGGCAGGACAAAGACGGACACGCGCATGTATTTTTTTACCAAAATCACAAGGTAGCTTTGGGTACCTCCCACCATCCCATTTTTTGACAAACAACTGCCTCCACGGGCTCATCTTCCTAAGCTAAAGGGCTAATCTGCATCCAGTGCTGGATCAGGAACATGCCAAAAAAAGAAAAATCTTCAAAAGACTTGGCTATCTACCTTCAGGTCAAAGGAAGAGGTTGAAAATTTCTCACTGAAATGCAGTGCAAAAACATCTGCCCTTATATCAAACACTTTCAGGGTGATGAAAAATTGCATTTCTTCCTGGTGTTATTTACATCCAGCAATTAGCATGCTTGGCACTGTCTTCAGAGCACCTGTCCCTTGGAGATCTCTCTTCCAAAATCACATCCTTTCCCCTTTCTCTCTACGTTATCTCGTTATTTGTTCTCTCTTTCTCCTTATCCACAGAGGAACTTCTTTCTGTGTCCCCTGGAAGGACTGGTCAGTGGATTGGCCACATCCATCCTGACCCAAGTCCTCCAGCAAAAGGGAAGCTACCCCAACCCGGGATGAATGGAGGTGGGTTGCTTTGGGTCGAGAAGAACGTGTCTCGGCTGTCCTCAGAGCAGGGCCGAGCGGTGATGAGATTCGCTTGGTTCAGCAAAATTCCTTCTCTCCCACTCTTGCATTTCCCAGTGGAAGTATTTGTCCTGGAGCAACAGGCGTGGCCGCAGTGACGCTACCGCATAGCAAGGACATGACACCGTGCGCGGGCTGCAGGGAATAGAACGGAGGGTGGAGAGTGCAGTGCTAGAGCTAGCTTTGGGAAGGGATCCGGATGGAAAAATGAGCTCAGAGCTGGTCTGATGAGTTCAAGGTCATGCAGCCACTTTGCAAAGTCCACCACCTGGGCAGCCTTGCTTAGGAGAGCCCTGGGAGTGAGGGTGATTGTGATTTTATGTAGATAAAAATATATAAGTATATAAACATATATGAATATATGGGGGTTTACATATATATATATATGTATTTACCAGGAGTTTTCAGTCCAAGCAAATGAAACTGTGACTCAGCTGCAGTGACAACTGCATATAGGTCCAGATAATTTAAGGGGCATTTTATCCAAATCCACCCTTTCCACTCACCTCCGACCTGTTGTTATCTGTTCTGGCTCTCTCCCTACCCTGCTGCTTCTCGTTTGTGTGCAGATTATCTGAGAGGACACATTATCTGAAAGTGGGGATACCTTAGTGCTTCTTTTAAGAAGTGGGGCTTTGTGCACTATTTCAAATACAGCTTTTCCATCTGAAAACGTGGTCCTATGAGGTGCAGGACGGAAGAGCCATCCCTTGCTAAGAGGGCCACACACAATGCACCGACTGCATCGTCTCCAGACGTGATTCAGGCAGCAGAGACGGTCAGCCTAAAATTAATCCTTGTCTGAAAAGGTATTACGGGAAAAAGTTGTCGTCTCTCCATCCTGATTGTGCTGAAAGTCTGGCCCATTTAGGGCCGATTGTGTCAGCAGGCAGCTTGATATTCCTATTCTTTGGGGATGGCAAAGTTTTTTGCTGTTTAAAAGTCATAGCAGAAAGGCTTCTGTGGGCTCAGCGTCATGAAAAGGCCGTGGAAAATCACCTAGCCCTTTCCAGCTGCCCCATCAGAACGCTGTTACATGGGAATTAAATGGGTGTTTTAATCAAAAGGGCAACGGAAATTATAAACCATAGCTTATTTTGGGGGCGGGCCATTTTTAAGATCCAAAAGGGATGCTCGGCTTAGGAGGGGGGAGACAGTGCACCAAGTGTTCCTGTTTGTGTACAGATGAGTCCCAGAGCCCTCCCGTAATGAAGATGATGGACAAACACACCCTCAGCAGAGGAGCTGTTCAAGTTTTCAGACGAAATGAGACAAAAAAGGGGTGCAGTGGTAGGCTTCTTTTCAAAACAAAACAGAGTTGAACCTTTCCAGTAAGTTGTCCCTAAACCTGGGCAAAGGAGGAAGGTACCAGGATCTGACAGAGACCCGATGTGTGATGGAAGAGCAGGATGGGGCATAACCAGCACCATACGCAGGGGCCAACACGCACCAGCGTGTGCCCAGCATGTGACAACGGCAGCCGCTTGTCACGTGCAGACACTTGATGGGATGTTTCTAAAAGGCAGGACCCGAGTACAACTCACGTAGTCTACAAGCCCTTCCCTCTCTACACTGGAGGGCCCTCAGGAGGGATGGTGCCAGGGAATGAGGCGTGCACCAGGGAATTGCTCTGACAGGCCAAAACCAGCTTCTGGGGTGGTCACCCCAAAATAGACATCCTCAGAACAGAGGCCTGGGTCTATCTTTATGCCAGCAGCTCCAGTTCAGACTCTGGCTGCGCTTGCAGAGCAACCCAAGGGTCCATGGACCATCTCAGGGACACATCAGCAGAAATCCACTGCCGAGTTAAGGACCCTCCTCCTGGACCGTGGCCCCTCAGCAGAAACTTCACTGAGGGCAGAAAGTGATCCAGGAGTAGAGATCCCAGGTCGAGTTGGATTCTCCTGCTAAGCCGTGAGTGGTGGCACCCAACAGATGGATACAAACCAGCGATAAAGAAGGAGGACAGCCCAAAACAAGATCCTTGCTCAAGGTCTTTTTTCTGACTGCAAATTGAACCAAGATCCGGTGCAGCCGTATCTCTGCCGTGCGGCCAAAATACCCCTTGTACGATGTTACACGACAGCTGTGAGGGTCAACTGGTGTCTTCCCCTTGAGCACTGCTGTGTCCAGAAACATGAGCAAGGCAGCACAAGGTCCCTGTCTCAACTAGCAGATGTCCCTCTATGACTGCTGGAGGTTCATATACACTCAGGTTAGGAAGGAGCAGGCAGGTATAGTCCAGGTCAGAGAGGGGAGAAGTGTGGGACTGGACAGGAGCACAGCTCCTGGCTTGTGTAAGTCTCTTCTCTTCCTCCCAAGCAGGAGCACAAAGGTTGTCATCACAAAAGCGGGTAAAAATTCAACCCATTCACCTGGGAAACAGCAGCGTGACCAGCAATAAGCAATGATTTCTGGGCATATTTATGAGCACAAGCAAGTCCAGGTGTTATCAAGACGGTCTGAACATCCCCAGGTCAGGGAGAAAGCACCAGTTTGGACTTTGAAGCTTGCTTACCTGTAAGCGGATAAATTTACAGTTTCCACCTTCATTTTAAATGAAGTGAGCCAGGGCAGGGAAGGAGAGGTTTTGCACTGATGTCCCTGTACCAAAGTTTCCTGGAGATTTAAGGCCCTCAGCTGGTGAGTTTTATCATCACGGCACTACTGCAGACATTGGCACAGTCACGTTCCCATCGGCAGGATGGTTGGGTGCCCTCTCCTTGCTCTGCTGTCACCCCCTGCACCCAATCGCGCCGCCCATGACGGTCACAAATCCTCCCCTGAGCACCCGCCAACTCCTCCAGCATTCCTGGCGTCCCACCAGCTCAGTCCTCACCCGCTGCCCAGCCAAACGCGACATATTTAGCTCTGCTTTTTTTTATTATTATTTTTTTTTAATCTCTCCCCTTATAAATCAACTTCTCCGGACTGTGAATCACTGCCTGTGCTGTTGCCTTTCCATTAGGCAATGTTCACTTGCCAAAAATCTTGCAAATTGCCCTCTGGCAGCCATCCTGGCCAGGGCCACACTGCCCGTGAGAAAACTGACACTGTTGCTTCTCCTCTGAACATAATTGTTCATTTTATTGCTGCTCTCACACTCACATTGCTTATCTTACAGACACCCAAAGCAAACCACCCTGCCGTGAAGCTGCCAGTCTAACTGGGGTTAGGAAATCTCTCCCAGTGCTTCACAAAAGATTTTTTTTTTTTTTTTTTGCATTGGACAAAGCTGGCATTGCTGGGATCAGAGTCCTTTGTCTGGGCCAGTTTCGTGCCAGTTGCTCACCCCTTGTGGCCTGTCCCTCTAATGAGATGTCACCAGTACCGGCCCATGAGAAGGGAGGCCAGTCCACATGGTCGCCAGTCCACATGGTCACCAGCCCATGACCAGGTGTGACCAATTTTTCTTGTAGCCCAGCAAGGGACTATAGTAGGGGAAGAGGGTGGGAGGAAAGAGGGAGATCCTGGAAGGTGCTGAGCTCTCAGACGTCTCTGCAACTCCATATTCAGCACATCCCTCTCGGACCCTCATGCAGGACCTGATTAATTACTGTTATTTCTACAAGGGGACACCTGCAGACCCTGGAGGAGGTGGAGGCTCACGTGCCAGCCGCATGCCAGCTGCTATAGTCATGCAACGATGCCGACCTCGAAGCTCCTGTGGGCCGAGCAGATACGGAGCAGGCGGACTGCCATTGCCCGAGACACCGAGTAACCGGCTCTAGGGCTCCCAGGCATCCCGCAGCACGGCCAGTCGCACACACGTGGGCTCTGAGACATGGGAGGTCATCCAGCTTCTTCCATCTTTCTAATGTTGCAGTTACGATTTCTCCTGAGATGCAATTTAAGCCGTATAAACTCCGGTATTTGAACTTCATAAGTTTTTAAAAACAATTTCAGGCAATTATAAAAAGGTGTATTTTGTAGCAGCTCTTTCTGTAGCTCCCTTTCACTTACTTAGACTGAGGTAGATTTTAAGTTATTCAGTCTCCACGCCCCTTTTGCATCAGAAAATTCACAGTTGCAGGCAGAACATGGAGTTTAAATTTGGTACTCTACAACTCAGCTGAGGGCCTTACACCCACACAGAGAACCTGTCTTCCCCAAAATTGCTGAAGTATCTTCACTCTTACTGATGTCAGAAACCGAGGACTGCATCTTCAATGGCCACAAATCAGCATGGTACAACTGAGGCCAGCTGACTTACTTAAAAGTGAAGCCTTAACTTTCTTGAGATGTGGTCTCATGCTGAATTAAAAGAGGATAAGAATAGAACATTTCAGTTGGAAAGGACCTACAATGACCATCCAGTCCAACTGCCTGACCAATTCAGGGCTGACCAAAAGTTAAAGCACGTTGTTAAGGGCATTGGCCAAACGCCTCAAACACCGACAGGCTTGGGGCATCGATCACCTCTTTAGGAAGTCTGTTCCAGTGTTCGACCACCCTCTCGGTTAAAGAAATGCTTCCTCATGTCCAGCCTAAACCTCCCCTGGTGCAGGTTTGAACCATTCCCATGTGTCCCACCACTGGATCCCAGGGAGAAGAGCTCGGCACTTCCCGCTCCCCTTCCCCTCCTCAAGAAGCTGCAGAGAGCAATAAGGTCACCCCTCAGCCTCCTTTTCTCCAGGCTAGACAAACCCACAGCTACCTCCCGCAGCTCCTGCCAGCCCCCGGGATGTCTCAGACGCCCCGCGGCATCTCAAGTTATTGAGCTCTTCAACCCCACTGACTGCATCCAAAACTCACTGATAAACCACCCACTCCCTGGACCGCGGCAGCGCTCACCCCTCTGGGCTCCCACCTCTTTTACTTCGCTCACGCATATGTGTGTATGGGTTTCTTTTCATTTTTAATATTGCTAGACAAGATTTAATGCCACAAGATGGCAGCATAAAATCACCTTTTCCCCAGTTTGTGTTCAGTTTGCACCAGAGCCCATGTCATGGAGAAGTCCGTGGTCTCACCCCAGGGACGCCCACAGGAGGAGAAAATACCCAACTCCACCAAGTGCTGAGCCGGGATGCAATTTTTTTCATCGCTTAACCATCTGCAGTTTCAGCATCCACTCATTGCAAGCGCTTTTGTTTTGCTGAGTTTGTCCATCTTGCAGGCACTCATCTAATAACCCCGAGGTGACTCTAAACCTGCTTTGGACACCCAGAGCCTCTTCGCTTCACCCCACAGCACCGAGGAGCTGGAGAAGCCGGTTTGATGTGCTGAGGGGTGTTAGTCACTGCGGATGAGGCGAACAAAACCCACAGGTTTTAATGTGCTCAACCTCGGGCAGATCAGTCCTGAGGGCACCCAGCAGAAAGCTGGGGGGTTTCCTTCTTTTTTCCAGCTTTGCATCTCCACGCAGGAAAAAGCCTCTGTAAGAGGGGATGCTTGGGCTGAGAAAGAGGAGACGAAGGCTGCGGCGAGCCCCGAGCAGCAGCAAAATCAGAGGAATATGCACAAGCCAAGGCAGTGACACGGTACGGTCAGACCCAGAGGTACGGCCCGAGCTGCTGCCATTCCTTCCTGTCCCCTCCCTTAATCCCTGCTAAGTGTCTCAGAATCTCCCAGTTTCCTTTTCCACTTTGGGGCTGTTTGCTGCTGCAAATAAATCAGCACCAGGAAAATTTCCTGGGCACCAACCTCCATCCTTTACACTGTTGTATAATTAGCAGCCTCTGGTACAGCCTGGCTTGCGGCCACTTGCACAGTTCGGAGACCGGCATGGGTCCTGGACCATTCCCGCAGGGCGAGGGGGAAAGGGCTAAACACTGCAAACATCCACAAAATCATGCTGGGAGCCTTAAACACGCCGGTGCGGATGCTGTCCGGATGGTCCCCTCTGTGCGTGGCCGCATGGACAACTACAAGTGTCCGCTTCGTGCCACTGACTCAGGCTTAACCACAGGGTGACACTAAAGGGGTTCTCTGCTCGCCGCAGATTGGTAACGATTTGTGCGAGGAGGGATGTTAAGCCAAAAGCTTTGGAGACGGACCGCTGCCAGCACCCTGCCTTTCCCACCTACCGCTTTCCCAACGCAGCTGGCCAGAAGGAGCTCTCTCTAATTACTTCTGGGTAATTAGGAGCCCCTTACCGTCACAGCACCCATGTCTGCTTTCTACCAACCTGCATCCTACCGATGAGCGCGCGGTGGATACGGCAGGGGAGAGGACGCTGCAGGTTTTGGAGAAGGGAGAGCAGGGTGAGGGGGGGTCACATAAGCGGTCACAGAGCCCCACGGCGATGCCAGGGCCACCTCTCCTCATCACATGCTCAGGGTGGCCTTCGCCGCTGCGGAGGCTGCTAATTTTAAGTGCCTCTTAGTAAACAATTGCTATATTTAGTGCCTCTGAGAGCAACATGAGCCTTGTTTTAAAGGCTGGATTGCTGGTGATGGAGGCAGAAGAGTGAAGGGGCGAAGTGGGATTGCCCTGCGAGGTTTTTCTGGTGGGGAAGGGAGAAGTTAACTTGAAGCCCCCATATGAAGGGAGCATGAAAACCACCACCGGGCCAGAACACGTGAAGCTTCGGTCCAGCCTTCAGCGCTGCTGCTCACCTCTCCTCCTTCCCTGACCTGGCCACGCACAGGTCTCCAGTGCATGGAAACCTCTCCAGGCAAAGGCAAGTCCGTGGAAGTGGGTGATAAGAGCAGGACAACACCGCTTGCTCGTGGGGTGTACACCACGACCCAAGGCTGAATGGCACAGAGAGAAACAAGCCGTGGACCCTTTATTAAAAGCCAGGGTCCTGAGACGTTCAATTCTCAATGTGTCTTGAGATGTATCAATTGAGCGAGCACCGACATAGATCCCCGGTTAGCAAAAGCAGACACCATCATCATATTGTCTGCACAAAGCACAAAAAGGAGCTTTGAAGCCCTGATTACCAGCATAGCAGCTTTTCTTGGATATCCCACGATGAAGAAGCCACAGGAGAAAGCAAGCCCTCGGCTTTTCCTGGGTCATAGTCTCATGTGCCAAAAGGATTTGGTTTTCTCCTCTGCTTCCACTTTGCAATAGATTTGGCTTCTGAGAAATCAACTCTGGCTCCTTGACATTAAGCTCGGGCAAAAGTTGAGCGATTGAAGCGGGACAGATTTTTTTATCTTTTTTTCTCTTCAACTCAAGCACACTGCGCGCTCTTCCCACAGCACAACTCCCTCTCAACTCAGTAACACCATGAAAAAGGGTTTGCTTCTGAGATAAAATGGAGAAAAACATCGTAACATCAACGTACTGCACTCCTTTCCAGCAGCCAGGAAGCCATCCACCTCCCCACGACAGCAGAGAATCAGCACAACTTAGGTGAGGTTGGAGAGAGTCAGTCAAAGATGGTGCCTCCTCTCCAGACATCTCTCTTGGGATGCACTGACTCACCCTCTGGAGAGGTTTTTCCCCCTTCTCTCTGTCCCTTTCCCTCTCTTTGTTGTCTCTAGAAGGACCCTCTGTAACTCAGTTATCAGCTGGATATCCTACTTCTAAATAGGTGCAGTTAGGCAACGTGACTCCCACCCCAGATCCTTCGTAGAAAAGCACAAAGCGAGTACGCACGCTTCACGTGGGGTAGCAGGTGCCAAAATACGACACATTCTTCACTCCTTGCATGAACCCTTGGCCAGCAACCAGCCAGATGGATAAACAAAATGCAGAGAGATAAGGCAACAGCTAAAGACATGTCTTCTTCATCCTGAAAACTTTTTTATTTTTGGAAACTGTTTAGACATCTTAAAACTATGCTGATGTCTACATTTTGTTCACTTGACTTTAAAAAAGAACAGGATTTATAGCTCTAAGGAAAAAAATGTTTTTTCTCGTTCCAGATGGCACCTTTCACAAGGTCAAGACAAAACCTTGCTAGTTACTAACAGCTGTGCCTACTGACACACATCTGCACAGTTCAGGGGCTGCTTAGACTGGGGGACAGTACTCCTGTTAAGATGGAGGACGTGCAATTAAAGCATAAGGCAACAACTGGCCTCATTAACAAAGCGGCACATTGTACACAAGTCCTCATGGAAGCTGTTAACCCAGGGGAAGAAGAGCAGAGCCAAACACCATTCGGGTTAAACCCCCAGCCCTGCAGCGAGGACAGCCATTTGCCAGAAGGTAGGCTCCAAAAGCAAAAAGCCGAGCTTCAAACCCTCACGCTACAAAGCCTCCTAGCAAGAAAGCGTCCTCTGAGGACACAAGTGTCAGCCCGGGTGACACCAAAGCATGAAATGCCACTCTCGGAAACGAGCTGTTGGCCTCCATGCACCACGGCTCGTAACGTCCCTGCCCGACGGTGCAGAAGACGCACGTGCCCGTTCTGCATTTGCTGTAGCGGCACCGAGCGCTGCTAAACCGGGTCGAGGCTCAAAGGGCAGAACGAGTTCTGCAAAGCCTTCTCTCTAAACCCACACAGTTCAGGGGATCCCAAACCCTGACGATCTGCGAAGCCTGCGCATCTCCTGACTCTGCACCCAACTCCTCTTCAGGACACACTGGAAGTTGGCGTGGCTGCCATTGGGCTTATGGTTTATCGAAGAAACGCGTGTCCCAGCAAATACTTGCCTACACAATCAGAAAACTCTTTGAGGGAAACAAACCATGCGCACAAACACACACACACACATGCTTCAGTGACTAAAACTAGAACCCGTTTTAAAAATAAACAAGTTTCTTTTCAGGAAGCCTATTTGTGTTAATGGAGAATCCTCTCGCTAAACTGAGGGGCAGCTTGAATACAGCACACAGATGGTTTCTCACTTACCACAGTCCTGTGAGCTTTGCACTAACCGGACCTTTTTGGTCCAGATCACATTGCTGGCATAGGAAAACCCCCGTTCGGAGAGATTCTTCCATGCAAAGCATGTTTACGTGATGCAATTCTTACACTGGGTGATCAGAAATTTTTATTTCCATGCAGACTGCTATAGGTGATTACCTTAAGGCTCCACTGGGAACCAGTTTGTCTCTCCACCCAGAAGGTAAGTTTTAGCTTGGATGTCTTCCCAAAGTTTTAAGCGGTGCACATTAGGACAGCCTTGTTGCATTACTTTTATTCATTGACCCCAAGCTAATTTTCAAAGCTTTATCTTGTTAAATTTCCCTTTTTCGTCAACTTTATGTGTAGTCATTTTTTCAAGCACATTTGAGTGAATTTTCAAGCAGTTCTAGTCGGTCACTGCAAGAGGTGTCACTGCTAGAGGTGCTGTTCAGATGAAGATGTGCTCTCCAGATCACACAAGGAGGCTGGCAGGCTCCTAAACAAACCTCGCCAGGCATTCCTTATCCTTGGCAGCGGTGTTCGGTCTTCTCGTGGTTCAGCAGCACTGGCCTCTCTGCGCAAATGTGGAGGAGAAACTGCTTGCGCCCAAGGAAGGACATCTGTTTGATCAGCCTTCCACCCCTGGCTGGTCTGGCAGTGTCTGCCAGCCTTTTGCTTTATTGCAGAAATAGTTTAACATGAGAATGAATCTTGTTGATAAAGCAAGCACATTTATACACAACTGGGACCAATCTGAACATAAAGGGAGGGACACAAGGATACTCACTGTATATCAGAGGCTCTGGGGTGCCACCTCCTCTTGCACAAATAAAAATCACTCAAGTATGAGATGCAGCACCCTCACAGAGAAAATTAAGCTTACCAAGCTGTATCCTAAGGTCTCAACACTTCAGAGATAACCCAGGGCTGCCCAGCTTGTATTTGGACTGAGCATAAGTCTAGGATAACTGCACTTAAGAAGTTTAATTGAAGCCCATGGCGGGTATTACATATAGGCTCCATGGAAAATATATTTTTAATCCAGATGTAACATTCCTTCAAAATTCCTTACTAGTGGGAATGGCCTTGGCCTCCCTGAGAAAACTCTTCAGCATCAGTGTTGTCATTCAGAATTTCAGACCTTCTTTTCTGAGGGTCAGGGGTGAAAACCTCACCTATTTTGGGTATTGCTGTCCAACAAAAGATAGAGTTTCATCACAGAGGTAGTTCAAGAATGCTGCTTCTCATCATCCTCCTTCTTGCCCACACTCCCACATAAGTTTGCACAGTGTTTTCCAACTTGGATTAGTTGCCCCAGTTACAGCCATAGGCTACACTCCAGCTGTATCTGCATTACCAAGGTAGTTTGGCGATTTTACTTTGTACTTTAGTCTGGTGCACAGGCATGAATGCTCCTTCCACAACATGGTCAAGCATGTTTGAAGGACAAGTGATAGTTTAGACTTTGATATTGTCTTTACAGGCTGCACCATACCTGGGGAGGTCCTGGAGAAATGCACCTGGTTTAGTTTCCTTAGAGGGAAGCCTAACTTGTACACCTCAAAACCATTCTGTGAACCAAACCAGTTGTTGAAAAGTGGGAATGACTGGGGCACTCCTTTCAAAGTCAAGATACTATTCCAGACCAAACATGGACACAGTCTCCAACACCACTTTCATCTAGGCTGTGTGTGTCTCTGCCTTGCAGCGCTGCAATTCCTCTGATAACTTCCTCCAGACTGGCTGAGGGAACCGAGAGGGAAGACAAATTCCCCCACGAAATTATAGGCAGATTTCCTGAAGCCCAAAGACCTACACAAGCTGATAGACAGGTGACACACAGAGTGAAATATGTAGTGATACAAAGTGATTTCTGTGCTAATCTGTACAAGGCAATGACTGTGCCTCTAAGGTGCAATTCTTTGAACAAACAGTTAAGATCAAACGGTACATTGAGTATCCGGATCTATCTCAAGATCCTCCTACTCCAAGCTTTGCAGGAAGGGAGAAAACCCCTATTTTTATAACATTGAATAGAAGAGTTGCAAGTTACTGAGTGAAGTGTTCAGGAAGTACCAAAGCACCCAGTCTTTTTATTACAACATTTATTTTAGTATAGAAGGCACTTACAATACAGAAAGAAAAAAAAATAAAATATGATAGGCACCAAAAGTGAAGTTAGAATTAAAATGACAAAGAAACAGTTTACCAGACAAAAGGAGCACCCTTCCCTGTTAACAATACAGCACACAGAAATGAAGCTATTGATGACTAATTTTTTAAACAGTTGGGGCATATTTTTTTTTAATAGAAAAAGATAAAGACTGTTCTATTGTGAACTGAAATTAAAAAAGAACCCCTCCACACACCTGTACAAGGATTTAGGAGTTGGTGGTGTTCACAAACATGGGGCCTTTCAGCTCCGGCACTGCAGGAGGTCCTGGTACATCTCAATGAGGTGAGCGGCCTCTCTCTGCCCAGAAAGCACAGCACCGTGGGTAGTGGAATAATACTTCCTGTGAGTGGCCTCCCCTGAAAACATCACCTGCATCGGCTGGAGAGGACAAGAAAAGCAGAAAAGCTCAGCAGCTTTGGAAAGCAGACATGAGGCAAAAAGGAGACAAAACTTTCTGTGCCCTCCCACATCCCCACGAGCTGACACCAGTCTTTTTAGAGTGCTGGTTCTCGAAATCCTGATGTGGTGCACCACAGGGACAGGCAGAGCACGTGTCTGCCAAGGTCAAGCTTGCCCTCGTTGCTATGCAGAGCTGTTTGCAGGGCTGAGGCACCATCACAGAGCCAGACAGTAGCTCCAATAACCTCAAACAAATCTGCATGAGTCACTGAACGCCTTACTTCTCTGTCAACTCCTCTTTTTGCTCCCCGAAATTATACTTCAGTCTTTTAGGCAGTAAGGATTTATTTTTCTGGACTGCAGTTTCAGAAGGAAAAACAGTTATGTCTCAAAATCCACAGGGTGAGACACAGTGTCTTACCTCTTACATCAACAGCTAGGTGCTTGCTAAAATTGCTGCCAACTCAGTTCGGAGGCAGGAATTGCAGGTACCTCTCTTCCCCGAGAACTACAGAGAAAGATTCCTAAAGCTCCTGCTACTTTTTTTTAATAGAATTCTGTGCCGAACAAAATTACGTGGTGGGGTCAGGCTCTGGATGGAGGAGACGGACTGGGCAGATGCTTTGAGGCTGCATATTCATCAGCCATTGTCTTTGGATTTGGACACATAACCCTGAACGATGGGGTGAGTTTGGCTTAACACATTACCGCTCATCAGCTGAGCTGTGGTAACTATCTCCATGTGTGCGCTTGTTCTCCATGCTATATTCAGAAAGTAAAGGCAGTGTCTGAGGAGCAAATTCATTGTCTCCTGCCAATGCACAAGTCCCCCAGCCAAGGACTGGGCCTCCCTCACCCTCTACTGCCAACACAGAAAGATTTCCTAATATGCACCTCTGACACATTCAGACCTAGCCATTAGCAGGGATCGTGCATTTAATGCTCCGTATTCAGACTGTGCTTTAAAACAGAGTAACGTGTTTTCCTAGGGAATTTTGAACAGGCCAATAAGGCTAATGGTCTTTAAACACAGAGATCAGAATTCCTAAAGCCAAGCAGATGCCGAGCTCTCGATAACTTCAGAGAGAGATGCGGGAAGCCCTGAGATGTTGGGGTTCCAAACATTAAAGGTAAAATCCTACATACATTATTTGTCTGCAGGGCTATGTATAAAAAAAAATGGAAAACACACTACTGGAAGCCCAACCTGTCTCTTTCAACCTCCCCTCAGAAAACCCACGGCCCACCATCATGTTAGTATTCTTCCCACAGAACTGATTGGGGCCATACTTACAGCAGTTTTGGAGCTTTCAGCATAAGGCAGTGGTTTAGCGAGTTTCTCTACGTCAGCCCCGCTAGACCCAACTTGGGTGTAAGAGTAGGATCCACGGAAGTTGGGATTGCTGCCCCAGGAGGACCGCAGGATCCGGCGAGGTTTCGGAATGTTTGGATTCCCTGGGTGGAAAGCAGGGGAAGACAAAAAGTAAGACCGTGTCTCAAAGAAAACATGACGATGCCTGTGCAAGTTGTGGAGTGGCATGTGTTCAGTCTGATTTACTGAAAATACATCCTAGCAGAGCCTGCAGGCTACAGTAAAGAGGCCCTAAAACAGATCTCTTTTCTATTACTGAGTTGTAAATATCTATATAACAGAAATAGCATCCCTTTTAATCTCAGCTGCAGTGTTCCATTTTGGGAAAGATCATTAAAATGCTTATGTTCCTAAGAGATTGGGAAGCTTCAGGGAACCCTGGACACAGTTTGTTTGAAAATACAGAACATTTCCTGGTCTCATTTGCCATGGTGGTAATCAAGTGTATGATTCATCTCACCTAGGTATTTAATCGGGTGCCTAGTCTAAACTGGATGTTTAGGTAGTCTTGTGAAAGAGGTTTGCTACCAAACAGGGATGGAGATAAGGATGTTAGAAGGCAAATCCTCACTATGCAGGTGCATAGGAAAACCTGTCAGAAAGTTTTCAAAACCTGTATTACTCACTCCAACTGCTACTCAGTTGCTCCCCATAATTAACCTAAAATTCAACAGACCCATTTTGTGGGATCCACA
The DNA here is from genome assembly GCA_025311575.1 of Elanoides forficatus. Classification (NCBI taxonomy): domain Eukaryota; kingdom Metazoa; phylum Chordata; class Aves; order Accipitriformes; family Accipitridae; genus Elanoides; species Elanoides forficatus. The sequence continues at coordinate 45,032,511 of JAOBAS010000052.1, forward strand.
TGGTATGAAAAGGCGGCTTTTGAGGCTGGAAGTAGAATTTCTAGATTGCTGTAGGATTTCCACTGCTAAGGGGATATAGGACCTAAAGGTGAGGAGCACCTGAGGGAACCAATGATACGGCCATCATCAGCCATCGTCCCCATCCCAAAGAGTACAGGAGCACATGGGATCCAGGACTGTAGCCAAAGCAGCTCACCAGCTGGTGCCACAAAAGCCTCGCGTAGAACTGAAATAGGGAGGGTCATATGTTGGAAAGCCTCTTGCTAGGCTGGTTTGAGACCATCTCAGTGTCATTAACCGAGCTTTTGTGGGTGTCCTGTGATCATATCTGGCTTGGCAGGAGAGGAATAGGGAGACGGGACATGGAGAATTGCAATGAAGATAAATTCTCTCTGCAGGAGAGCTGAGACCCACCCTTGAGGCAACCTCCCACAGCCAGGCAAGGTTCAGCTACTGGAGTCTGCAAGATTCTCAGCACAAGAAGCAAGAGTAATTGAAACACGTTTGCATCTTGCACAGTTCCTGTGCCTGTTTCAGACCCGGACTCTGTAACACTTCAGCATGCTTAGCCTGCTATGAAGATGATCCAAACTCCCCCACTTTCTTCATCAGGGCTTAGAGAGGGAGATATCCAACTGTACAGACTAGTTAGGCACTACATTATTTAGTCCTACTAAACAATTATTTAGTCATGCCTTTAATTCCTTAAAATCAGGAGCAGGTTAATTCCCAGGTTCAGCTACTGTTTTTAGGAGTATCATGTGTCAGCCAGAACTACGAAATACAAGGCTAAAACAGAGCAAAGGCACCTGCATGGCTTGCCAGAGTACACTGTGAACACTTTCTAACCACTAACCCCCAGATCAAAATATGGCACAGACTAGCAAATAAATATACCCTACAAACAAAACACATCCTACAAATGAATGTTGTTTCAGGAATAAGAACTTAGCATAACAAAGCCTCTAAAATATGCTCCCCCAAGAATCTTCAAAGCAGGAATGCCTGGGATGGAAGTGAAAATCCCAAGGGAGTCTGAGAACAGGGAGCTCTCAGATGCGTCAAGGAAGTAAGTTATCACGTTTTATTTTTAAGGGCTGTGGGAAAACCCAGGAGAACACACCATGAAAGCTGTTAGACAACACAACACCAAACAGGGCCAAAGCAGTCATCCATCACACTGCATTACACAAAAACAATCACACAATGTATTTTCAAATAAAAGGAGTCTCTGCAGTGGGGTGGTGGTGCCTCCTCTGTAGCTGGCGCATGTTCTCATGTTCCGCTGTCAAGGTACCCAGAAGATTTTCAATACAGGAGTCAACAAGTAAGATGTCGATAAAAAGATGATCAACATTAGGAACGCACAGTGTTACAAGCAATGAGATGAGGGCTTGTCAGCCTGCAGATAAGGCCACAGATCTGCTAAAAGACTGAAATTTGTTAATGAAAGGGTTTGTGGAGCCATCAGCCCAATCAACGATTGTATAAATCCAGCAATATTTAATAGAGCAATCGTTAAAACTGGTAAAAGCAACAGCTTTGTCTCTCTCTAGTGTTTCCCATGGATGACCTTGTACTGTGTATACAAGCAGGTAAACAGCAGCCTTCCCACCAGGGAATTATTCTTCACGTAGCAACTTCATCACAAGGGAAACTGCAGCACAGCAACGTGAAGCATGTGGCATTGGGCAGATGGCAGAGCTTCAGGCAGAGACGCCTGAGCCAGCTGCCAGCATGGAGCAGAGCTGAGGAGCCTGGGTGCATTAAAACGCAGCTGTACAGCTCCCAGAACCAAAGCCAGTCTCCTTACCTAGCACTATGCTGTGTGGTGCAGATGTACCGGCTCTCATGAGCCTCTTTAAGGTCCTCCAGCACATCAGACCGTGTGAGCATGATCCGAGTGTCCATTGTGCAACTATTGTGCCCCTGCACTTCTGCATTTATGCACCTTTTAATGTGAGGAGCTGTTTCTAAGAGAAAAATCAGGAGAATTTCATTTCTGCTGCACACAGGAGAAGCTTGGTTGAAGGTCAGACAGGAACATGTAACACAAGCTCTGATCCTGAACTGTTGTTTGGAAGACAGAAACTAGAAAGACTGGGAGGGCCACACTCATTCAAGGAACGTATTTAATTGGACTTTCTCAATCTGCTCTTAAATAGAGAGGTAAACATGTGCCTTTCCCTGCAGATAAAAGTAACAGTTAATACAGATGTGGAAACTTCTAAGTTTCCAAAGAGAGATAAAATGGCTAAAAAAGGATCTTAGCTTTCACTAAAAGAGGAGGGCACAATCTTTATCCCACAGATTTCCACTTGTGAGGCTATGGAAGATAATTCTGTGTGTCTCAGTCTTGTCTTTATTCAGCTACCGGGAGGTGTGGCTACACAGATGTATTGGTTATGGGGCTGATTATGAGACACAGGATTATCGTAAAATCAACTCACAGATCTAAATTAAGACACCTAAATTTAGTTGCCTACCTGTGAGCAAGGTACCTAAGAGCCCATCAAGGCCAACAGAGATCTGTGGTACTACCCACGCATTAGCATCTACAGCCACCAGACAGACATTAGGGCATCCCAGGCATGGGGCTGGTAGATATGATGCAGAACATAAAAGAGATCCATTCCTCTCTAGAGAAATAGCTGGAGGACAGGGAGAACAACTCAGGGCACCTCCAGCCACAGCTTGACAAATCAGTGAGTCCTTCAGAACTGAGCAGGCCTGCAGTTACTGCCTTCAGGCTTCTAACACTCTCAGCTTAGCCATCAGAGAAACCAGAGCAAGACTTCTAATTGTTCAAAGGCATCCCATTTAATCAGATTTAGAGGACACTGCTTTTCAGCCATCCAATTGTGAAAACCTGTAATTGTCAATGGTTCTTAGGTTTGAACAATCCTCGGAGCTTTTCACAGCAAAGCCAGATAATCCGCAACACTAACCAGCATGTGAAATGTAAGGTCACAGAAGCAGATCACCTCTCGGAGAAGAACTCTCAGTGTGAAGTAACACTGAGTCTAAAAGAATGGTTTTAACATAGGACTGGTCTAACACCCTGTGAAGCCAAAGCAAAGGCCTCCATGGGCAATGGACTGGGAAAACACAGCTGAAGATGGGAACCCACCTGGTAAAGCATTAATTCTTTAATAGAAGAATAAGAAATAAGAACTTCAGGGATTTTATAACCAGAACATGAAAGCTACAAAAGGCAAAGTGAACATTAAAAGATTCATACTACCTACTTTCATTACTGAATATAAGGTGCTCTCTATACCCAGTAGAGAAAAGCTTCTTCAGAAGATGTCACAGAGCACCAAGTGACACATGGAAGATCTGAACTGCCTCATGGAAGACTCTTTCTTTCCACCGAGCTTAGGACCCTAGGAGGACTAGTTTCCCAACCCAGTTAGCTGACTTACACTAAGTTGGGTGGTGGGAAACACTTTAAAAGCTGGGTTTGGTGGTGCTAATTGGACCAGAGGAGTCCACTCATTTTCAGAAATGACTACAGTTCGATCACAGACAGAAGGCTGCCTTGTGCCCCTGCAGCCACCTCCTAGCTGGTCAAACCCACTCCCACACTCCCAATGAAACAGATTAGTCGAGAAGACGGTAGGTGCATGGAGAGCCGAGCACGCTTCTTGTTTCAGCCTGCCTGCCACCTGGTCCAGACTACCCCTGAGGTATTGCTGCTTCTGTGAACTTGCTAGGGAAAATGGGAGCAAGGGTAACAGGATAAACCCAGCTACCTTAGCAAGGCCATCCTGGAAGATCTGTGAAAAGGTTTTCTACAAACTAACAAATTTTGGAGGCAGAAAGTGGAACAGGTCATGTTGTGTAATGGGTGCTCCAACAACAGGTTTTCTTCTCGCAGTTTTGAGCGGCTGAAAGGCCACCTCTCAGCTTATGCACAAAATGTTCATTGCAGGGCAAGGCCCTGGAAAATTCAGTCTGAAATTCTCCAGGGTTAGATAACCCAGGATTAGCAGAAGGCTGAGACAGAGCTCACACTGCTGAAGAGTCTGATGGACAGTGACCAGGTGCAGTATCAGCTGGAACAGCAACTGCAGCACATACTGATGACCCAGTGCCAACATATTTCCATCCTGGGGGGAAGAAAGGAACATCCAACACATGTAAACAATAACAGTGAAGGAGCCCAAGAAGGAAGAGGGAGAGTATACTCCTAACTGCCAAACTAAGAAAGACCCAAAGAGCCAAATTCCCACTGACAAATCGAGGTGCTTTAAAAAATAAGCAGTCTTAAGCAAGAGGAGCTGCAACAAACAAGGTTGTTTATACGCTCTGGGAGACATCAGCACTGGAACAACTTGGCCGTAAAGAGGAGAATAGCCTCCTGCTATGCCTGTGTAGGGCAGCAGTTGGCCTGCTGAGGTCAGGAGGAAAGAAGGCATGTATGTACTGACATTGCAACATAATGCAGGGATACCCAACACCGCTGAAAACAGCTCAGGAAGCTGCCCAGAGTCCAGCATTGACTAATTCACCCTACTTCTCTGCAGGCTGCAGGGGAGCCACGGGTTCATCATCCAACATAAATGCGACACTGAACAAGCTGAAACAAGGATTCCGTTTTGGTCACTGCACTAGGGTTTCTGAATCCAAAGTATACCCTATGATTTCTGAAGAGAACAGTAAAACGTAAAACCTCTTCTGGCAGTAGCCGGTTATGCAGGTAGTCCTCAACTTCCCAAGGATTCTTTCTCTAAATCTCTGCATTGTCGGTAGCAAATGTTCTGTAAGCACAGAGGAAAACTACACTTGTGAAGACAAATTTCTCCAGCTAATTGGAGATCCACGGACAACAGGTAAGGATGGAAAGCCACTGGGTGTTGAGATTTGGCTAACACAAGCTAGCAAGCAGATATAAATAGCTTAGTCATAGGACCCATCTCTAGAATAGCATAAAATACACCTAATCTTGGAGGATACTGCTCTTAATTGCTTATAATCATGTATAAATCCAAAATCCTTGTTTCAAGACTGCCAATAAGTCAATCACTATTTCTTTCAGCATTACTACCTTATGCTTGAACTTATAACAGTGTCTCCCGTCAGAGGATCTCCAATAACTCCATAGAAACAAAAAGCCCTTTCCTTGGTAAGGTGTGCAAGCTCTAGAGAAGTGACTGCAGACAAACTAAGGCCCAGCTTGTTCAAATATTACTACCTTTAGTGATTTCATCTTGGATTTTCTCAGCATAATACACATAAGATCTGTCTTGCTCCAACTGCTGCCTTTAATGTGATGTGTGCTCAGTACACGTGAAGCCTGTGAAGTCCAGGAAGATTTAGGTGAACCACTCAGAAACGGAAACTCTCGAGATCAATGGATTCATCAAAATTTAGGCCAATGAGATTTCCATATAGCTTCCTGCTAAATGGGAGTCAGGGATGTGATTCGACCACTGCAACTCAGCTGATGTAAACAGGTTCAACTCCACTGGCTCTAAGAGAGCTACGCTGCTTTCCACAGCTGAGATCAGTCCTCAGGAGTACCAAGTCCGACAGCTCCAGCTGCTGAAGAGTTATTTGTGATTAAATAAAGCAGAGGATGTGGAATCCTCAAGCACTTCTGCCCACCACTTCCTGAGCTGGTTATCAGCCCCTCTGTATAAATAGCTTTCAGGAACACCCAAGCAGAAGGTATGCCAGAAGCACACGCACAGCCCATTCAAAGGGACATAAAATGCCAAAGAACTAAAAATTACTTCAGTGCATTTCCTTCCTAGCAGTTATTCAACAGCCCAACCCCACTCTCCCTCTCCTCTCTACTCACCAAAGGAACCAGAGCATGGCTGACCTGTAAATTTACGTAGCATTTCGGTGCAGGTTTCTGCCACAGTTTCATCATCACACTTCTCCATAATCAAAGCCTCTTCTCCACAGATCCAGCCACTCAGGACGTGGCCATACCTCTCTGGTGGGTAGAGTACATCAAAGCTGCAGATCTTCTTGTACCACAGCTCCTCGGGATAAGTCAAGCTCTCACTCTCTGCCTCATCTTCCCAGACAAACTGGATGCTGTTGCATTCAGAACTCCAGAAAGGCTCTTCAAACTCCAGGAAAATCTTGTCAGTCGTATTGATTCCTAGCTTCTCAATGGCCATCACCTTCTCCTCGGGCAAGCGGGGATGAAACAGGCTCTCGTGGCGTTTCTTCAAGACTCCCAGGGACACAGTCACAATGACATGGTCAGCTGGGATGAACTCACAGTCCTCGCACTCTACGAAGACATCGGAGCCCTTGTCCTCCTCGGGGAGGTCACTGTTGTGGTCAGCCACCCTCTCAATCTCCTTGCTGACCGACTGGTTCCAGTGGATGCACTTGACTGGCTTGCGGAGCTGAATGACAGACTCAGGAATGGAGCGGGCCAAAATCTCCACGATTTTAATGAAACCGCAAGGAATGATGTGATGAGCCCCAGGGATTTCGGTCCATTCCCCGAATTCACTGAGTGAGACTTCATCCATGCTGTGGGAGCTGCTCTCACAACTCTCTACCTAAGGAAAAGCAACACAAAAGCAACATTGCCACAGAGCAACTCATTTTGCCACTGCACAACATTGCAAGGGCACAGAGGAGCTGCACAAGCTGGGAGTCCTGAATCCCACTCTTAAACCGCATTATTTTTGCTATTAAAGAAGTGTTTGGCCATAGGACCTGGCAAAATCAATCCTTAGCTTTCCTTCCAGCCAGAGAAACAGTGTTGTCATTGTAACAAGCTGCATCAGCTTGTCTTGCATTGGCCACGGTTGCATCATCCAGAGTTCAGAGATGATGGCTTTGCTTCTGCATGATTCTCAGTTACAGTTCTGACTGTTTTCTATCATTTCAAACCCACTTCACTGGTCAGGGACTGGCTGTTTGGTGCTCCTACAACAGAAGCTGGAGTTATGTTAATCAGATGTTCTTTCCAATGTTAATAAATGTTTCCATGAGGAGCCATGAAAAACTTTTGGCAGCTATTTCTGCTGTCTGCAGCTTTCAACATGCTGTCAAACAGTCAGCAATCAGCAAGCTAACAATCTGCCAGAGGTGAGAGGACCCAACACAGAAGGAACTGAAGGAGACAGAAAAGGGAAATGCCAAGATGTGAGACGCTTGCGCTTGATTCACTTGATGTGATTATCAAAGCTTTAGATTCAGGACCTGTTTAGATTCAGGTTAATGTTTGTAGGAGTATTAGGTATAGCTGTAGCTTCCAACAATCCCTGGAACAAAGGCAGGATGTTTAGCCTGTCTTGTGATAAGTTTCTAATGATAATACTGATGCATGGGACACAGTGATCTTAAAATCTTCAAATCACTGGAGTTAAAATGATTTGCACACTGTAATTCTTTAAGCATTTTAGACAAAGGGAACATTACAATTCCTCGCCTCACCCTTTGGCCAACTATTCCAGGCCTTTCCACGCTTTAACGACCGTGTTTGGAAGCCTGGCAAGTGTAGACCCTCTCCCTGTGGAGCATCCTGGTGCAGGGCAGGAATCTCTGTGCTGGACTAAGATGTCAAGCAAACAAGTGAAAGTGTACTGAGTAGTTCACAGGCTGCTCCTGTGACTGTATTGACAAACAAGTGGTTGCCCCTTCCTGGTCATTGCCCAATGACTCCAGTGAAGACTGAGCAGGCACAACTGCTGGGACAGGTTGCCAGCATCTAGGTCTTGAAGACCCATCCTCTGAGTCTGCTGTGGTTCCACCCCATGTGATGGCTGAGCAAGCACTCTCCAACACTTACCCAGGGTCACTTCTGCTGGCCCACAATTACAAACCCTGCACCCTAGGTCACGCAACAGGCTGCTCATCCTGCCTGGATGCTCCAACAGGACACTTCACGTTATAAAGATAACAAACAGTGATGACTATTTGATTCTTTCAACATTGAAAGAAAAATGCCAGGGAGAAAAACAGGCAACTACCAAGCCTATACTTCACCTGAGACACCAGTTAATCCCCACTCTCTCAGCAACCACCCTGATCTGATAGTCTTAAGTATCAGAAGCTTTGTTGTTCTCAAGTATTTACACATGAGAAGGGATTTGCAAGACTTGCAGAAAAGTCTCTGGCTGTGGCAACCTGTAGCAACCACAGAAGTAATGACCAGGAAAACCAGAGATGCATCAAATGACTAATATTGTCTGCATAGATGATGTTACATGGATAACACAGTAACTAACCAGTCTTTACGTGGCAGCTGGGGAGACACCGTGTGATACAAGCTCTTGGGTTAGGACACTGAGATATCAGAACAGCGCTCAGGATGCCTGGGTTCAAATCTCAGTTTTATCAGAGAGATAAAACCAACTCTTTAGGTCTTTATTTCTCTTTATTTCAGCTTCACACCTGTAAATAGTGAATACTATACACTTACCCACATCACAGAGTGCTGCTTGCCTCCCCTGCCTCATTTCATAAGCCTTTAAGTCATTATAATTGAAATAGGAATGACTGTTACACTTTATTTGTGGAGTGCTTGATGCAGCATTAAGTCCTCACCCACAGAGATCTCATTTAGGCCAAGGTATCAAGGAGATAAAAAGAACTAAGGAAGCCATGAGGAAAGATGATTAGGACATGGGTTTATACAATCTACCTCTGATTTTATTGCTTTACCTTCAAAATGCCTTCTAGGGATTTCCTCAGCAAATTACTAGTATCAAAGTTACATTTCTTCTGGTCTCCGAGATATGGCCAGAGGCAGAAAGGGGTAAAAACCACTCAGGTAGGAACATGGAGTTCCAAGTGTAAGGCACAAGACACAACATTACTAAAAGAATCTGACAATAAAGTAGCTTCAGGTGGTGAGAAAACATTAAATCACACCAGAAAATTTAACAGGGCCTAGGAAAGCCCCTTCTAATTAGAAAGCTGGAAGTTTAAGATAAGGAAAAAAAAGAGTAAAGGCATTATTTCTTGCAGCCCACTGTCTTTGGATATGCATCACGAAGAAAAGTTGTCAATATAAATACAAACTGCCCCAGCTGCAAGTGACCACAGAAAGCAATTCCCCAGTGATGGGCAAGGCTTAGCCAGGTATCTGAAGTTCAAGATTTGTCTGCTCTTAGTTAAAACAAAAAAAACCAATGACATGCACACACACCTTAAGGTACTGCTGGATCATGGCTAGTTTCAGCCTCTTGACGGCCTCTGTGTCATCCGGATCGGCCTTGACACGTTTGCGCACTACGTCCCGTGTAAAGACGCCCACACTATTCTGGCTCTCAGCATTGACTGGTTTACCTCGTTGGAAGAACTCCTGAGTCAGGTTATAGACCTGCCAGAGAGAGGACAGAAAGATAGACAATGTGATTCACAGCAGAATCCAAGCCCCATGCAGGATGCTTTTTCCTCCATCCAAACCCAGCACATTCAGATCACCTTCTCTCGCCAACTTTAGAGATCAGCTTTGGCAGTTTATTGTGCATGCTGCTCCAACGCCATGTCAAGTCGCACCCACAGCTATGCTGGTTAGAAGGCAGGAAGCAACACTTCCCTTCAGGCAAAGATAACCACCCTTACTCACCTGCAACAGTCTAGTTACTATTAAGTCATTAAGTTAGTATTACTATTAAGTTATTTTTTAATTTGAGCATGTCCATTCTATCACTTGCAGATCAAGTGAGGCATTCCTGCCATTTTCAGGAGCTAAAGCCTATTGTTCAACCAGCTGTTTAGACACTGCAGCTGGATCAGTGAGCCAAGCAACTGCAGACTGCAGGGCACCTCTACAGAGCAGGCTTGGCTTTGCTCTGTGTAATTTCTGGCTCTGCTGAGCAGTGTCACAGCCTAACTTGGCCCCAGCGTCCATCCAGTCTCCCGGGAGGGAACTCAAGCACCAGGACCTACACGCTTCCTCGCATCTGACAATAAAGCACCAGCTCTTCTCCCAGCTCAGTCTCTGAGGTGCAATCCCAGGTTGCAGGGCCCATACGTTTGACTGCTCTAACCTGGAACCAGCCCTTCCAGCCTCTCCATTATTTAGCAGTAATGCCCAGGAATCCACCAGGGTGGGGGAATTGAGTTTCATAGTTACCTTTCTGTTGTCCCCCAAAAAATAGGAAGCAACCAGCACAGGCTTAGCAAAGGAATTTTGCATGCACACACATTTGACTTGAGCATGAAACAGATATAGATCCATGGAAAACCATGACACCTCTAGTAGCCCCCTACCAGGAGCCAGCCTGAGGAGGACCCACAAGAAATATCCCCTTCTAATAAATCATTCTTCTCTGAAGGACATATTCGTGACTTTCTTTTAACCGCAGTTTTCTACCATAAAAGCAAGAAAACAACCATCCACCTTGGCCATCTGCTTGTGGCTGTCTGGAATAACCAGTACTTCTGTCTGTAATATTGCCAGAAGAGCCTGCAGTTGAATCATGGCCCTTCATCTCCATGGAAAAACTCCAAGGAATCTTTTAACACAGGAAAGCTTTTAAAAGATGCCTCCCAGAAGTGCAACTCATCCCATTAATGACTTGTTTGTCCAGAATTAGTCACCTTCTTATTTATATCATGCCACAGGGGCGCACAGTACTCTTCTAAGTAGAGAGGCCAGATCCCATCTCGGTGAGTTTTTCCAGTCAAAGATGGTTTGATTACAACTTATGATCCTTTTCTGGAGACAAATTATTGGGACATACTGAGAAGTTCAACTCAAAAGTAAATGCCTGCTAGGAAGCTGGCAGAACTGTGGCAGCCTCTCCTTCAAAGGCTTCTAGAGCCTGCCATTCTCTGCTGATATGGCTAATTCACCATATTTTAGTTTCTTCCCACTCCGATTCTCTCCAGAAGCTTGATTTTCTCTTGGGTTTTAGGAATGAAGTGAATTTGATGAGACAAAATAGAGAGATGATGAGGAAAGAGAGGTAGTGAAGGAAAATACATGGCAGTGGTAGAAGCAAGAAACAGCAGGTCTGTGAGTGAATACAGGAAGATGAGTAGATAAAGGCAAGTAAGGGATGAGGAAGAAATTGAAGAAAATAGGTGAACGAATGAAAAAAAGGGAAAATAAGCTACAAAACCAGAGAAGTAGTAATCACAAGAAAAATGAGTGGAACTGGTGAAGACAGAAGAGAATCACAGACACTGATTGGGTCTCAGTCTTTCCAAGGAGATTTCCAGACAAGAAAGTTTGAGACCAATGCCCTATATGAAATGAAGGCTTCCAGCAAAGGAAAGGAAACGGTGCCTTCTCTGTTCCCCAGTGCTAAAAGCTCTTTGGCAGTTTCAACACCCCACAGTTCTCAGGTCCACTGATTTCTGAGGCCCAAGCCACTTCCAGCGAGTACAAGCTGCATAGACCTTGCGTCAGCATAATGCAGCTCAGCTTTCATAAGCCGATTGCACACTATAAGCAGATAACGCATTCACAAGACAAGCAAAGCTGTGTTAAAACCCAGCTACCATTTGGCCAAAAGGCTAAGTGAGCCATGGGTATGTTTTTATTAACCATTGTATTCTTCATTGCCCAACAGAGAAAAGAGCAGAAATGCACAGTTCTCTGTGCTGTAAACATCAAGTCAAGTCTTTCCTATATATGTCATCCCATCGATCAGACAGCAGGTAAGTATAATCACCATCAGGATTTATTATTTTTTCTCAGAATCCCTGTTATTTCCTTGCTTTTCTCTTCTTGGGGGTGCCAAACTACTTGATGAAGAACAGAAGGCAAAGCTGTTGTAGGCAAGAAGCAAAAGGAGAAACAACAGCAAGTCCTACATTAAGAGATACTTTGTCATAATAAAAGAATCAAAAAGACGCTCAAAATGTGTTCTTTAATGTACACACGCAGCAAGCACATCCTGTATAAGAAAAGGTTTACTAGAAGCCCTCATTTAAGGTAGATTTACAATGAAGTAAGAGCAGAATTGTATTGTGTGGAGTTAGAGTTACCCAGGCTTTCCTTCCCCAGGTGGGAAACTGCTCATAATAACAGAAAGCATCATCATGCCTATGGGACCACCTTTGAAGTCACTGGCATTTGTGAGATTTGAAAACACATTCTCCTTCAAACATTTCATCATGATGTGATGACAGAAGGGTTCCTGAGGGAGTTCAAGTGGGCTTTATCTCAAAGATCCTGGTGAAAGGTAGCATCAAGAACAACCTGAAAGATTCTGCTCATTTTCTAGTTAACCCTACAAAATATCCATGCATCCAAACTGAGAGCACTGTGCCCATCAGCAAGGAGAGCTAC